>RAOO01000023.1:0-192500 GCA_009805345.1 Neurospora sp. FGSC 26628 | reverse complement strand
ACCAGCAGCATGTTCAACAGCAACCGATGCAGCACGATATGCGCAACCCGGTTCAGGCATCTCATCAACAATATGCTCCGCAACACCACCAAGGCGGTATGATGGCTAGACAACTGCGGCCACAGCACCAGTATGACCAGCAGGGGCATGGGCCCGGACCGGGTCAGGGAGATCCTAGAAGGGCTGGCTAGTCGTCTGCGGCAGGATCTCAAGAGGCTGAGGGTTCGATACAGGACCCAACTACGGGTTGTGAGACGTGTGGTGAGTATTGTCTATTTACCACTCTAACACCAATTGCTAACGAATTTACGTCGAATAGGTCGGAAGTCCACTTCCCGCGTAGTAAAGGGTAGACGTTTTTGTAACAGTTGCTATAACGCCTATATGCGTGGTAGGAAATGTTTGCGATGTGGTAAGTTGTCCTGTTCACCGTGAGTGGCATCCGTCGCTTACCAGATGATGTAACAGGTTATGTAGTTCCTCTGGATTAGTGTGGGGGGTTACCACATCGCCCTTGTGAATCCACTGATGGCAAGCATTGCTGGATTCATGGGGCCGAACGAGAGGCACGACAAGGAGGAGGTAACCAAGAGGCTGAGGATTCGATACAGGATCCAATTCGGATGTGTTCGGGGTGTGGTGAGTACTTTCCATTTACCACTTCTAGCACAAATTACTAATGAATTTACGTCGAATAGGTCAGGGAACCGGTTGGCGACACGCGAACGGTAAACGTCTTTGTGACTGATGCTACATGAACTGGATGCGTGGTAGGAAGTGTAGGCGATGTGGTAAGTTGCCCTGTTCTCCTTGAGTGGCCTCCGTCGCTTACCAGATGTGGGAATAGGTTATGTAGTTCCCCTGAATTAGAATCCCAGGACTCCATATAACCGCCCTTGTGAATCCGCTAGTGGGACGACTAGCAAGCAGCACAAGTGGTTAGATGTTCCCGAAGCAGAGGCAGAATAGGCAGAGGATACAGAGGAGGAAGATCCGACGGAGGAGAGTCAGTAAAGAAATGAAACGTTTGATCGAAGCCAATACATGCAGCAACAAAGGAGGAAATATCATGAAGCGCGTGTACAAAAAGTGAAACACCCGACCCAGAATCATATCTGAAGGAGAGAAAGATGCGGAAAGGCGTGCGTCCTCGTCCCTAGTAGGAGGGTGGGGCAGGGCCTGGGCGCTTACATATTTGGCTCTGAGTTGCAGATTCTTGGTATGAACTGGTTCAAGTTCGGTTTGGTTTGGTTTGGTTTGCTTGATATCTGTCAAGACGGCGGATGGATGGATTGATGCAAGGATGGGGTTCAAAAAAAACAAACAAACGAATGCATGCAGGGAGGTGGTTTGTGCAACGGTCATTGAATGAAGATTAGAGAAGAAGACATAACAAGTATAAAAAGCTTTTGTTGTAACCAAACTATAACTCATCGTTCTGAAAAGGAGGGTTTGGAAGGACAAAAGATAAAAGGGTGGTGGATAAAATACATGGATGGCTATAAGACAAAATGAATGAATGGTTCAGACATCGTACGCATGATGGTTGGGATGATGAGAGTCCAGGGGAAGTTTAAACGTAACTGTATTCATATGGTGGTAGAAATTAAGTGTGATGACTATCTACTAGGTAGTTATCTTCGAGGCTTCGAGTCCTGACTTGAGCTTGACAAAAACCTCTCGAGAGATATCGCTTTATAGTAACGATGCCGGTGCAAAAGCCCCTGGTGACGTAGTGTAAAACTTTTAAGTATTCATAGGTATGTATAGGTGTATAATCGTGTTCGCAAACCAAAAGCTAAAAGGCTAAAACTGGGTATCATCATTTCTCCAAGCATATCAGCCAGTCAATCCTACTAAGAACCCGTCCATCCCCTGAGATGTTTTTTTTTACACATTCGAACCACTCAACCAACCCATCATGAACCATCTACGTAACAACACCCTCTTACTTTTTTCCCTCTCTGTCATTGTCATTGCTGCCCGTGCCCGTTCCCGTTCCCATTCACCCCTTGCTGCTGCTGCTGCTGCTGCTGCTCCACCTGCTGCTTCTGTACCCCATCACTCACTCCCCTTCTTCCCTTGCTCAAGTCCAAGTCCATGCTCCTCTGCTTTCTCTTTCGCGCCATCCCCTCCAAGCTCTTTATTATCATCAGATATATCCACAGCATCCCCCTCCTCATCGTGATCGTGTTCATGTTCAGCCTCAGTAACCCCCCCAAGCCCATACCCCGGCACACTAATCATCGGAAACCCCATCGGATACGCACCAGGCGAACTCCCAACATCCCACCCCTCCGGCACGAACCCCAATCCACCAGCGGCGGCTGTTTGACTTACTTGTTTGTCGGCGGTGGGGCCGTAGTAGCCGTCTAGAGAGGTGTGTTGCTGCTGGTGGGGGCGGAGGATGAACTCGGCTGTTTCTGTTTCCCCTGTTTCGGAGAGGACGTCTAGTCCCAGGGGGCTGTTGGCGCTGTCATCGTTTCTTGTGTGAGGGCTATTGGGGTTGGGACTGTTGTGGTTCGGGTTGGGGCTATGGGGGCTACTATTGGGGTTACTAGAAGTCCTCCTCGAAGCAGGCGATAAACCAAACGAGTTGCGTGGTGGCAGAGAGGTGGCGGGTAACTCAACGAACATGCCCGACGAATCTAGCTCGAGGACGTCGCCTAGTCCACTACTATGACTATGACTGTGACCGTGACCACCGCCGCCCGATGCGCCTCTAGCATGATGACCGACCAAGGGACTGCCGACCCCGTGGTGCGTGATCTCGCTTCCGTCAGCGGAAAGTTCGCTGGCGTTACTCTGGTGTCGCCAGTGGTTTTGGTTTTGGTTCCGGGTGGTGTTGTAGTGGTATCCCAACCCGCCGGTGCTTTGGCTATCGACGCTCTCACGCATGCCGCTGCCGTTATGGCCGTTATGCCCACCAGCATAAGTATGGGAGGGAAGTGGTGGTGGTGGTGACGCAGCGTCGAAATAGCCCGAGTTTGGGTCGGGGCTGACTAACCCGCTTCCGTTGTTTGTGTACGCATCCGACCCCGACCTGCCATGTCTCCCAATGCCACCGCCATGGGCACCACCAGGCTGTGGCGTCCCCGCCAAACTGCCAGTATTCGTTGTGTGATCGCCGGGGGTATTCGTCTCGGTCATAAACATCAGAGGATCGGCGCTGGCGTTATCAGCGTCGTCCGATGGCGCTCTGACGTGCAGGAACCGGCCGGATTGTTCCATCTGCGCTTGGGAGGCGCCCGTCTTGCTGGTCTTGGTGTAGGAGGCTTTGGAGTGGTAGCCGGATGTGGAACCCTTTTTGGATTCCATGGCGGATTCGACCCGCTTGAGGCGGCGGATGATGAGGAAGGCGGCGATGACGACGATGATGAGGAGGGCGATGGCGCCGCCGATTATACCGCCTAGTTGGGCGCCTTTGAGACCGCCGCCGCCGCCGTTATCCTTGTTATCTTTAGGGATGGCGGAGGCTTTGGGGACGGAGGTGGGGAGGAATTTCGGGATGGCGCCGGAGTTGTCGTCGGCGCCCGTAAGAGCGGGAGGAGGTGTCGGGGTGGTGAGGATGGCGGATATTTGGGTGGTGGTGATGGTATGGCCGCCGGAGGTGGTGGTGATGATATCGACTAGGGTGGTGCTGAAGGGCTCTGTTGAGTAGCATGCGTCGACTGCGCATCCCATGTTGTTCGGGCAGCAGCCGTAGTTGTAGGAGGATGGACAGAGTTTATAGCTGGCAGGGCATGATGTGAAGGTGTTGGTTACCCCGTATGGTGCTATGCAGCCTCTCACGGCGTCACAGACCCAACCGTCGGGACAACATCCCTCTGATATTTGTCAGTTAAGAACCATGGGTGGCATGACGGGGGGAGAGAAATGAACTCACGTCCGGCGGTAATGGGACAATAGTAATATCCTACTCTCCCGCACGCCGTACCCAATGCTGCTGTTGTCGCCGAGCATGCGTCGCTTGCACACTCATACTGATCTGGACAACAACCTCCACCCAAGGACTCGGGACATAGCGAATGGTTGACTGGGCAAGTAAGATCGTCGTCTCCTCTTCGTTTCAGTCGTAGCGGCTGTGGAGGAGGTGTGATTTGTGGTTTCTTTGGGACCCTATGAACCGTCTCCTTCTCCAGCAATGCCTCCGTTTGCGACGCCATCGCTTCCTGGCCGAAGAGAGCCATGACAAAAAAGGCGACACACGAAGAGCACGACCAAATGCTACGCATGGCCGCTCTCTGTTTCGAGTTTCGAATTGATTGATTGTTTTCCCGTTTTCGTCGCTTAAAGGCGTGGTCTATGCGGTCATCCGCTGTGGTTTGTCGAATGCGCCGCGAAGGCAGATGTTGTTTCTCTATTCACCTGAGAGACGTAAAAGGCTGGAGGAGGGGAATGATGTCTTGATCGTTAAACGGGTTTCCGAATCAGAGCAAGGATAACCATGAGATCGAAAGGATCAGACCGGAGATTGGGCAGGCAAGGTCTTTTCTTCTTGTCCGAATAGGGTCGTTGACGATAGTAATCCTGCTAAGTGAGGTGCTTATTCTTCCTAGAGGCGGAGCAAGTGAAGCGCCACGGGCCCACGGCTGGTATCCGAAGGGAACCACCAGTAGGGCTGAGACAGCACATTAAACGCGGTGCGCGCAGACGGGTGATGGCAGGGCAGGTCGCCGACAATGGTATCCGATCCCTGGTAATGACGATATGACGATGATGATGGTGGTGGTGGTGAGATCCAAGGAAGATCCAAAGCTGAAGAGAAGCTGAAGAGAAGCTGAAGAGAAGTAAAAAAAGAAGACGAGGGATGATGGCACCCGAAATCCCAAAGGACTGGGAGGAGATCGACCATTTCGTCCGGTTCCTGTGGTTCCTGTGCTCTCATCTTGTGAATCAATACCACCTACCTGAAGGCAGCCTAGCTCCAAAATCCTAGTGTAGGTCTACTACGTAGAATACCCTAGGGCAACCATTGAGAAGCTCACATGCAGGCTGGGGAAGCACTCGGAGTGACTGCTCATACAAACATGCTCCCTCTCGAGGTGGTTTGACTGAATGTTTGACCTCGTCGTGCCTCATTCTCACTGACAGCGTGGGTGTTTTCCCTTTGTGGCGTCAGCTCTGGACCACTGGCAGCCAATGTGTTCTTCTCTTGTGTGCATCGCTAGTCTGTCTTGCAGACATTATGATTGGCCTACGAGGTAGTGCCGAATGGAGGGCAGAATGGTAGAGGTGTCCAAGGGGGTGCAACTCTATGGCTTTCGATGATTCGGTAAATCGAATATCGATACGACGTTTGTGCTCTGGTATCACTGCAGAACTGCGTCGGCGCGGCGGATACGTGAGGATACGGCGGAGATCAAGGACGAGGCCACCAATGATGCGGCCCATGAAGGTCATGGTGACAAGCTCGTGCGCATCCCAAGGTGACCCAACTGCAGCACTTTTACTCGGAGTGGAGGGTACGGCCGAAATGAATGACATGAGGGATTCTCCTCTAGGGTTGGTATAAATGAGCGGTCCTCCCTTCTGTGAAATGATTGAGGTTTGTGGGATCGAGGATGAAGTCGTGAGGGATGTAAGCGCTTACTACGCACGTTACCAGGAAGTCTGATGTTTTGTTACCTTTTCAACGAGAAGTTTCAGTAAGAGGGAGGTTTATGGTAGTTGCCTAGTGATCTCACCAGACTAGTTGATAGTTCTGGTGTGGCATAGCCATGCCCCTCCATTCTGAATCTCCAGCGGTATCCGCGCCCCCAATAATACTTGATGAACAGCCGCGATAGGATTGGGAAATAGCAGGCCGCTGGAAGCTCTCTTGGTCCATCATGTTTTTACAATTGTTTGTGAAAGAAGTGGAAGTCGTGATGGGGGGAAGTTGTCCGTTAACGCACGTTCCAGGCAGTGGTCAAAGCCCTCGTTTTGGTGGATAAAACTTTGCACGTGTCTGGATACTTTCTCATCCGACACGTTGACAACATCTCACAAGCACCTCCACGACAGACGGCATGTTGGGTTGCTTCCCGGCTTCCAATATGATCCTACGGCTATATCGAGTTGTTATATCATCGGGCTGAGCGGTGTGGCACAGCAACGGTTACCCCAGACAGAGAGGCGCTCACTTCAGCCAATTTCGAATCTCTTTGTGAAGAGGTACCGACAAAGAGGCTGCGAACGGTGTCCTGCATTGTAGCACATATTGCTCGGCTTCGTGTTGGGTGGTCAAGGTGGTTGATGAACAAGACTTGCCGGCGCGGAGTCAAGTCTCCCCGCTTCGCCAATCTGTGCGCACTTGGATCGCTATAATAAGGGACCGGTAGTCGAGAGGTTGCCTGCTTGGGGATAAAGGCAGTCTGATCCGATCACAGTCCCCGGCGTGGTCGGTCCGAATACCAGAGTTGTTCACCTAGGTGAGAGCCGAACCGGCTGACCTGACAATCCAATCTATTTCACCATCAAGTTATTAAAAGAGATATACACAATATCTCATCACAATGCGGCTCTGATATTTCGGATCACGGTTAGTGACGCCAGCCCTTCTTGAGAATGGCTTCAGGTACGGACTCAATGTCAGTGGATGATGCAGTCTTGGACAGAAACAAGAAGCCAAGTCCTTTTGATGACGACTCCATCTTCCCCGCGTTACTTCTTTCTGGGGAGCGTTACTCTTTCTGGGGAAAGTGGAGGTGGAGGTGGGGGAATCTCCGCACTTTCACGCTTCCTTCTCCGCACATTGGGCGAAATAACCGGCCGTTATGCCTCTCCAAGAAAACCTCGGAGGAAGACGAGCGCAAGAAGAAGAACCCAACAGAGGACCCTTGTTCACGCTCCAAACCAAACTTGGCCTCCCTCGTGACCTTCACTCACAAGCCAAGACTGTTGTCGTCAACGTGTTGGACGTAGCCGGCTAATAACCTCATTGCAAACCCAATGTCGTAGTCACCGCTCCTTTGCGTCAAGTCTCCATCTTTCATCATGAACACAGCTTTCTCGCTTTGGTCATGATCTGAAGTTTCCCGAACCTAGGGGTAAAACAAGTTGGATCCATCATCTCACTCAAACTCCCACAGAACCCTCCATCGGCACTTGGCACAAACGATGCTTTCTCCATAACCATATCCAACAAGATGGATCCCGCCGCCGTAAAAATGCTTCTTTATACACGACTGGCTCCTCCAAAGGAGCCAAAGAGACGATCAAGAGCCGGTAAGTATCCACCCAGAATGCACTCTCGGCCCTAGTTCCCCCGTTAACTTGGAACCAACCTGCTCTAGGCTGCACCTTTTGGTACGTTGTTCCTTGTACCCCTCTCGGTTTTTCGTGAGATTGCTGTCCCGAATAACAAGTAGCTGACCTCTGGAAAAGCAAAGAAAAGGTTGGTCGAGTGCTTTTACCCTATTGCAAAAGTCTGTATCTGACCAAGCTTCAACACCACAGAAGAAAAAGTGTGATGAGGGACGCCCGCAATGTTCACGCTGCGTCGAGCACGGGGCCACCTGCGTCTACGAGGCTGTGCGGCCTCGAAGGCGTCGAAAGGCTAGCTTGGCGACATCATCATCAACCATATCCGACAACGATGGCTCTAGGAGGCTATCTCTCTCCCGGAGATTGTCAGACTTTTGCTACGACAGCGATAGCGTGAGCCCTCCGGAATCTACAGAGGTGGACTACCAGTTCCCACCACCGGACCTCCACCAAAGCACCTCTTGGAGCGCACCTTCACCTACGCCGAGTTACCCTCTCATCTCTCCCACAGAGTCACTCTTCACACTGCCGGACTTGAGCCATGTCGAAGAACTGGCCGAGGATGCTGAAGATGGTGGCGGCTACGCGGCGGAATCATGGACGAACTACACAGCAGTTACTACAGTATCACGGCCAACGTCTTATTATCCAGACCTAGCCATGATAGCGCCATATCCGGTAACATCACCTCTATTCGAATTCCACTCGCCGGCATTTTCAGAGTTCACGGATCGCCCCAACCGACGAGCTCTCGTAGATCACTTCTGTAATATCCTCTCCCACCTAATTGTTTTTCGTGAAGAGAGCGGGAACCCCTTCCAGCAGTTGGTGTTGCCAATGACACGACAGAGCTCGCCTGTGCTCAACGCCATCTTCGCTCTGGCTAGCGCCCATTTGGAATATCGAGGGGTCCAAAACGAGGAGCATTCTCTCTTCTTCCACAACCAGGCCATTCAAGGTCTTGGAGGTCTAATAGACCAGAGTGCCAAGTCGAACCGAAACGAAATTCTAGCAACCATCATGCTGCTTATCTACTATGAAGTGGTGAGTCTCTTACAGATACGGCCAAGTTTGAAGTCTTTTTCTAATTCGAGCCAATGTAGCTGGTTCAAAGAGGACGATCGAACCTTGTAGATGGTCACCTGAAAGGGGCACTTACCATCATGTGCACCAACTCCGAACCATCAGACTCTACCAGCATCTTTCTCGAACGGGTACGCACATCCTCTCACCTCCACTTACCACCAATCACTAACAAATTCCACAGGCCTTCCGTTTCTACGACGTAATCGCCGCCCTCTCTAACGGCCGCGCCCCCCTCTCGGCCGCTCCCACCGCCGGCTGCCTCGTGCCCTTTCCACCTCTCGGCGCCCCCATCGCCTCGCCCTTATCCAACGTCGATACCCTCCTCGGCATGGCCACCACTTTGTGGCCCATCATCCACCGACTCTCCAGCATCGTCACTCTGAAAACCGACCTTCAAGCCGCCGTCTGGAGCAACGCTTCGGCTTCCAAGATCGCCGTCCTGCGCACCGAACTCGAATCAACCACTCAAGCCATCGAAGCCGCCCTATCGCGCTGGAAACCTCAACTGCCACCCGGTTTTGTCCCAGATAGAGATGAAGAAGAAGAAGAAGAAAAAGAAATCAACGAGACTCGCCACCACCACTCAAAAATCGATGTCATGTCTCCGACGGTGGCTGAACGAAGTCGTCTCCACAGCATCTGGCACAACGCCCTCGCCTACCGGCACTCCGCCTTCGTTTATCTGTATAGGAGCGTGCACGGCTATCCGCGCTCGCACAGGGCCGTGCAGGAGCACACTCATCGGTCTCTGCTGCATTGTGCCGCGACGGTGAAGCATGAGGGGCCCATGGGTGCTTTGCTTTGGCCGCTGTTTGTGGCGGCGTGCGAGGCTGTAGGAGAAAATGATCGGGGCTTGGCGGAGCAAGCGTTTGAGAAGGTTAGGAAGAGGCAAGGGATGAGGAATATTGAGAGGGCGTGGGAGATTGTGAGGGAGGTGTGGAGGAGGGCGGATGAGGCTGAGTCTGGGTCTGGGTCTGGATCTGGGGAGAAGGGCTCGGTGACGGCGTCGAGGTCGAAGGGGCAGGAGGAGATGGGCATGGGGGAGATGTCGCTGGGGGAGATGGGAACGGGAGGGGATTTGTGGAGGCAGGTTAGTAGGGAGATGGGGGTTAGTGTTGTTTTTGGGTGAGGAGAGAAAGCTGATGGAGGAAGAGAAGGACGTGATTCAAGCAGGAGACAGCAGGACGTCGAATGGGAAGAGATCTGATTTGGGGTGTTACGGAGTGTTGGGGAAAAGGGTTTGATTTCATATGGGAAATACCAAATCTAGCCGATTCTGTTCTATATCTTTTCTGGGTATAAAGGTATCACTACCATTTGCAAGCTGCATGTGAAACAGGGCTGGCTGCCTTTCAGTGAACGTCGTCCCCTCGCTTGTTTCGGTTTACACAAGGAGGTCCAAGCTCGGCACAACGATGGTCAGTAACTGAAGTTGGGGAGAACAGAAGCGGGGTAAAAAGCCCAGGCGTCGACAACGAGCACGGTGCGTTCAAAAATGCTACTTGGAGTTCCATTTTTTCAAGAAGGAATCTAGACTCCTCATGCCCTGAATGTCCACGCGAAGGCCGCAGATAATATGGAGTACCTAGAACCGTAGCAGCGGCGTCGATGATCGCTGGCTGGGCTCCAGCGGGAAGGAACACTACTCCCTGTGGAGTCGGAAGATGCACATCATGAACTTTGGAAGGTGCGATGAGGCTGCGATCAGGGTTTCTCCTGTCATTCTCGTGTTTGTCCAATTTGCTCCTCGGACCTCATCCGAGATTCTCATCAACTTCAGCTGTGCACTCACCAACGCCTCGGACAAATCTCCCCAAAGTGGGGCGCACCGACGATACCATCTCACTCATGTCGGATTTATCCCCACGCTTTACAAGCCAATTACATGGTTCGCTATGTCTGAATGTTACTGCAGGCCGGCACTTCAACAGGTTCTTGTACACATGTAATTGGCCGTTGAACGTGGGCATGTTTCCGGGTCGAGTGAGATTTAGCGGTATCACCATCACCACCAAGCACGAGTCCACGACACCTTCGCTTCATTTCTCTCTCTCTCTCTCTCTCTCTAGACGTAGGTGATGGCGGTGCTGCACCTGATCGGACTGTACACATCACATTTCTCAACTCATCACTGCATTTCTCTCTCCCCAATCACGACGCCGGCGCCGATTCGTGTAGGGGACGCGATTCGCTCGAATAGAGTGCTTCACGATATCCGCGACATCGGCATTCGATAGTGAAGCATCGTGGCCAAAGCCCGTGGTTGGCTCACTTTCTATTTACCACTCTACACGTGTAAAAGCCGCCGCCGGGACGTCCTTTGGCTTTCCCCATTGCCCGTCTCCCGTTCGCTAGCAATGGAACACGATGGGGGAGTTGGGGACACAGCCTGCACACACAAGCGTTCTAGCCCAGCCCTGTCAACACGTCCCGCCCGCTTTTGCCTCCAAGCCGCGCTCCACGATAGCCAACCTACCTAACCTTTTCCTAAATGTGTTTTTTTTTTCTCCGAGCGCTTG
This sequence comes from Neurospora sp. FGSC 26628, assembly GCA_009805345.1. Taxonomy (NCBI): domain Eukaryota; kingdom Fungi; phylum Ascomycota; class Sordariomycetes; order Sordariales; family Sordariaceae; genus Neurospora; species Neurospora sp. FGSC 26628. Next base: position 181,647 of record RAOO01000023.1, on the reverse strand, counting down.
TCTTGTTCCTGTTTCATTCTGTTCCTCTTCTCTGCTTCTCCCGGACTCATTCCGTCCCCGACACCAAGCATTGCCCTGGGGCACCACCGCAGATCTCGGTCGCGCTTCGGACGAGGGATCTGCTTGTTGCGATCCACCTTTCAGGTCATCGTGCCATCTCTTCCTCCACAACCAAGTCCTCCACCTCGTTTCCATACGGGGTCCCCAAATCCAACCACGACACATTTTCATTCTTTGTCATCCAGCCATCGCCTCCGACCACACAAACACGCGCCACCCAGGTATTTCCCCTTCTTTTTTGACCCTTTGAGCTAGGTCGAGTCTGATACGACGTCAGGGACCAAGCCTAGCAAAGAACGAAATCCTGTGCTTGCCCAGCTTCCAGCTTGTCTTCGAGATCGGCATGCACAATTAACCCTTGGAATTATTTCCCCATACTTTCCACCTCTCCTTTTGGCCAGTCTAGAACGAGGGGTCTCTGACGTACCGGTGCTTACACACCACCTGACAAGCCATCTTGACCGTTATTCTTCTACACCCTTTTTCCGAATACCGAAAATGATCGTTGCCCTCATCAACGGCATGACCGATGCATAGGTAGTTATGCTATTGCACGCCTGTTAAGCGCGTCTCTGCTTCTTGCACGACACGGCAAGCCAACACAAAAGAGAGAGAGAGAGACTGGACGGAAGCTCGGATATCAAAGAAAATCTTATCCTCACATAGCCTTCCCCGCCATCTTGGAGGTTCGCCAAGCGTCACCACTCAACACCAACATCACTTATCCTCCATCCCAACAACGGTTCCTCGACTATTCGCGTCAGGTCCCACGAAACTGCTTCGAGAACTGAGAATATTTACAAGTTTTTTTTTTTGGCAAACCATCATGGGTTTGCTATAAAGATATGCCCGAAATGACCCTGATTACCGCACCCCTGCCGCCTCCTAAGCAGATTCGCTTTGTAAACAACCAAGGCCAACCTCCTTCCAAGAGGCGGAGGATCAACGCAGCGTACGTATTCCCCTTTTTATATCCCCATCACACCACATCAGTCTTATGATGTACGTTGTCATCCCATGTTGTAGCCCGTATATGAGCTCGGTCTAAACCAACTCATCTTAACAGATGCTTGACATGCCGCAAGAGGAAAACCCGATGTGCCGGTGAGAAGCCGGTCTGTTCGACCTGCACAAAGAACGGACATCAGTGTCAAGGTTATAACGATCTGGTTGAGCGAAAGAAGGAGGACAGCCGGGGTAACGGTGTCACAAAGATGACGAAAGGTGATCACAACCACGTTGCCGGGGTGAAAAGGGAGGCCGAGGATGATGAGCATTCCGATGACAACGAAGAGGAGGAGGAGGAGGGAGAGGAGGAGGAAGACCACCACCGGCAATGGAAGAGCAAGACGGCCCCAGTGAGCAAAACGGCCGGCTTTGCCGTTGTTGATGGAGATGCTTCCATGAGGCGCGATTCGATCCCAAACATTAGTTATTCAGGCACCCGGCCACAGAGACCTAGTAATGATTGGGGTCAGGATTCAAGGTCACCCAGCTCTACGAGAACGGCGAGACAATCCAACTCGAACGGCATTCGATCACCGACACAGCACCGCGATAAAGGAAGAAGGGACCGTATACCGTATTTCCGCTACTTTGGTCCCACGGCGATTGTTCCCGGCTTCAAGCAGAACCTGCCCAGAGAACCCTCGTATAGGGATCCACGCTTCATGGGATCGGGCTCGTCAGTCGCAACAACACCAACGCCATCACATCACATACAGCCCCGAACGATCCAAGAAACACTCAAGGATATTCCTACCCTGGAAGACATGCCAGTATACTCCAACGACGACTCCAAGCCGGTGCCCGAAATCATCAAAGTCTTGGTCAAGACCTTCTTTGTTCGTCTGGGTTGCAATTACCCCTTCTTGAAGGAGGAACGCTTCATGCGCCAGCTCGAGGAGAAGCAGGTGGAGCCCATCTTGGTCGATGCCATGTGTGCGCTGGCTGCCCGATTCTCCGAGCTGCCTACCTTCACCAATGAGCAGGACGGTAACAGAGTTCCCAAGTCCGAGTATGGTGATGTCTTTGCTCAACGAGTCAAGAATGCCACCGTCGAAATGTTTTCCTGTCCGTCAGTTGCGGCTGTTCAGGCCTTTCTGCTCATGGCATACGAAGCTTTTGGCGCAAACCAGGACAGTGCTCTTTGGATGTATTTGGGCCTTGCCATCCGCATGGCTACTGACCTAGGTCTTCAGAAGAAGGAGGGTGTCAAATATCAAGGGTCCCGTGATCCGTGGTTCACCAGGAGGTGGCTAAGCAAATACAACGATGATTTGAACTCACCTACAGACAATCAAGAAGAGGAGGAAACAATTAGCCCGGAGGAGCAAAAGGAAGTGGAGCAGGCACGCATCGACACGTTCTGGGCAGTCTTCATGCTGGACAGAATCATCTCATCCGGCACAGGCAGGACAGTCACTTTGCGAGATGACGACATTGGTTTGGAGATTCCCGAACCAACTCTCGATGAAAAGGGATGGCCAGATCCCTTCCCGGCTTGCATCAAGATCATTCACCTTTATGGTCGGGCGTCAGATGTACTCAACAACATCAGGGATGCGAATGATCTTACGGAGGAGAGCATGAAGAAGCTGCGGCAAATGGAAAGTGACTTGACCATAATCTACTCGAAACAACACGAGCGGCTGGTATTCAATACCCACAACTTCAAGCACTACGTCGAGGCTGGCCAAGGAACTATCTTCATACTGCTTCATTTCTGGTTTCATGCCATGATCATTATCCTCCATGAACCAGCACTGCTCACGCCATTCGGTAAGCTCACCAACATTCAGCTGCTGTCTAACAGTCGTGAGCTGGCCAGATCGAGCGCAAAGACCATTGCGGATATTGTTGCTTTTGCCGAACTCATCGATCATCAGAGCTACATTGGTAATCCTTTCACTTCCCAGCCCATCTTCATCGCTGGATGCGCCTTTCTCAAAGAGTCTGCATTGAGTGCTTCGAGCCCACCATCACGGGAGCCATCACCAGGACCGAGCAATAAGAGTACTACTAGCTCGAGGACACATGGCGGACGTTTGGGCATACCGTCCGATAATAGACCGCGACACTCCTTACTCACTTCAGCCGCGGCCGCGAACTACGCGCGTTGTTCTCAAGCACTTTCACGCGTCGAACAATACTGGGCAGGAGTCGGGTACATCTTCAACGCCCTGGAGCAGAGATCGCAGGGCATTGAGGACTGTGAGACGTTTCCACCGGGAGAGCTCGAGCGTGTGCTTGCTCGGACCCGCCAGGCCTCGGTTCAGCGACTGATGCAGTTCGAGAACCCGATCCCACCTTCGCCAGGTGTGCCGCCGATTGCCTTTTCGCTTACTGGTACCACAAACTCGCCCAACTCGAACCTAACGAGGCTCTATACGAACACGTCCGGTACGACAAACTCGCCCAACTCGAACCTGACGAGGATATATACAAACACGTCCAATCCCGCCATGTCCAATCCTTCCATGTTGAATCCTTCTATGCCACCAGTCGCTTCGCCTCTTCCGCCTCCATCGCAGCCTACCACGGCCGCGACGCCACCCGGAAACATGATCTATGATCCAATCCGGCAGGACACGCCAGCGGTGATGTTCCATCCGCCGCCGTATCCGCAGCCCAATGTTTCGGCAGTAAGGTATCAGGGCCGTTCCTCGTCGTTCAACCACCTTCGCGATAGGCGTTCCACTTCCATTCTAAGCAGGGGAACATCTCTCAAGTACGAAACACCAGGCTCGGATGACATGACGGTGGGATCAGACAGTCCAACCATCAGCGAATCGAACTTCAACGCCTATGGGAAGAGTCTCAGCCCAGCCTTACCACCGCTCGCACCTCCGCCTCATCGTCACTCATACATGAACACTCCATCAACGCAACATTCAAGCACTCCATTCGATAACGCCCTATTATCTCCTTCATCGGGAACTTTGACAGACCCAGGGGGGATGCACCATCAGAATCAGAATCAACCTCACAGTAACCATCATCAACAACAACAGCAACATCACGGTCACAGCGGTCACAACGGTCACAACGGCTCCCCCTCGTACCAAACCCAGGCCCAGAATCATTACCAACAGCAGCACCACAGCTCATACGGTAATAACAGCAACCACAACAATACCAACAACAGCAACGACAATACTCACAGTGACTACTATCATCAACCAACCTCACGCCCCAGTCCCAGCCCCGGGCTCGGTGTAGTCGATCCCTTCAACCAAAACACCTTTTCAACAGGCCTTTACTCGGCTTTCACGCACGACTTTATGTTTGAGTGCGACGAGATCAACCTCCAAAACTTGCCGGATGTGTTGGGTCTGGACGCGGTCGGAGATAGCAATATGATGGAGTCGCTATCTACTATCGACGCGTATGCTTGGTGTGGGTTGTTTGACGAGAGCTTTATTACGGGCGGTGATGGGTCAGGCAGCAACGGCAGAGGAAACGATGATGATGGCGGAGGAAGGCGTGGAGGCGATCATAGTGGGGGAGGGCAAGGAAACAGGCATGGGAACGGGCAAGGAGGAGGTGATGGACGAGGTCATCATCGACAGGGGCAGTGACAGATGTCGATGATGATGATGATGGATAGTGGATGGTGAATATGATGGATGATGGATGGGAGGCGGTTGTGAGTAATTTGCAAGTTAAGGGACCAAGGCAATTGGGAAATGCGTCAGTAACAAATGAAATGGATCGGGTGGCTCGGTGGTTGATGATTAATGATAAAACACGCACACAGCAAGCAGTAATACTAGTTTTGGATAGCGTTGGGAATCACGGGAGGCAAAGTTGCATAGTTTCGTGTCGGGTGCAGTGGGTGGGTGAAATAAATTGATTTTTACGTTGAACAAGAATTCGAGCGCGGTTCAATCCTCTCTTCTGGTGACGGAGCAGTGAAACGTGGATGAGCATCAAGCATCCAAGATGCGCGCATCGCAACACAACATCACGACAACCAACAGAACGACCTCACCAAACCAACAACTGATAAACATTTTCTTCCCAATGTCCCAACCACGCAGGCTGGGAGACAAAGTGAAAAAAAAAAAAAAAATTGGTAGCGTCTCTTTGAGTAGCGTGTCATCCTTAGTGCAGGGGCCATGCTAATCTTCTCTGTATCGTTTCAAATTGACCAAATTGCCCCGAAGGGCGAGGAAAAAAAGAAGGAAAAGAAGAGCAAAAGAGGGACTGGGTGGGCGATGTTTTATACCCTTCAGACAGGAAAGGAAGATGGTCTGTGCACGAGTGAAAACTTTGGGGTTTTGGGTGGGGTCGGTGGATGGGTCTTTTGCCGGACTGTTGGCGGCCTGTTGGCTGCCTGTTGTCAGACCGAGAGCGAGGATTTTGTCAGGTGCCAGGTGCCAGGAGGCTGGTGCTGTCAGCCACGCCTGGTGGGGAGCACGGAATGCGGGCGGCTGGGAAGGTTGAGGCTTGAACCGAGGAACGAAGTTGAGTCACTGCACAGCGTGACCGGTGCTTCATCCCATGTCCATCCATCCGCTGCAACAACGGGACGGCGAAGACAAACTGGAATGGGAACCGCAAGCCGGAAAGTCAAGAATCATGTTCATCGGGATTCAACCTCTTCCTTCGTCGACACCCTATCCTCAACAATCCCAGCGTCCAAAGTCTAGACATCTTAGTCAAACGAACACATGATGGACCTCTTTTGGTCTTGGATCTGATAAGGGGGACCTTGATGGATTTAGACAAAACAATTGGCGGAAAAGATCTTATCGATAGCTATCAGCCTGTCCCCATGTTCATGCCAAAAATTCGAGACCCCGAAATCGGTCCACTCCCGCGGCGCGCATCCTAGCGAGGCGAGCTTTTTTCTGTGACGATGACTGACTGTGTGACTGACAAAGATAACCAGGGGCAGTCTTAGTTACTCACATGGCGTGTGACTGATTTGTCTTTTAGGTTCTTGTCAATCGCATGTTGTCGTTGGCATCGTTGTTGTAAATAACCTCTTTTCCGGCAGTCAATTGAACCTTTACTTGTTGTTGTTATCTTTGTTGTCTGGTCCCGTCCCTGTCAATCCGTCCCAGCGAATCAATCCACTTATACGTTGTCTAAATCTGGGGAATTGACTTTCCGACCTCCACCACCTAATCTTTGCTATCTACCCTTTCCCTCACCGGTTGAGCCTCTTCTCTTGCATCCCTCCCTCCCTCCTTCCCATCCGGTCCCTCCTCTCCATCTGTCCGTCCCTCCGTCCGCCCGTCGCCATGGCCTTCCGCACCGCTCTCCGCCGGGTCGCCGCCATCAACGCGGCGCCTGCCACCCGACTCGCCGGCGCCGCTGCCGCTGCCGCTGTCCGCCGCTCCTATGCCACCGCCAGCCAGCTCACCCACCCCGACCCGACCGAGGACTCGGCCAGCGGCAAGATGGTCCGCGAGCACGTCCCCTACATGGTGACCACCTACTCTCGCCCTCCTCCCGTCTTCGTCAAGGGCAAGGGCTCTTACCTCTGGGACTTGGAGGACCGCAAGTACCTCGATTTCACGTCGGGTATTGCTGTGAACTCGCTCGGTCACTGTGATGAGGAGTTTTCCAAGATTATTGCTGAGCAGGTGCGTCATTCTTCTCTCTACCCTCCCTCCATCATTCCACTTTGTATCCAAGATGGGTCAACTAACACCTTTTGTCCACAGGCCCAAGAACTAGTCCACGCCTCCAACCTCTACTACAACCCCTGGACCGGCGCGCTCTCCAAGCTCCTCGTCGAATCCACCATCGCCTCGGGCGGCATGCACGACGCCTCCTCCGTCTTCATCTGCAACTCCGGGTCCGAAGCCAACGAAGCCGGCATCAAGTTCGCCCGCAAGGTCGGCAAGGTGCTCGACCCCTCGGGTTCCAAGATCGAAATCGTCTCCTTCCAAAACGCCTTCCACGGCCGCACCATGGGTTCCCTCTCCGCCACGCCCAACCCCAAGTACCAGGCCCCCTTCGCGCCCATGGTGCCCGGTTTCAAAGTGGGCACTTACAACGACATCGCCTCCATTTCGTCCCTGGTAACCGAAAAGACCTGCTCCGTCATCGTCGAGCCCATCCAGGGTGAAGGCGGCGTGATGCCCGCTACCGAGGAATTCCTGGTGGCGCTGGGCAAACGCTGCCGCGAGGTGGGCGCTTTGCTGCACTACGACGAGATCCAGTGCGGCATGGCCCGCACGGGAACCTTCTGGGCGCACTCCTCCTTGCCCAAGGAAGCCCACCCGGATATCCTGACGACCGCCAAGGCGATCGGTAACGGCTTCCCGATCGGCGCTACGATCGTCAACGAGCACGTTGCCTCCAAGATCAAGGTCGGCGACCACGGTACTACCTTCGGCGGCAACCCGCTTGCGTGCAGGTTGGCGCATTACATTGTCGGTCGGTTGGCCGATAAGGGACTCCAAGAAGGAGTCAAGAGTAAGAGCGAGGTTTTCCTGCAAGGGTTTGAGAAGCTCAGGCAAAAGTTCCCGAGCTTGATTAAGGAGGTTCGAGGTAAGGGATTGATTTTGGGGCTGCAGTTGAGTGAGGATCCTACGCCGGTTATTAAGGCGGCGAGGGAGAGGGGACTATTGGTTATCACCGCGGGAACAAATACGCTGAGGTTTGTGCCGAGTTTGTTGGTGACGGAGGGGGAGATTGAGGAGGGACTGAGGATTTTGGAGGAGAGTTTTGAGGACGTTATGGTTAAGGCTTAGAGTCGGGGTGAGTAGACTGGGAATTGTTTAATGGTTGTTTGAGCGGATCGTTTACATAGACGGATGTTTGGGGCTAAAACGTAAAAGGCCTGGGATGGATGGATGGTGTACGGTTGATGGGGTTTTCTTTTTTTGCAAAATGGGAAGACAAAAACAGTTCAAATTCTTTAACTTATGTGGTCGGCTTGCTATTGACCGTGACTGCTGCGCCTAGGTAGAGCTGACTATTCTCAGTAGCTGTGATACTAGAAGGAGGTCGGTCAGCAGCGATTAAGTCATTACCGTCATATACATATGAGACCGGGAAGGAATGTGTCTCATATTCAACTAACAATAGCCTCTCCGAGGTCCAGATCTCCGAAGAAACTAGTTCCTAAACATAGCGACACCTTTACCATGTCGCTTCACTCCTCATTGAAAAGTGGTGAGTAAGGTACTTGGAAGATCAAATTCTTCAACATGCTTACCTTCTTGTTGGGTGGGGGTGACTGCGGCGCTTTGCTTCACTTACTGTTTCCTGGCCTTGTTGGCTTGGCCAGTCACCAGTATCACGAAGTGTGACGGAAGGAGGTCGGTCTGTCATCAGCGGTTTGAAGCATGTGGGTCGTCATGTACAACAAGACCCAGAAAGAAAGAATGTGTCTCACCTCTATTGTCAATAGTCACCTAGGTACCTACCTGGAGGCCTAGACCCCGACCGACGATCTAGGTAGACTCGGGTTTGATCACTCACTCTATTTACCAAGCTGGTTGGTTGGTAGGTACTTACTTCCTTTGTACATCGATCCGTCAATACCTTACTCTCCAGCCATCCATCCTCTCTCTCTACCCTCGCCAAAAGAGGACATGAGGTGTCACCCGAACAACTAAGTGAGAACAAAAAAGTGAGTGAGTGACGGCCCCCTTCCTTCCTTCCTCATCTCCCTCCCATCTTGCTTGCCCTCGGCTCTGTGCTGTGCTGTGTTGAGGTGGGTGTGCCGCTACCTAAGGTAGCCAAACCCATCCATCCATCCACTCCAAACAGCATTATGAAAACAAACACGTCACGTCGTCCTTCAATGTCCTCACAGCTATGGTTGGTTGGTTGATACACCATCCATCCATCCATCCAACGAATTAAACACACCCATGATGAAACCTGCTCAATTCCCAAATTATGAGCAGCTTTTCAAAGATAGGAAGAAGTATGGGGATGGAAGGAGATGAACGCAGCCTATATTTTTTGTCACTTGAAGGAGGTATTTACCCCATCCACGAGGGTAATTCAATGCCATTAGAAGGCTACTTGGAAGATGGAGTGAGATGAGTGAGTGAGTGAGTGAGTGACAGGATGACGGGGGTTTCCGGATGCCCGGATGCTTGCTCGACATACGGCTTCGAGAAGGTAAAATAACTCGGTCGGGGATAACAAGATGACGAGATGACGAGTGTGATATCTCTTGTTGCAGTGAATGGCTTTGATCATGGTCCCAAGCTAGGTAGATATGATACGCTTTAATAGACCTGACTGACTCCAGTCATTTGATGCCATCGAATCGCCCATTAATTGTTTCGTTCACAGTCGTTCGTTCGTTCACCTGGTTTTTGGTTGATGGAGTGAGTAAGTTCCTCTTCCAGTAAGTCCGGGATAAGCTTAGTCTGGTCTGGTCTGGTCTCCAAGCTACACTACGATTTGGTGGCATCTATTCTACTTCTACTGGCTGGTTGTTACTGGTCGTGATCGTGCTATCTATCTATCTATGCTGGTCGATATTATGAGGGAAATTGTAGGATGATGTTTCTGGAAATTCGTTCCAAAGAGACTCGTCGTTGACGATGGCTGGAAACCAGAAGCCTGTCCGGCTAGGCAGATACCTAGAGGTAGTGATGATGAAGTTCTAGAAGGTGTAACAAAATAACTCCCAGGAGGCTTAATCTACGTCTTCGTCTTCTTCTTCTTCTTCTTCTTCTTCTTCGTCCTCCATCCATCCATCCATCCATCCGGTCGCGGTGACGAATATTCCTCGAGGGCAGTATCCGATTGGCAGTTGCTTTCCTACCTATGTATCTGATAATCAAAGGACTTTGATACAAGGGGAAGGAGCCCCCCCCCCCAATCACAACTATCTTTCCCGGCCAGGAACGGTTTCAAATCTTAGATCAACACCCCGGCCTCAGTCATCGATTGGCGAGTTCGATTTGTTCTAGTTCGATCTAGTTCATCAACACGGTTAACGAGAAGTAAACACCATCCTCTCTGACACCCATCATTGGGCGACCAAGGCACGGGCCGTGATGAGACCTGATGAGACCTCATGGGATTTTGTGGGCGTCGTCATTTACAGTTCTTAACCGAATTGCAAAGATACCTTCGCGGTCACCAGATTGGTGGTCGGGCGAGATGCTAAACCACCGGCCCGGGCCCGGCAGGTCAACTTATCTCCGTCCGGATCACGGACAGCCACTCATCGACCCAAGTCCTTAAACTCGGCACATCGCTAGCGGGGAGAGAAGGAAAATCTAATCTTCAGTTCAGTTAGTGGCATTCATAACTCCGTGCAAGTCGTTAGGAGCCAGTCGTTCACTTTCTCAAATCGTCCAAGGAATCGAAATTCACCAGTGATCACGTAGTCAGGCCTGCCGTAGGTAGAGTGAATGAATGCAAAGTCGCTTTTTGCCTATCCTAGTCTATCTATGTGCACCGAAACGAGTGAATCCACCCATCCAGCCAGAATTCCTATCCGAGTTTCCCCCTTTTTTTTCTCCTCCTTAGTCCGTTTGGTATCATCAACAAGCCAAGCCAGCTGTGCCTCCCTTTGTGTTGTCATCATAACGTGAAAAATTGAAATCGAAAACGCCTTGTCATAAAATGTTGTCTTGTCTTTTGCTCTTCTGCTACTGCAACTGCCACCACACATGTCCAAAAGTTCTGTTTTTTTTTTTTTTCAATGTCCTGATCTTGTAATATTCAGAAAGAAATTGGGTTTTGAAAAAAGTGTACGACCTATCCAAGTACAACTTGCCAGGTGTAACACGGGTTATATAAACTTGCGGCAAAAAAGAATGTGCGAATTGAAATTTGAAATCGATCAAGAGATCGGCAAAAGATGAAAAATAGCCAGCTAGCTGACCAAAATCTGAATATTTCAAGATAAAAACAAAACAAACGGAACATAGGTGTTTTACATGTGGGGTATCATATTGCGCTGTGCTGTCCACTCCCTCTTAAAACGTTGACTCCTTAGTTGGAGAGGTGAGCGTGACGCCTCTGGTAGCGACCAAGCTTGGGACCGTTGGCGAGGTGCCTCTTGGCGATCATCTTGAGCTGGGCGCTCTCGCCGGCGGAGCAGCTGGTACCGGCAGCCATCTGCATGACGGCGGACCAGGCGCCGCTGGCGCAGCGCTGGAAGGAGGAGCCGCTGATGCAGTTCCAGGCGCCCTCGGAGGTGCAGGCAGCACCGACGGCGTGGGCACCAACGGTAGAACCGGAGCCAGAGCCAGAGCCAGAGCCAGAGCCAGAGCCAGAGCCAGAGCCGGTGCCGTTGCCGGGAGTGGTGCCGGTCGCAATAGGAGCGGGAGCACTGACGACGATGGTGGTGCTGGGCTTGGCGATGCTCTGGAGGGTGGTCTGGATGGGAGCCTGGGTGGTAGCGACGGCGGGAGCAGAGGTGGCGACAGCGGGAGCGGAAACAGAGGCGGAGCTCACGACAGCGGCGGCGCTGGAGCTAGGGGCGTTGACAATGTCGGTGGCGGAGGGGAGGAAGATGCCGCCCTGGCCGGAACCGTCCGAGGGAGCAGTGATGAAGATACCGCCGGAAGCACCGCCAGCAGCAGCGCTGGTCTGAGCGGGAGCGCTGGTGGTGACGGGAGCAGCAGCAACAGAGCTGGAGCCGGAGGCACCGCTGCCAGAGCCAGAGCCAGAGCCAGAGCCAGAGCCAGAGCCAGTAGCAGGAGCAGCAGAGGCACCGCAGCTTCCCTCAGGGCCCTTGAGGGGAGCACCCGGAGCGTTAACAACATTAGGGCCGGGCTGGGGGTACTGGACGTCAAAGTTCTCGTCGGTCTTGCAGCCGTTACCGATGTTGGCGACGAAGATTTGAGGGCGAGTGGAGAAAGCGGTAGCGGCAACCTCACGCTTGTTATTAGCAGCGATGGTGACGGGAGCGCAGTTCATGTACATCTCGCGGTTGCCGATTCTGTTGTGCCAGGTCCAAGCAAAGATGGCCTCGCCGGCTTGAGTATCGGCGGGGATGGTGAAGTCGTACTTGCCAGCAAGAGGGCAGTCACCAATGTAGGACTCGATGACAGTGAAGGACTTGCCCTTGTCGTAGCTGAGAGAGAGCTGACAAGAACCGCCGCCGTGGGTGGCAGTGCCGGCAGTGGTCATGTTATAGGTCTGGCCGGGGACGAAGGTAGCGACGCTCTTGCCGGAAGGAGTACCAAAGTCGACTTGGTAACCCTTGCAAGGATAGTCGGCGCCGGTATCCTTGAGGGGAGCGGTCATGGAGTAGTCGATGCTGCCGGGGTTGGCGTTGGGGTTGAACTTGGACCTGAAGGGGGGAGGGTAGGACATTTCGATGTGGGCGGAGGCGATCTGGGCACCTGCAAGCAGGGTCGCCACGAGGCCGGTGGTGAAGGTGTTGTACATCATTTTGATGGTTGATCTAGTTGTTTCTTCTTTTCTCTTTGAGGGAGTGTGTGTAAAGTCGAAGTCTTGTTGTCGAGTGTTTTTGTGAGAGAGAGTGAGTTGCACGAGTCTTGGGAGTTGATATGGTTGCCGGGTCGATAGATGAGCACTGCTCTATGCTATTGACGCAGGTGAACAATAAGAAGGAATGAATAAGGTCGTGCCGTTCTGTATGGTGGCTAATCAGGTATTGTGTGAATGGTTCGTCTGAAGAATGGGTTGTCTGAGTCGGGACGAAAGTCGTAGTCAAGCACCAGGCTAGTGATACGCTGAGACAATGGCTGAAGAGCCGAACAGGACTGGAATGTAGAGAAAGAGGTTGTTTTGAAATCCCTTGACGGGGTGGTGACAATAAGAACAGACTTAAAGTCGAAAAGAGAGCAGAAGACGTGTAAGGGAGTGCCGTGATCGTCGAGTTGGGATGGTGAAGTGTATCGGGGAGTTGGGTGACTTTTATGTTTCCCAGCTGTCGGTTCGTCTGGAGTCGATTGGGTGGGAGGGGCCGTTGCCGGTAGCGCACCATGCAGGTACTTTTTTTTGTTTCGAACGCCACCCACTGGGCACCCACTGGACACCCACTCGGCGGATCTAGTGTAGCCCAATGTTTACATCCCCTGCCCGGCCTGTGAACCTGGTGTGCCCCCCCCCCCTTGCGTTTTCCACACAACCCTCCACTTTGACTAAAGGTACCACGCCCTCTGACGACGCTGAGTGGTCTACACTCTCGGTAGAGCAACTCGCTCGCTCGTGATGAAATGGCCACTCTGGATCAAGCTTTTTGGGTTTGGCTTCTGGAAATCTCGCCGAGTTCTCCTAGGGTTGCCGTATTGGGAAGATATGGCCGCAAGTGTGTGAGTGGGCGGGTGAACGACGGCCGGTGATACACCAGCTGTCCTGACTCTTGTCCAGTGAATGGCTTGTGATGCCGTGGTGCTTCGATATGTGTGATCTCCGTGTAATGTTCAACCGTACGTGTTCGACCGTGGTGGTGAACCATCACTTGATAGAAACCTCTTCTTGATGAGACGAGACGTACGTCCCCCATGGGGCCCTTGGTCAACGTGACTGCCATTCTTTGGGCGATGACTGGTCATTCACCCTTGTTAGCCGTTGTCACCGGTTGTCAATCCCTCAAAGCGCGAAAAGGATAAAAAAGAACAGGCGCGGGCTCAGCGGCAGTGGTGCAGTAGCAGCGGCAGCAGACGCAGTGAGCAGTCAGGGTCAGCGGCATGCAGCATCCAATGACGGGATCCAATCCCGCTGCTTTGGTGCCTGGCTTTCGTCCCTTGGAAACGCTGAACGCTGCATCAACAGCTGGCGGTCCATTGTCGTTCGTGATTGGCGGGACAGAGTGGCAGCCGGTGGAGCCAGCTGGTAATGGAGCCGCCCGAACCGAAGGGCCTCCAGAGAAATCCACTTCCCTCCTTCTCTCATTCTGAAACACTCGCCCCTTCCTCGCTAGACTCGCACGCATGAAAAGGCCTGTGCCACGCCTCCGCAGAGTGACATCTTGAAGCCCCCGTCCGGTGTTCCTATTGGCCCCTATTGGTGAGCTTCACCTGTCAAGACGGCCAAACCCTCGGACGACCAGAACAGCGGTGGTCCACAAGTGGTTCGTGGGCTCGTTCCTCCGATGGCCATCCGCGAGTTGTTGACGAGTCCCAAGACATGCCATCCCGCTCTGTCCACTATAACATGATCCATGACCGATGCCTATCCCCGGGCTGTGTTAATCCCTCACTCTGTATTCAGTGGATGGGAGGCCCGGGGAGTGGATAGCACGCCATGGTCCAGAAGCAAGTCGCTTGAGAATGATCGGCAGGGACCACTGGAACCAACCCACGACAGCGGACTTGGGCGAACGGGAGCCAGTATCGACACTTCAACCGGCAACCACTGCCACCATCACTTGGATTCTGAAGCATCTAGCCGCGGAGCAATCGCTCATGGCCGGATGATCAACCGAAAGACGTTGTTTCTACGCCCGTATTCCCATTACAGCGGATTATCCACCAGACATGGCAGGACAACTCATGGCTGCCGCGGCAAGCGGCGTATCCAACAGCAGTCATCGTCACCGCTTCCTTCTTTTTCCCAGCAAACAGACAGAAAGAAAGAAAGAGAGAGAAAATATCGCTGTGTGCGGCGTGACACAAACAGAATGAATCCAGATCCCGACCCAGTCGTATCCCGAATTAATGCCATGACGCAGAAAAGTGGCTGTGTGAGGCGCATTCAGCCGCTAGCTGAGGCCACCACTCTGGATGGGGTCTGGAGAACAAGGTAGCCCTGGCTTTTCAAGTTCCAGCAGCGCCTTCAGCTCCCGTTCCCGACCCCAGGTTTTCGGTTTCATGTCTTCGGATGTTATCATATCAAAAGGTGGAGAGGATACGACGGCGAGACGGGGGGAAGGATCATGAAGTGCAAAAAGAGGGGATGCCCTTCACCTCTACTACCTCGTGAAAGTGTCATACCACAGCACAGTACTCCATGTCATATCACCAGCGCATCAAACCCACGATTTAAACAAAAAGATATCGTATGTAGGTAGGCAAAAAATAGCGCCTGTAAAACCTCATCTCATCCTCGACATGTATGACAACGACCATCACAACGACGGGAAGGATTCCTTTTTCTGTCCTACACTGCACTCACAACTCAGGAGACACTGTCCGTGTTACCAAGTACAATCCCCCATCATCCCCCCTCCTTCCCGAACGGGATTCCCTGTCCGACCCCTGGCGGCGGCGGCACATATGTACAGGTGTTGTTCTGTGTCCAGAATTCCCACGGGTTGCTTGCTTCTGATTTTCAACTAAGCTCAAGCTCAAGCTCAGGTCAACCTCAAGTCAAGCTTCCCCTAGCTTTCCCTAGCTTCTCCAATAGGCAAAGTCAGGGAAACAAAAGAAACGCATGAACTTCTATCCCGTAATTCTAGCTTCTACGACCTACTAAGCCACATTGGATCTTGCGAGGCCTTCTTGAGACTTGCGAAACTCAAGAGGGGGACCCCAACCTTTGCCGACAATGCAAGGTCTAATAGAGTGGTACCTATCACTGGCGCCCTCGCGCGCGTGTTTCACCTTTCAAAAGAGGGGCGGGACGATTGGCGGGACGGAAATTGAGACTTGCAGAGAATGATTCCAGTCTTCCAATTGGAAAGGAGGGACATTTTCAATTGTTCTACCTTCTACCGCTTCCTGGATTCCAAAGTTAGATCGTGATTGAAACATTGGAATGTTTCGCTCGAGATACATACCGCAGGTGCGGTCGCTATACAAGCTGACAACTGCTTGCTTGACATCGGGAAGCAGCATTCAGAATAATTTTCATTCTGCTTCCATGCTGCCAATGCTCCCTTGTTGGCGACCACGGGAGTGAGACTGCCAGAGAGTCCCAAGAATAGTACTTTATATTGCAGCAGCGTTGGTATGCCATGGTACAGTAGGTAAGTATGGGAATGGGATAGGGTACCATCGACAGTACTATTTCCACGGCCACGACATAACCTTGCTCTTACCCGTCTTACCACACCAGGGAATTACTCGCTACCTGCTACCAACTCATGCAAGTCATCCATCCTTCTTCTGTACATAGCATCATCAACTTGCCAACTGGGTAGGCTGGTAGGTATGTCGTGACACCCACCCATCGCATCGTCACTCAGTCAGATGCTTACACTAGATGCCTACCGTAGTGAATGGCTAGGTAACGCGGGGAAAGATCCAAGCATCGAAGCATCGAATCGATCGGATCTCTTTCTTGGTTCTTCGTCTACGTCAGACCCCTTCAACACTACTAGACGTCTACTCGACTGAACCCATACTCGCACGGCAGGCAACGCAGTGTTGCCCCATTCGTGGACCCATCACCCAAGTGGCAGTGACACCCGACCCGTCCGTGGTCTACGCTACCTAAGAGACGAACAATGGTGGTCGACGGGAAAGGCCTCTTCCTCTCAAGTCAACTCAAGTCGTACTAACACACAGAGGCGTCTAGACCTCCAGTCGAGACCTTTCGAGTACGAGATACAAAATGCCTAACCTAGAAGTCCTCTGCGCCCGATGGTGTGGCATTGGGGATTCCCGCCCGTTTGGTGCCACCTTGCAGATTGTTCGTTGGCGAGGCAGATATGCCGTTACCCATTGCTGAGATTTGATATCCCTTTCTGTTTCGCTGCCGCGTGTAGACTATTGGGTTTGGGGGCTAGTAGTTGGGAGATGAGTGAGCTCAGTTGTGTTTTTTAAATCTCACGGGGTATCTTCATCAAGCTGATGAGGGATGGGATGGGGCCGAGGTGTATCATTGTTATGTAGGAGGGTTGGTGATATGTACACTGAAGACACGACGTTCTGGCATGAAGTTCTATGGCTTTAGTGTGATGGGATGTTGACGAGGAGTCACTCTTCTTGTCGTCATGTATACAATCATTTGGCAGTCCTTTCTTCCTTCTATTCGTTCTATACTTCTCAGATTGTGGGATATATCATTACCTATCTATCAGGGGCTCTTCTTATCATGGAAGCCAATCGTCGACTACAGCCAACGGCACATGAGTGCCTAGATGCGAGCGTGGTACATAAGATTGGTTCAAGGGGGGCGTTCTTAACCGCATCAAGCTGCCCTTCGAGAATCTGAACCGTAATGACCGATTTGACATATCGCCAGTCTTCCGAGTTACCCGTTCTTACCATTCGTCCCAGTACTTCGGGCACATCAGAAAAAAAACACCACGAACTCGATTAACTCGCCTCGTCAATACACTCTTCTCAAAACACAGCTACAAAAAGATCCTCCACGTTTCAGATCATGCACACACATCTCTCTCAACGCCTTAAAAAATCTCAAACTGCATATGAGAGGCAGTTCACTCGCATCACATCGGGGTCACATAGCGTGGGGTCCGAGGGGATGCATCCGATCTTAAGGGAGTGAAAAAGGAGGAACTGGATATGATAGGGTGGGTTATCACTTTTGCTTCGTCCCTGCAAAGACGTCAGATGCAATGGAAACACGACGGTAACTGCCGTATGGAAACTGCCATATAGGAACAATGCCATTGATAAAAAATTAAAAATTAAAAATTAAAAAATAAAATATAGGGAAGCAAACTTGCGTGCCCCTGATCCGGGGCAGCATCTCATATTTGACCACTCACAACTCCATCCCTTGTTAGGCTTTTAGGGGGGAAAGAGCAACGAAGAGGGGACTAAACAAGCAATCCAGCACCAAACAAAGCAAGCACGAAATGGCATGTGAGCAGCCAGTAACAAAAACGGATACCTTACTAGTCTCGCTGAGCCAGGTATGTTTAAAAGCAATCATACAACTTATGCAAGCATATCACCACAACACCACCATCGACGTTCGTGATGACGGGGCCTAAGTAAGGGGTTTCCATGATCTTCCGTAGCTTTATCAAATCCGCGCATCGGAGGTGCCACGTCCTTGTAGCACAAATCATCTCCCTCTCCTCATGTTTGTCCCAAGCGGACGGAAACCAGCAGCTGTCAACGTCAACGTAAACTGCCCGCTTGAGTGCGTATGCTCGGGTCCGAGGGGCAAAATAACGGCGTTCAGCGGTAAAAAGACAAGCTAGATCTGTGTCTTTCTTGCATTGTCCGTATGCCGTGCTATGTTGTTATCATGTCTGCTCAAGGTTCTCTTGCAATCATCATATCAACCAAGATCGGTACCACTAATATCTTCGGTCGAACTTGCTTGATTGTGTCGCTTTCTTCACGGCTTCAATTCACTTATAGTTCGTTCCATCGATATAACCTTACTCGCTTCATTGATTCTATGCTAGCTATGTAGCACTCATCCCCATTCTCCTTCCCTCTTCACCCCATCCCTTCTCCTTCCACCCACAGCGTGCTTATATGCTTGCTAGCCATATGCAGCATTTGGATACCAGACGTATCTTCTTCTTCTTCCTCTGCGAGTCATCACTCCCGCATCTCCGATAACATAAATATCCCTGCTCTGAAATTATCCTTCAACACTTCATCGATGTCGGCCTATCTGCCCACTTGCCCCTAAAGCAGTAGACGAACCGCACCCGTATCCTTCCTTGTTCATAACGTATTACCCCGGTACCGATGGGATTCATCAGCAGCGAGGGTCAGAGCCAGCCGTTTGCTGACGTTTTGGTTCTCGTTGTTCTTCGTCTCTCATGACGACGCGTCCATCTCTTCCCCTGGTACTCCTTCCGTCACCTGAAAGCTGCTTTACTGAATAGATGTGGATAGCCAATTGTGGTGTGAACCTGACTCCGCTACACTCTCAAGCAAGAACATGTAGCTTGGCAAGGAGTTAGAGGACCAAGTCCAACAGTAATTCATAGTAGTGTGTGTGGTGTGGTAAGATGGCGTGGCCGAAGGTCGATGGGTAAAGCACACTTTCAAGTGAAGGAAGGACTATATAAATGGCTTTTAAAGAGATTATTGATGGTTCGCTCTCAGGTGTGAGCTTCTTCCAGTAGCTTTAATGAAAGGCAAGCAAAGGCTAATTGTGGTGGTAGTTGTCGTGTATTGCCTTTCTGGTTGTTTGGTTGTTAATCTCTTCTCACGCCTGCCACCCACCCTGCGTAGTTGCATCGCTCGAGCCACTGTTCGACAAGGCGACGCTATACATCACCTTGTATCGTTCTGCTTGCTCACAGAAGGTTGACCGACCAACCTGGCTCGACTTGAATGGCTGGCTTGGCGACTTCATCCTCTATCAAGCCCGACATAACACCCCCATTCCTGCCAGGCCCGAAGGAGCAGTTCATAATCCAACAAGGCAGTGGCCATCAGCAATCCCACTGCAGTCACCCAGTTGACGTGACATGCTGGCGGCCAGCGCGCCCTCATTGAGCCCGCTGGTTAGGGAACTTGCCCTGGGGCTGCTGTTGAGCCACAAAGGCAGGCTGCTGGTACTGAACAGCAGGGCTCATTCCATAAACACCCGGCTGTCCTTGCTGCGAGCCCTGGTGCACCATCATGGGTGCCGCTGGGCGGCCCGGGCTAGGATATCCGTTTGTCCCGTTCATGGGCTGAGGGGGAACACCGCCAGCCGGGATGAATTGAGGATGTCCAGGATACATCTGGACCTGAGGACCAGCTGCCATCAAAGCGCCATTTGGTCCCGGGATGAACTGCGGTTGCATCATAACGGGACCCCCCATGTGGTGTTGCTGCTGGGGCATGAACTGGGGGTTGTTGGAGAAGCTGCGGAATGGCCCCATCTGAGGTGCGCCGCCAGGCATGTAGGGCTGCATCATAGGCTGGCTGTACTGGAACTGTCCGGGAGTACCCTGGGGATAGACCATGGCCGCATGTCCCATTCTAGGCGACGCAAACGACTGTTGGGAGTTCGAGTGCATCATCCGGTGATCGTCAGGAGCCGTGAAAGGGACATGAGGGGCATGTCCATGCTGGCCTGGCTGCATCGGCATAGGTGGCATGTGAGGCGACTGCCTCGGGGCAAGATTCTGCGCACCATGCTGCATGTGGATGGGCAGCTGGTGCTGATGGTGGAACTGGGGCAGCGCGTGAGACGGATTAGGGGTGGCATTGACGGTGCTCGGAACCGGGTATCTCTCCATGTACTCAGTGTAAGTCATGTTCATCGTAGAGTCAGCCTTTTCGTTCTGAGGATCGGCCTGGCGCCAAGTCGGCGGGGTCTCGTAAGCCGGACGGAGAGCACCATTCTCCTCCCATCTCACAGCGTGAGAATGCATGGATGGCTTCTCTTCCTTTTCCAAGAAGGCCAAGATATTGCACTTCTTAGGGTCCACGTCCTTGGTCTTGCGCCTGATCAGCTTTCCAGGAGGAAGAGCTGAAGCGCCTGCAGGCTCGACGACAACGTTGTTGACCGACGCGCGGGGGCTCGAAGCCTGGCTCGGTCCAGCAGGGCTAAAGGCAGGGGCGAATGGGGTGGCGCCAGGTCTGAACTCATGGATCAGAGGGTTGAACTGCTTAGTGGGCGGTGGGACACCACTGGTGCGACGAGCAAAGGAAGGGTCTCCATTGTTAGCAGGGCCGGTGGGGGCGAGACGCATATCAGGACCCTGAGGATGCTGGCCCATATGGGGATGCTGCATCTTGTGCTGCTCAACATTTCGGAGGCGCTGAGACAGGTTGCCCGTCTGCTGGCTCTGGGACATGTGAGGAGGCGGGCGGTTTCCGCGGGTGTATGGCTGGTGATAAGCCGCCTGGGGATGCTGGTAAGAGTTGCGCTGTCCCTGGTGACGGCTCGGAACGCCGCCAGCTGAACTAGAGTGCTGAGGGGCAGTCGGGCGCGACGCGGTACGGGTATCGGCCGTGGTAGTAGTTGCAGAGCTGGTTTGCTCGGTAGTGGTCTTGCTTGCACCCTCCTTGGCGGCATTGACCTCCTTCGCCTTGAGAGCAGCCTGCTCAGCCTTGATCTTGGCCATTTCCTGGGCGTTCTTCAACGCCTTCTCCTGGATCTCCTTCTGCTTTGCTGGGTCCTTGGCAATGATGGAAATAAGGTCAGATGGCACCGGGGTTGAGAGCTTGAACTCTTGATAGAACTTTCTGAGGTCATTCAACCTGACCTCCTTGTCTGCCTTATTCTTGGCCCTCTGGGCAGACAAGGCACTGCCGCGTTGAATGTTTGCGAATTCCTTGAACGAAGTTAGAAGTCTTTGCTCAATTCCCTGCTGCTTGCTGCTAAGGGTCTGTGCAGTCGCTGTAGTACTAACCGCGGCCTGAGCCGGAGCAGCGCTCTTGTCGGTAGCCTTTGCGTCAACAGTCTTGACTTCAACTGTCTTTGCATCCGGCTTAGACTCGACCTTTGAGTCTGCGGTGGTGCTGGTAGGTGCGGGCGATGGCTTCGTCGGTTGGACGGAGCTCTTGACATCAGCCACAGTCTGCGCAGGTTGCTTCTGCGGGGGTGCCTTCAACTGAGACGAGATGATAGCCGGGTCTACAGGAGCACCCTTGACGGTAGAGTGCGCAGCCGGAGCACGCCGAGCAGGAGGCGTGTACTTGTTCTCTCGGCCGCCAGACAGGGGAGGGAAGTCTTGTCTCCGAACACCGCTGTACCTGTTTCATTCGTTAGCCGGCCCTAATGCCCGATTCTCTTGACACCTGTGACTTACTTGTCTTCCTCGTCACGATCATCTCCGCCCTGGAAGTCCATGACACGCTCCTCGGCAACGTGTGCGGTAACCGGGGCGCTTCGCTCAATCTCACGGGCCTTGCGTTCGGCAGCGGCCATGCGCTCCTTGTACTGAGGGTGGCTCTTGTCGATGGTCGTGGTATAGATGTTCTCATCATAGTCGGTCTTGAGACCGAAGAGGCGCTCATTCGCAGCGAACTGATCCCAGGTACCAGAAGTGTTGGTCTTCTCCAAGCTATCATCAAGCCCATCGGTAGAATCGGGCACCCAGCGGTGCAGAGTCCGCTCATTTCCGAAGCGAGAGTTGGAGATGGCGGCATCAGTACGGAAGGACGAGCGGTTGCCTATGGGATAGCCATGTTAGAAGGAACAAACAAGCGGGCCTGAATCTTCATACCGTTGGTAGGCTTGCCGTCTGATTTGCCAAGGTTGTTGATCAGGAGAGGACACACGTCAACGATGTCCTTCTTCTGGAACGTCATGGTTCCTTGCTCCTTTCTAGGAGCTCCGTTCATTTCGGCCGAGTTGGGCAGCTTCTTCTGCGTTACCGTAGTCAGGCGGCAGGTGTTGGGGTCTTGGGCGTTGGCATAAGTACCCTCGAACTCGGAGCCGTTAGCGAGGGTAATGCGTACTCGTTGGCCCTGTAGATGAAAAAGAGTAAGCGTCAGACTGTGTACATGGCGCAAGTGACATTGGCTGTCGTGGACGGCGGCCATGGTGGAGCAGATACTGCCGTAGCTAGGGGAGTAGGGACCGCCAAGGAGCTATGTCATCGAAAAAGGGGAACAAAAACAACGAGCAAAAACGAACCTCGCGAAGGGAGCTGGTCACGGATTTCTTGTCCTGTGAGCTGAAGTTGTTTTGCGGTCTGGCGGACTGGCCGGTGATGGGGTTCTTGGCCGAAGTCCAGGCCTTTTGCTGGACAGGAGGGGCAGACTGTCTGTGCGGATTGTCAGTCTCAGTCTAGTTACATGGCAATGAATGGGAGGAAGGGATGAGGATTGAATAAGGGGTCTGACAGGATGGGAGGATGGGCAGGCGTGATGACGGGGGGTCGGTTAAGGTACAAAGCCACATCGGTGTGCGGCTGCCGTAAGGCTTCACCTTGAAAGACGTGTGTTTGAAGGGGGCAGGAATGAGACACACCTGTTCTGCTGGCTGGTCGAAGTGGCCGGCACTGCGTCTGAGGTCTTCGCTCGCTGGTCGCCGAGCTTGCTGCTGTAGAGGGGACGGGTCGCGGGGGACTTGACGTCGGGCGTCGACGACTGCGAGGGGGTCGAGGCTGTGGTGGCGGGCTTCGCGGAAGCCGGTCGGTTCTCCATGCTGCCTGCGGTTGGGGTGCCAGTGAGGGTCACTGGTCTCGCAGTGTTGTTGCACCTTCTTGTCGGGAAGAGGTGTTGGGATGTGGAAACCACTTTTTGGCCGTGGTGAGAGGAGGGTGCGGCGGGCGGCGGGAGATGGTGCGGTGCGCGGGTGCGGCCAGCGGGAGCGGCAGGAGGCTAGGGGGACGCTCTGCGGTCCGGGGTTTGCTAGACCAATTGGGCGAATCAGAATGACGAGTGCTCGTCCGACTGGATCAGTCTCGAGTTGGGATGTGCTTTGCTGCCTCTGCATCGACAGGACAGGCCCGAGTGTCTTTTACTGGACGTGTCCAGTAGCGACGGCGGGTTGGGGTCCCCAGAGGAGAGGCGAGTGGGCTAGACCGGCAGACCGTCAGACCGTGTATTCGGTCTGTAATTTACCTTACTGTGTATGCGCAATGGAACGAGTGCATCAAAGTCCTCAGTTTCTACGTCTTGGACGAATCGCGATGGGGTTTCGAGAAAGGGTCGCCTGGTATGATTAGGGGGGTGAAATGGGGCGTCGCTAAAATGCAGAGGTAGGTACTGCTTGTATTACCGGATTGGATTTCGTCGATGGCGGGGTGATGAGGCACGACTATGCGGCTCTCAGGGAAGAAGGACTGCGATCGATATGAAAAGCGATCAACAGGGGGGGGGGGGGGGGGGGGGGGGGGGGGGGGGGGGGGGGGGGGGGGGCGGAAGGAAGAAAGAAAGAAGCTTGTCAACGGGAATTTTGGCGGGACCCAAAACTGAACCCAGCGACGTGGATTGGCGGGGAAGGTCAAGAGCTACAAACAGAAAGTTTGGAGGCATTCACCAACACAAAACACTTGATGGATGCTTTGAGTGCCTGACACATGTAATGCAGACAGCTCCTTTTGACGCACGTCACGGGCGGCCGGTTCCTTCAATGTCTGATACAAGAAGAGATCAAAATGTCCACCGCAAAGGCCAGGCCTGAGTTCCGTCTTTTGGCTCTGAGGTGGTCTTGATCTCTGGCAGCGCAAGTCGGTCGAAAAAGGGGAGCACGGACCCCATTGGTCAAGAGGAACAAGCACGTGATCCTTCTTTATGTCCCTCTAATTGCTCCCGTCACGGCATCTCACCTTTTCGTTACCAACTGCATAGGACCCATAGCGGGATGGACTCTTGTCTTTGTGGAAGAATTCCACACGGCGATACCGAGAAATCCAGTGTGCTACGGTTCGTGAAGCAACTCCCAAGATCCCGTCATCAACTTGAATTGAGCCGCACGCCGAGATCCTGTCAGTCATTAATGCCCCTGCAATTTCCCCAATGCCACACACGAAACAATTCGTTTTGATATGTACCCATGGACGAGAGAGTGTGACATGGAAAAGTTCGAGATTTCTTCCATGCCATGCTGCTAACTGCAACTTTGATGGACTGCCACACGTTTTCTGTTCTATCTATTTGTTCCAGATCGCTCAAGTCATCAAACCGGCATCGTTGTTCGGCTCAACATATGTCTTTGGCCAGGGATCGAAACCTACTATAGTTGCGTGCAAAAGTAAAACCCCCTTGTCAGGTACCTTGCACGGACCACCACAGCCGAAGCTTCGTGGGCACTGTGTCCAACGACCTGCTCCACTGGTTTAACTTAACGCATCACACCATAGTACATATCAGGAGTTCTAGTCAGGCAGTACCATCTCATCGGCCTACCTACGTAAGCGCTCATTACTTAACGACCTTTTGTCATGCCCATAATAGCAATCTTTAACACACGCTTCGCGACAACCAGTGCGCGCTCCATTAGATGTTCTACTGTCATCCGCCCTCGTGGCTCTCTAGGTCAATCCTTGTTGGAGGCGAACTTAAACGGATGCAAAGCGACGGCATGGTCGCTTATCTTCTCTCTTTTCCCCGCAGAATCGCTCGCCTAGTGTACACACGCGCCGCCTGGCTTGTAAGATTCACCGCTGGGAAACATGGCGGGGAAGACATTTTCAAGACGGGAATGATCTTTAGAAAGGGAGGCTAGCTAGCTCTTGGAGAGGTAAACTGAACTGTGTGCTAAAAAAATCAACCATAACATCGCCGGGTGGCGTGGTGATGTCATTGCGCGCTTCTATCACTCTCCTCTACTTGCCTTATCTCGAGCCTAACAGTGTCGTCCGGTGTAGTCATGCGAAGGATCGATTACTGCATTGCTATTTCCCAATCCACATCTTCCAAGTGAACAGATGTTGTCCATCGGTTGTATCAAGTGAAACATTTCCCCAGTGGTCTCTCTGGTGGAGGAACTTTAAACGGGAGATCGACGACCACCATGGCTCGCATGGCTGACCCGACCGTTCGGCTCTTGTGATGCGTTCAAAGTGATCTTGGTCTTCCTGTTCCTGCAGGTACGCTTGATCGGATCTTGCGCAAGAGACAGGGCTCAATACGTACATGTCGCCTCCCTTATCATCCCCTCAAGACATCGGGGAATTTGAAAGGGATGCAGTTAGTTATTGATGCATGATTTCTGTCGGTTTGTCGTGTTTTTGTCTCGACATCAACTTAAACTTTGTAGCGGACACCACCAGCAACTAGTAGTTGAAGACAGGACTTTTAACGCTAAAATAAATAAAAAAGAGAGCATAAGGAGTAAGAAAAAATTACAAACATCAAGTAAAACCGCAAAACAAAAAAGTTGCAAAAAATGAGGTCGTACCCGGAATCGAACCGGGGTTGCCGGAATGTTCTGATGGAGATTCAGAATCCGGAGTGATAACCGCTACACTATACAACCGTTCCCAGTTGATTGATGTTTAAATGGCCCAGATCCAGTATATATAAGACCCACCCCAACAGACTCCATACAACACCAAGCGATAAAGGACATGTGACACAACGAGGACACTCTTTATTGTTCGAGTTTCCTACAACTTTGACCTTTCGATTCAATCCAAGTATCTTCTATGCTGAGAAGTGCATTTACACGTCAAGTATTGTTAGTATATTCACAGCAATGCATCATTCCACCTGTTCTTGGTCGTGTGCATCCCAGCAGCTGTCAGACGATTTGGGTGACCCTGGACGGAGGCATCAAGGGACTCAGCAGGCGTATGTATATCAACAGCTGGAAATATCCAGCAACAGTTGCTCTTTACGATGGGAAGAGAATGCAGTCTGTTCAAATCCTGATATGCTGATTTCGGCATTCCATTCTTCCCTGAATCTGTGGGCTACTACCACACCTCGTTGCCCTGGTTCCTTCGACTTGAATTGACCCTACGCGCTTATTCCAGGTCTCCAACGAAATACATCAACAGGTTTTGTACCAGTGCCTTTCAAACTTGAATCAACCTCTTCAGCGCCTAGGGACTTACTAGTTAGTCCACTAAATCTTATGTGTGGCGGCTATTGGTGTCTAATCCAAACGCAGGTAACAAATCTCCAAGGCCAGATGATCGAGGAACTCGATTATCTGAGGGCCCGAGGATGAGGCTCAAATCGACATTTCACAAATTCTCTAGCGACTGCATCGTTGTACCTGACGGGCCCGGATAGTTTTCACTGACCAAAGCGTCAGGAGGTTGATTTTACGCCCTTTTGTGAAGAAGCGCCATAGTAGACGGAAGACATGCATACATCCACTCACTTGACACTGCTTCACCCAATGAGTAGAGATGCGTGTGAATGAACTACAAACTCAATGCCTGAAAGGTGAGAATCCTCGCTGTGTATGCCTTGATCGGAAAACTAAGGCTGAAAATGCCGATATGATAAGCAGTTCTCCTAGCTCTGATACCCAATGTCCGATAACCAGCGCTGTTCGGGGCTACTTGAGGCTGAAAACCAAACGCCACATCACATCACAGCCCGCTTACCTTCTGGCGCGTAGGTGTGTGTGTGCTTGTGGAACCTGTTCGGAGCTAGGTGACCAGATCTGGACTCGGGAGCTGGACCAGGTTAGGTTTGTAACACCATCGTGACCGAGTACCCGGACCAACACAAGTGGACTGGAAACATACCCATCGAAAGCACACGAAAGATTCCGGTTTTGGAGACAACAAAGCACGCAGGAAACAATGAGATGATGGAAGATGTCTCAAAAAACCGGACCGCCAGTGGCAAGCCCCATTAAGATTCAAGTGTGTGAATGGTGGTCTAACTGTATATGCAGAAGATGATGAAGAAGCAAAAAGTGTGTGTGTAAACCGAGCCGACAAAGAGCTCATGCAAAAAGGTGAAAAGAAGATCCAAAAACAAAGCAGACGAGACCATCAAAAACCCAATGGTCTCGTCCATCCATCCATCCCATGAATGCCCAAAGAAGTGAAGTGATAAAACGCCTTTTGGTTCCCGGTATAGATATTCCCGATGTAAACATATCCCATCCATAGATAGCGTAGGTAATCATCCAGGCCACTGACTGGTCCACATATACAAGTCGTGTAAGGGACCAACCATCATGGAAGTTCATCCAGCCCCAGTCCTGTATATACCCAAACCGAATACCAATGATACATCCCATCCATCCATCCAGTCATTATTATTTCAGTCGATGCTCCCGATGCTTCGGATGAGAGGCGCTTTGCTTAAATGGCAAACCCAGCAGCAACAACCAACCCAATAACCACCATGCCAAACTCGCTCTTGCGATCCAAGTTGGCCCCGTTGGTAGACGAAGGAGCAGCGCCGGTGGACGAAGCACCCGCACCAACCTTGGAGGTGACGGTAGCAGTGACCGAGGGCTTGCTAATAAAGGTGCTGTTGGAGTAGATGCCGCCGGCCGTGCTGGAGATCACGCCTCCAGTGCCGGTGGGCAGAGGAACGGAACCGGTGGAGAGAGAGATGGGGGCGGTAGAAAGAGGGACGCTGACGGCCACGGAGGTACTTTGGGCGGCGGCGAGGCCGGCGAGGGTGGAGATGAGGAGGGTCTTGAACTGCATTTTGCTGTTTGTTTTGGTGGTTGCTTGTGTGTGGTTTTGTTTGGTGGTTGTGTTGTGTGGTGTTTATATGCTTCTTGTGATGATATAGCGAATGTATATATGTCGTTGTTTAATTTTGAAGAAATCGTTGTGTGCTTGTAGAATCGAAGTCGTGTGGGTTGAACGAGTGTGTTGGTATGACCAAAAAAAGAAGCGAGATATCAAAGAAGGTGAGATTCTGGTCTTGATTGCGGCACGCAGCCCGTCTTTTAATACGAACTCAGGAAGCAACAACAAAAAGTTTGCCCGGTCATCTGTAAACGGTCTGGACCTAGATGACAGGAGGAGCAACACGCAACAACAAACAAGGGTCGATCCCCGTTCGTATCAAGGAGGCCGCATTCATTCTAATCTCGGGAATCCAAACGCCATGGCGTCCAATGTTTCTCCCGCATTCAAATTGACAAAAAAAGAAACATGGACTGGTGGGCTGGAGCGGAAGGGAACCCTGTGATGGAAGTGTGGTGTGTGGAAAGGGAACCGGCGTAATGCAGCCAGCCGCAAAAAAAGAGGACAGGGGTGGGAGGGAAGCGGACAATGCGAAGCCCCTTCACTTCAGCGGTCTCAGTGGTTGCATTCAATGCAGGCCGCGTATCAGCTGGGGGTGTGGGATGCCTTGGATGCTTCAACAAGGATGCGCAGGCGAACCCTCGAACGCCTCAGTGGCCCTCGTCCGGTTAGGAAGCAACCACAGCCATGAAAGATGATTGGACAAAGAGGATCATGTTAAGGGAGATGCGATGCCCCCTTGTCCGCGTGGCCTTGCGTAGCTCGAATTCGACGGACTGTTTCAAGTATGGCCTGCCATTGCATGTTTTGACGTCTTTTCTCTTGGATTTGACGCAAGAAAAAAAGGGAGGGAATGGAATGGCTTTGCAAGACACAACTTGTGACATTGAAGCTGTCTCGGCTGTCAAACCATGTATAATCGAGGCACATTATCCAGATCACCACTGCGGGGCATTTTTGCTCGAGAGAGAGTCTGGATGGCGGCAGAATAGCTGCAGGTGCGTGGATATGCAGTGCCATGATGGTGATCCGACCCGGTCAACGTTGTATGGGTTTGGAATAGATGGCTACTTGCCTGTCGTGATGATCACCACATTGGAGCAGCAGCATGAATACGAGCAGAAGTAACACTCGTGCTTTGTTACTGTTGTAGAAAAGATTGCGATAGTCAGTCATCCTTTGAGGTGGCCTCGGTGGCGTTACCAAGTCACTTGAAGGGGGCAGTGACAGGATGGCTGGGCTGAGCTGAAGGAAGGTGGCCACCTCTACCCCTAACCCTTTGCCCTCTGAGGTAAGGATCGCGATACGATGATGTGTCGCCTCTTAACCACTGGGTCGCACGACCGTCAATCAGTGACGAGTCTGACAGAGACAGAGATCCGAGGATGTGACCTGTGTGTAATGAAAATAGACATTCGAGAAGGATGTGCCTTGAAACGAATAACATTATTTGGGTTGGGTATGGAATGCGATACGTGTGACGGTGGAGTGGAATGGAAATATGGAACATTCGAGCTGCCGACCTTCGACCCCGAACTGAGAGTCCGGGTTGTGAGCTGAGGACGGTTTGGCAGGCCTGACTTAGCTATCCCGACAACACCTCGATTCCTCGAGTAGTGACAATGAATGCTTGAATTGTATGGTCAATTGGTCTGGGTTCGAGGAAAGAGAAGAAAAATGAATTATTGGGATCCCCCCTCCGACTCGTTCTCCTCAATCGAATCCGCAACGAAGGAAAAAGAGGACTGTAGAGCGAACGAAGGGTTTCTGACAAGGTGCAGGTGACAACGAATTCACGAGTATCGATCGTCACCGAAAGAGACGGACATCGTATCGCCAGCAGCCCCATCGTTGGAGCGTTTCGCTCGAGGTTTACCAACAGAAGGACCACCTCGTCTTTCGCCAAAACTTCGGCAAAACCACTCACTCCCCACGGAGTCACTCGCGCGGATGAACAATCTCCATGCGGCATTCGTACGAAACCCCGCCCGGTTGCTGCGCGGGCGGAGATGTGAATTAAAACTGTAAAAGGTGCGAATGACCTCTCTTTTGTGACGCTGCTGACGAAAAGAAAAGTTTGCGGGTGTCAAAACGGCGGCGGACGATAGCGGCAATCACGGGGGATACGGGCCGTGACGGCTCAACTTCGGGAGACCGATGCACCCCCTCGTTGAGTGAGTCCCGGGTGCCGCCAAGACCACACCACGGCGGTGTCAGGCCGGCATGCGGGCAGCAAGCGGGTTTGTTTTCTTAGGTGACCTTGAGATTTTGAGAGTCCATCCTCTCTCTCGTCCATCCATCGCACTTGGGCAAAATTCCGAAAGGTTTGACGATGCGATGCACTGAATCAGGTCAAGTCGACAAACTCCCGGTGGCCTGGAACGTCAAACTGCAGTGAGTGGGAAAGAAGCCAAAAGCTACCTCATTACGTATCATTTTTGCCTTTCTTTGAGTTTAGGCTTGAGGTTTTGGTTGGTCAATCTTTCTGTCCCAAACCGCTCCAACCGGCAACCCGTCTAATGTCGCCGCCGCTGCTATCGACGCCCGCCGCATCTTGGCCGCTTAATCTTCGGTTGATTGTTTACCGGCCTTTTTCGTTTTTGTTCGGGTTTTCCTTCCCAAGTTGACAACCACTACGCTTCTTGACAATTTGTTTCCACAGTTTCATGCAATGTAATACAGCTTTCTCCAAGGTCAATCACTATCATCATCGTCGTGACTCCGCGCCAAAGTAGCCCCCCCCCCGCATCCACCCGCATCACAGACACCGTCACTTCAACCAACCAGTCTGACACACATACCGCCCGCCCAGTCTCGTAGGGGTTTCCGGGCCGTGACAAACTTGGACTGTTTCTACGGAAGAAAACAAAAAAGAAGAAAAAGCCAAGATAGGAGGCTGGTGGTTGGTTCATGGACTATCGTGGGATGTGGGCCATATCATGAGGGATGCAGAATCGTGAAAAGATTCGGGTATAAAAAGCTGAAGACTCGCCGTGGCTTTTGAGCTACTGGGACAAGTCAAAGAACTATCGGTTTGGACTCTAGTCCAGATATATCTTTACCTGCGATTACCTGGGGTTGTTTACTCTCAGCTTCGAAACGACCAACAATAAATATATCACTACCGGAACTCAACGTCGACTTATATACCTGTTCTATTATCGTCCGCCATTCAACCCAAAGAGACCATCAAGACATTAATTGCCCCCCGTCACTCCAAGGCCACGATGGCCTCCTCAACCACCCCTCCTCCCTCCGACCCGGAGAAGATGGACAACCAACTCCATCACATCCAAGAAGCCCCAACAATACCCAAGACCAACAGCACCCATGATCCCGAAAAGCCCTCCGCCATCCCCATTGAAGGCGAATCCAAGAACAACACCACAGCCAAACCATCCTCAAAGCAAGAAGAACCCGAGCTCGAGCAGCCCAACAACCCCCAACAACAACAACCCGACCACGACCAAAACAAAAAAACAACCTGGAACGCCTCCCGCACCTCCATCTCCCGCTTCCTCCTAATCTGCTACTCCTTCATCCTAATGGGCATGTCCGACGGCGCCATCGGCGCCCTGATCCCCTACCTGGAAACCTACTACTCCATCTCCTACACCATCGTCTCGCTCGTCTTTTTATCTCCCTTCGTCGGCTATTTGTTGGCTGCCCTATTTAACAACCTCATCCACCACCACTTTGGTCAACGCGGCGTCGCCATTCTCGGTCCGGTTTGTCGGTTGATTGGTTTTATACCCATGGCGTGTCACCCGCCTTATCCCGCGTTGCCGGTGGTGATGTTATTCACCGGGTTTGGAAACGGGATTGAGGACTCGGCGTGGAATGCGTGGGTGGGGAATATGCGATCAGCTAATGAGTTGTTGGGGATTATTCACGGGTGTTATGGGCTAGGGGCGACGATTGGGCCGCTGATTGCCACGAGTATGGTGACCAAGGGCGGGCTGGAGTGGTTTACGTTTTATTATGTGATGGTGGGGTTGAATGGAAGTGAGCTGGTGGCGATGACGACGGCGTTTTGGACGGCGACGAAGGAGGTTTATCGGGCGGGGATTGCCGAGTCGGAGTCGGAGGATGTTGGTGCTGATGAGGAAGGTGGTGGTGCTGGCGGAGAAAACGAAGGAGGCAATAAACGGACGACAACGCGCACCGTCATGCGTGATCCTATCCCTTGGATTGTCGCCATGTTCCTGCTGGGTTACGTCGGCGCCGAGGTCTCGCTAGGCGGGTGGATCGTGACTTTCATGCTCAAGGTGCGGCATGCGGAACCCTTCAATGCTGGGTTGACTGTCACCTTCTTCTGGTTGGGACTGACGGTGGGACGAGTGGTGTTGGGTTTTATCACGGGCCGCATCGGGGAGAAGCTCGCCATCTCGGGATATCTTTTGCTGTGCATCGCGCTGCAGCTACTGTACTGGCTGGTACCGAGCTTCGTTGCCTCGGCCATCTTTGTGTCGTTCCTGGGTTTCTTCCTCGGTCCGCTGTTCCCCGCTGCTATTGTGTCGGCTACGAAGCTGTTGCCGCCCGGGTATCATGTGTCGGCAATTGGGTTTGCTGCGGCCTTTGGTGGTGGTGGTGCGGCCATCTTCCCGTTTGCGGTGGGCGCCATTGCCCAGAAGAAGGGCGTGACGGTTTTGCAGCCTATTGTGTTGGCTATTTTGGTGTTTATCTTGCTGATGTGGTGGCTGCTTCCTGGTGGTCTGAAGCCGGGAGGTCTGGAACGGGCGAGGGAAAACAAAGAGAAGGTGGGGGATGAGGTGCGGAAGGGGTTCAGATGGTTGAAAGGGAAAGCTGAAAAGACACAATAGTTGTTGGTCGTTTGTCTATACCGAGAGTGCAACTGAGGTGAATCGACTTTGAACGCTCCAACTGCACAATTGCATCGTCGAACGGGTGTGTTGATTGAAAGGGTAGCTATGAATGTGTCCCCATAGGACTGTTGCAAAGGCAAGCAATTTCCATCGTGACTGTCTCAGTTCTCGCGATTTTGCGAGTTTAGGACCCCAGTTGACCTGTCCCAACCACAGTAGGCCCCGGAATTTGGTCTAGAAGATATTGCCAGGGTAGTGAATCATACGAGCCGGACTGACAAGCGCGTCAAGCTCTTGCACACTTCGGGCTGGTGATTGTTCAAGCCCTGACATTTTTGTCTTTCATATCGTGATAAAAGCTCCATGCAACGTAGCCTTTCGGGCCCCGACAGACAAGGAAGTCTTCGTCCGCCATTAGCTTAAATGAGCTGTCAATCTCCCAACTAGCGCCCACATCTGTCAATTGACCGTATTCGAAAGTGATATCAAGACCGTATTGTGGTTGAATAGAGGGAATAACTTCGCGCCTTTCGGTCAGATATCGTGAGACAATGTTGGAACATTTGTAACCGTGCATCATCTTTCCCGGCTTTGCGGGTGTATTGGCGAGGAGCTCTGTAAACCGGTAATTGACGGGGAGAAACTCCCTGAGCGAGTTAAGTGACGACGGACAATAAACAGGAAGATCATCCATCGACTCCAGACGCTTTTGGCCGTTTAACTCCGATACCAACAGCATGCAGAAATGCAAGTCCTTTCTTATGGTGGGGGCGCGGATAAAGTCGATTTGCTGGCCGCCCCAACGTGTGGGTTGGGGTGGGAAGTAAAAGGAATTGGAGTTATATATGAATGGGGAGGTCGACACCGAGGCTGTCAAAGCGTTAAAGAAGACCGTATACCCAAGCCAATGGTCTTCATGACCATCGAGGTATGCGGGATAGTTGTAATCGATGTCACTCTCATCGTAGAGCCCTCGAAACTCCTCAGGCTTGAGAAGCTCCCCTTGCATGAAGATTTGGCAAATGGCGTAGTTGCCATACGGATCGACCTTGTGCGTACACGTACGGAAGTAGTCTCCTGTGGGAACAACGTTGCGTCCTGTACGTCTAGGACCGAGGCTGAAGTCGAAATCACCTGTACCCGACTTCCGAGTAAGAGAATAAACCTCAGGAAGGGTTGTGGTATGTAACCGTAAGGTCCCATTGTGGTTGAATTCGTGGACCACCAGCAATTTGCCGGTTTCTTCTTTGAAAGAAAGAAGATAGAACGTATCATCGAGAAGTGGGTGAGGAAGGATATCAAATAGACCCTCCCTTCCATGGCCCTCCCTTCCACGGCGGAGCGGTTCATCGTGTAAACCGTTGACGACGCGGTCAATGCCGTCTTCACCGGCCGCGCTGGTGTCAACTTCCCGAATACCATGTCTAAACGTCCAAACATACACCTCGGAGTAGTCGGTCAAGATATATGCACGCTTCCCCTTGACTCTAACTCGATAGACAGTGGCAATTGGAAGCGTCACATAATCATGTTCACCCGTCTCGAGGTCCCATGCGTGGCTGATAGAGAGATTAGTATGTAAGGTATGGAGAAGAATATTGGGACGCGGGGACAAACCAGGTCCTGCGCGTCGATACCACGACCAGCTCATTGCCCAAAGCCTCTAAGCGGGCGGGAGAACCATGGAGAACCACAGAAAAGGGAAGTTTGTACACTCTGCGTTGTTGGCTTCGCAAGTCGTCCACAAATGTGAGAGACGCGAGATTATCATCATCACTGTCGGGCATCCAGGCCACTTTTCCATTACAGTATTCAAAACAGCTCCATGGCTTGGGTACATTCGTTACATCATGGCGAATATCGTCGAGGAACTGATCGTCAGAATCACCGTCTGGAAAAACATCGTCCCAACCTTTTATGCCATCGGTAGATTCCAAGGTGAAGAACCTGTCGCGAGTGACAGAGTGAAGCCACGGGGCAGGGTTGGAAATCATGGACTGGAACAGGCCCTGCTGTCTGATACTGAACTTGCGAGCGGCTTGATGGAAAGAGTTGAACAGATCTTGGTCTGTACAATCTTGGGGGGATTGTAATCTGTTTTGGTGAGCGTAGAACTGCAGAAAATTGGGCATATGGTGCTTGGCTAGAGCCCTCACGACATGGCGTTGAGACCACGCCTTCCTCCACGCCTTGGACACGTTAAGGATGTTGAATATATCCAACGCGGACAAGTATGGGGAGATCTCAATGAGAATATCGGCCGGAAAACAAGAAACAATGTCTGCTGGCGCCGGCAGACTTTGGAGATGTAGTCTCATGAAGCGCGTTTCGTGTGGCGTGAGAGTCGAGAGGAGAGTTCGCAGGTTTGCCAGCCGTAACCCCACGTCTGGCCCGAGAGCCTCGAACTGTTGAGCGAGCGCATTCTGCATGGCTTCGGGTATATCAGAGAAGCCGGCATCGAGTCGCGTACGTTTGACTTGACTCATGATTGAGAGTGGTTGATGTTATGTTGACGGGGAGAAGGTGAAACTGGGGTACAAACAATGCAACGCGTGCCTCATATACGATGCAATGTGTGCGCAGTCCCGAGGGTTAGGGTTTGGTAGAATTCCGCCAAGGGTACTGCATCTTGCCGAAGTCTGCTCGCCTGCTACTCGTCATGGCTTAGAGAAAAACAAGGCGAAGCATTGGGGAGATTGGCAATATTGGATGCTTGTAGGAAGAGAAATGCAATAGAGGGATGAGTACCGCAGTCTGGAATAAATACAGCAGTTTAGAGGAGGGTTGGCCACGACTGACACAGCCTTTTCCTTAGTACAGTAATGGAAGGCAGAGAAAAAGAAACAGAATGTCCATCAGTCAAACTATTCCACTTCCCCGTAGCTCAATAGAAAAGATTTTGATCCTT
The DNA here is from genome assembly GCA_009805345.1 of Neurospora sp. FGSC 26628. Classification (NCBI taxonomy): domain Eukaryota; kingdom Fungi; phylum Ascomycota; class Sordariomycetes; order Sordariales; family Sordariaceae; genus Neurospora; species Neurospora sp. FGSC 26628. The sequence continues at coordinate 146,054 of RAOO01000023.1, read as the reverse complement.
AACCTTGCCGCCGTCACTCGCGTCCCCACCAAGCCATTTCGCAAGCACCTCTCTCGCCAACACCGCTGCCTTCATCGCATACTCTGGTCCAGGCAGTGCTCCGTCAACCGGCAGCGGCGGCGGTCCGACCGAAGGGTCATTAACCAGCCAAGCTACAGGCTCCTTGGCAATCCCGGCACAGCTTGCTCGCATCTCTTCAACCTCTTGGACCAAAAAGGCTCGACCGATGATGACTGCCCGGGGCTGTCTCTCGTACTTGTGTGTTCCCACATTGTTTGGCAGGGAGACTTCGGGAGGCGCGTGGCCGGCAAAGATATGGGGGAGCTCGGCGCAAGCTGCTTCGAGGGATTGGATGAAGTGGATTGCTGGGTTCTTGTGTCAGAAACTGAGACCATGAAGGAGGTACTGACTGAGATACGTACCTTCAATGTCTGGCAGCAGGGATTTAGCAACAGCACTTCCAATCTCAACCCTTTTGCCAATGATTACCACCGGCAGAGGCGCATTGGTTTCTATATTTTGAGTGAGAGGCATCCTGGCTGTTTTCGTGGGAACGTCTTAATGCTCAAGGTAACGGCATATTCTGAGGAAAGAGTTAATGTTGAAAATCTAGCGTGACCCTGAGGATGAACAAAGCTTTAATAGTCGACAGAATTTCACCGAACTTGAATACCATCTGACTTGCTGACAACCTCTGTCGATTACCAAGACCCGTTCCGCCGACCAACCAGCGGCAGAACACTCTGGTTGATTTGTCATTCGGATATCACCTTTCGGCGTTTTGACGCCGTAAGGATCGAAACAAGCCCATCAAGATTCAAGAACTTCCATAACCTGGGACTTGGACGCTCGAGATGGTGAGCGTATCTCGTCGAACCACGTGCGACAGCGTCCTGAATATCTGGACCTCAAGTCATAGAGTGCTTGGTAGTACCGCGACGCCGTTAATTGACCCGCGGGTCTAATGAATAGTGAAACTGCTATGCCGAGTCTTCAGTTTGCTGCTGTCGTAGAACTGTAACTGAAGAGTATCTCCGGAACTGGAAGGAAGAGTGCGAGGGTAAGGGTTGGAGGCGGTGACAAACCGACCCAGTGATATGTGGATCTCTCCGCATTTTCGAACTCGGACCCACTTTCCGCCAGGCACGGCGAGATCCACTCTCTGTTAGTGGGAATTTAGCCCTGCAATTCGCGCCCTGATTTGGTGGACCGATCAGTCACCTGAACACCAATTGAGTCAAGCCTCCGTCATCGCTGTTATCGATTGGAGAGCACTCATTCCATCGTCGACTTCTCGTCCTGTCTTTCTCCGCCTCTTCCATCCTTTCTTCCCTTCTTGTAAGACGGTGAGATAGATATCTTATCAGGATATTTGTCGCAGCTCTCCTCTTGTCGATACAACATCTTCATTTTACCGATTTCATCTCACCTTCTACTCTAGGCTTGGGTCCGAGCCTGTGACAACTTGAATGCAACTGCAGCATTCCCGCTAAAACACCAACAACCGCGGCCTCTCCAAAGCAGGCCCTCCACCATCTCTACCTCGCTCGAATTCATCAAAGTCGTGTCCATATTCATTCCTCTCGACCATTCTTTCACGACTTTACAAAGAACGACAACACCGTCGAACCCGCCGAAATGGCATCACCTACTCCGGCCCCCCGACCGGACCAAATCTCTTCCTCGACCCCCCTCCTCCAATCTGACTCGGCCTCCTCATGCGCCTCTTCCATCCGCTCCCTCTCCCCGTCCCGACGCCGTCACCACAATGGCCGTACCTCCCGAGCCGCCGCCGCCTCCGCCCGCAACCTCTCCTTCGCCTCGGCCCTGCTCTCCTCCCTCTGCGCCGGCTCCATAACCATCTTCAGCATGTACGGCCACATCTTCCAGGAGCGTCTACACTACACCCAGTTCGAGGTCAACGGGCTGTCGAGCGCCGCTTCGATTGCCACCTACATGCCGATACCGCTGTTAGGGTACATGTGCGATCGCGTGGGGCCGGGGCCGCTATCGTTTGTCTCGGCCTTGTTCTTTGCGGCTGGATATGGGCTGGCTGCGGGGGCATATAAGCGGGAGGCGGAGGGGGCGGCGTTGGGTAGCGGTGGTGATGGCGAGGATACGAGTGGATTGGCATATTGGGCTATGATTGCTGCGTTTGTGTTTATTGGCGTGGGAACGTGCTCCATGTATATGAGCGCTGTGGCGACGTGCGCAAAGAATTTTGGAAGGGGGAAACATCGTGGCTTGGCGCTTGCGGTCCCTATTGCGGCGTTTGGTCTGAGCGGCATGTGGCAGAGTCAGCTTGGAAGCCGTGTGTTCTATGAGAGATTCGCGGATGGGACAAAGGGCGACTTGGACGTCTTCCACTTCTTCATCTTCCTTGGCGTCCTGCTGCTTGTAGTTGGCTGCTTGGGCACATTCGGCTTGAAGATCGTTGACGAGGAGGATCTCATCGATGAAGCTGTCGAAGAACTTGAGCGCAGCGGTTACCTAGACGGAAGCACATTTCTCCAGGGGAGCAGGACTGCAGACAGACTGGGCTACGGCGCCATCGAGCAATCGCCCCTCGACATGGAAAGCGCCGGCATCCTCGACCCCTCCAAGGCCGACGACTCCGACTCCGAAGAAGACGACAACGCCCGCATCAAGAAAACATGGGTCCTCAACGCCGAAACTAGACGGTTCCTGACCGACCACACAATGTGGTGCTTCGCCCTCGGCTTCTTCCTCATGATCGGCCCCGGCGAGGCCTTCATCAACAACCTCGGCACCGTCATCAAGACGCTCTACCCGCCCCATCTCAAATTCGTCGGCGAACCCACCTCCGCAGCCACCCACGTCTCCATCGTCGGCATCACCAGCACTCTCGTCCGCCTTCTCACCGGCTCTCTGACCGACCTCCTCGCTCCTAGCCCGCAGGCCCGGCACGTCCAGATCACCTCCTCCGGCACTCTCGAGCGCAAGCGCTTCTCCCTCTCCCGCGTGTCTTTCCTGCTCTTCTTCGCGGTTGCCCTCTCCGTCGGCTTAGCCGCCCTCGCCTCAGGCTGGATCCAAAACCACGGTGAGCGCTTTTGGGTCGCCTCAGGCCTGGTCGGTGCCGGCTACGGCGCTGTGTTCTCTCTCACGCCCATCATCATCACCGTGATCTGGGGCGTCGAGAACTTTGCGACCAACTGGGGTATCGTGGCCATGTTCCCTGCTCTTGGCGCGACGTTTTGGGGACTGGTGTACTCGGCTGTTTACCAGTCGGGGGTGGAGAAGGCGGCTTCTAATAAGCAAGGCGGGGAGGAAGATCAGTTTTGCTATGGGAGTGAGTGCTATGCTTCGGCGTTTTGGGCCATGGCGGTCAGTGTTTGGGTTGCGTGTGGGTTGGTGTTGTGGGCTTGGAAGGGGAAGAATGGGTGGGCTCAGAGGGGGATTGTGGTTTAAGCAGGATCTTGAGGGATATCTGGGGAATTGGGAATATGGAGCATATATGGGCATCATCTGACATTCAAGGGCTTTCTGGAGTTTTTGGCATGGTATCTTGGCTAATTGGTTTCACTACATACGGGACATGACGTCCAGCGGCTAGCTTTTTTTTTTTTTTTTTTTCATTTTGGGTATTTTAAATCTGTAAAATACCGTGCTTACTTGTGCATATAGACAGATTGCAACTATTCTTGTTGATATAACCGTCAAAATCGTATTGTGCTACACCCGTTGTTGACAAACCCTCACCTCGACAGAGCTCAAAAAGGACTTCACACCACAGTGTACCTGCACCGCGCAAGCACTGTCCACCTAGTCCAGAATCCTGCAACCGTGCGTTGCATCGAGCGGCAATTGACCAATTGGGTATCGCGACCTTTCCATTTTCTTTTGCCATACTCAACACTCATCTCATATGAGTCTGTTTCTTTACTCTCACCAACATTCACCAAAACTCCAATTCAGTTGAAGCTTTCAAAATGGATGTCCCTGAGGAGGTCACTCCAGCTATAACTCAGCAGCAGCCGGCTGCCGAGGCTGCACCACCGGTCAAGGTCACATATACCAAGAAACAAAAGAAACCAAAGACGACGACAGACGGAACGAGCACCACTCATAATGAGCATGCCAAAGATCCGAGAAAAGCTCAGGATGATCAGGTTATGGGTGTACGTTTCTTCTCTTTTCCCCCCCCCCCCCCCCCCCCCCCCCCTCCCCCCCCCCCCCCCCCCCCCCCCCCCCGGGCCTCCCCAACTCCCCAATTCCCCTCCCGCATCTTCTCATCCAGGCTGCCTCTCATTTATTCGGAAGAGGGCATGGACGTGTGTCTAGGTGGTCCTGACGAGTACTCCTTGAGCTCCGAAACTGACACCCCCATAAAACAGACAAACAACTCCTCAATAGTCTCCAAACGCTCCGTCGAAAAACTCTACTACCCCAACGAGCCCCATTTCTTCCGCTTCTTCGTCAAGAAATTCCAGCGGCGCGCACCTTTGATTAATCGGGGTTATCACTTTCGGTTGCACGTCATTGATGTTTTGGTTCGCAATTTTTTGCAAGAGCAAAGAACGGGGGAGGCGAGCAACAAAAAGAAGGTGGTGGTTAATTTGGGATGTGGAAGTGATGTTTTGCCTTGGCAGTGTTTGACTAGGTATCCGGATGCTTGTTCCTCTGAAAAGGGAGTCAAGTTTGTGGATGTGGACTTCCCGGATCTGATTGAGCGGAAGAAGCGGACGGTTTTGGAGACGCCGGAACTTATGGGCCCGTTGACGAACATGGTTGTGCCGGAGTTTGCTCCTGTTCCTGCGACTGCGGTCACTACTCCGGCTACGGCTACGGCTACGGATGTGGGTGCTGCTACTGCTACGGGTACGGATACCACGACGACAGAGAGCAAGATGACGGCACCAACCACATCAACCACCTCGACAGAAGCCCCTCCAAAACCCAAGAAAACCCCCACACCAAAGGACAAATCCAAAGCCGCCCGCGCCCCGGCCCCCACCACCGCCCCCACCGGAATCGTCCTCACCAGCGACCAATACGTCCAAATAGGCTGCGACCTTCGCGATCTCTCCACCCTGCAAGCCGCCCTCACCAAAGCTGTCGGCGGTGACCTCTCCTCTTGCACCTTCCTCTTCGTCGCCGAGGTCTCCATCACCTACATGGAAACCCCCGGCGCCGACGCCGTGATAGAGTGGGCTTCATCGCTAGGCGACTCCGAGTTTGTCCTGCTCGAACAATTACTACCTTCCGGGCCGACTCACCCGTTTGCGTCAACGATGCTATCGCATTTCCATAAACTCAACACCCCGATCAAGTCCGTGGACGTGTACCCGACCGTTGCCTCGCAGGTGGAGCGGTTCCGCTCTAGGGGCTGGGGTAACGGCGGAGATATGCGCGTCTGGACGCTGTGGGAGGCGTGGGCGGACGCGGAGGATACGTTTGTCAATGCGGCTGAGAGACGCAGGCTGGAGGAGGTGGAGCCGTTTGATGAATGGGAGGAGTTTGCGCTTTTTGCGAGCCATTACTGCGTGGTGAGGGCTAGGACGGTGGCTAGGGAGGGACAGACTAAGGAAGAGAGGGGGATCCCGAACGGAAGGGAGTTGGGGGTGCCGGTTGAGAAGGTCAAGGTGAGGTGGGATGATGTCCCGGGACAGAGGGGTCAAAGGAGGTTTGCGGCTGGGGCGGTGTTGCCTGGTTCCCGTTCCGAGAAGAGTGAGGAGGTAAAGTTGTTGAATGTGATGGGGCTCGGGACGAAGAGCCGGTTGCAGAATTGCGATGTTTACGGGCGGAAGAGAGAGGGAGATGGTGCCGAGATTGACGGAACCGAGCAAGAGGTGCCGTTTACTTTCCGCGAGGGCGGCCCTTCAACGAGGATGTGTCACTCGCTGACGGATCTCGGCCATGCTCAACTCCTTGTCGGAGGACGGGCATCACCGTCCACGCCCCTCAAAGATTGTTGGCTGTTAGAGAAGAGCAATGGCAGCGAGGGCGAATGGGCGTGGAAACGCACTCATGATCTCCCGATCCCGCTCTACAGGCATTCTGTCACGAGACTGGGGAAGACAGATATGGCGCTTCTCGCCGGTGGAAGGGGAGTTGCCGATATCTTCCCTGACTGGCTTCTTTATGAGCCCAAGCTCGGCTGGATCAGATGCGAGATTACCGGGGACGTCAAGCCGACGTCTGTGTATGGTGCTACGCTCGCTTGTCTCCGTCAAGAGCAAGACTCATTCTCTGGTGTCTTTGCTGGCGGCTTGAGCGATGATGGCCTCATTGCTGATCAGCTTCTCGCATGGAACCTGGACGTATCTGACAGCAGCAAGCCAGTCGTCAGGTTTGTTCCGCTACAGGTTAAATCTGGTGCTGGTGGCCCCGAAGAGGCACTCTCACGCCAACTTCTTACGAGGTTCGGCGCTTCTTGTCTGCCCCAGAGTCAGACCGACTTCTTGGCTCTTGGTGGTGTTATCAAGGACCACCTTTTGAATCTGGAAGACGAGATCTTGTTGTGCTCGTTGAGCGGCACCGAACTCACAATCACGCAACGGCTTGTTCCCGAGGCCGCAAATGCTGAGACACCATCACACCCAGGCCCTTTGCTGTTGGTTGGGACTTCTCCTGTTGTCACGCCGAACGATCGCCACTTGGTGATCATGGGCGGCGGAGCAACATGCTTCTCCATGGGAACCTTCTGGAACAAGGGAATCTCGACTCTAGAACTACCCATACCAACTGCGATTGGGGATGGAAGTTCGCCCATCACAACACATGGGTGGACACACGAGAGGACAGTTGACATCATCCCCGGTGAGCCAAGAAGTCTCTCTCTCCGAAATCAGGCGTCCGACAGTGCTGAGGGGAACGTCAATGGCAGCGTAAGCGTCCGCACTCAACCCATTCCCCGGGTCAAGTTGGAAAATGCTGAAGACTTTGCCAGGATCGTACGTGAGGGTCGTCCGGTGGTTCTGGAGGGCCTAAACCTGGGTGACTGTGTGTCAAAGTGGAGAGAGGGCGAGTACGTAGCGGAGAAGGTTGGAACGGACCGCAAGGTAAGTTGAGCATCGGAAAGCAAATGGTGACCATAACTACCTCGTACGTCCCATAACTGACGGACGGCCCTTACCTAGGTCGTGATCCACGAATCCACGACACCTGCAATGGATTTCACCACGAAGAACTTCCGCTACGTGACGACCGAGTTTGGCGATTTCATGAAGCGCGTTGAGAAAGGGGACCGGCTATACCTGAGGGCGCTATCGACCGACAAGCCGACGGAAAAGCCAGCCGTTCTGAGTGACGACTTTCCCTTGTTGGCTACTGATTTTGTATTGCCGCCTGAGCTGGCCCTGGTAGACGAGAGACTGTTCAGTTCGATTCTGCGAGTATCTGGGCCGGTCAATATGTGGTTGCATTACGATGTAAGTCCTCTCATCCGTCTGCCGTATATTGGTATTCCTTCTGACACTCGACCAGGTCATGGCCAATGTGTACTGCCAAATCGGCGGCTCGAAGCGCATGATTCTCTTCCCGCCGTCCGATGTAGAGCATCTCAGCTTTGCTCCTGGGGCATCGAGTTCCAGTATCGATGTCTTTTCTACTCTCTTTGGGGAGTCGAGTGATTCAAGGTACTTGGCTCAAGTGACGCACCCTCACGAAGCTGTCGTGACTCCAGGAGACGTTCTGTTCTTGCCCCCACTTTGGCTGCACACGGCGACTCCTACTTCGGAGAGTAGCATTGCGGTAAACGTCTTCTTCCGCGATCTCGACGGCGGTTGCTATGCAGCTGGGAAAGATGTGTACGGGAACAGAGACTTGGCAGCGTACCAGAAAAGCCGTATAGATGTGACCCGTATCGCAAACAGCTTCCAGAAGCTGCCGGTTGAGGCGAGGGAGTTTTATCTGTTGAGGCTTGCAGACGAGCTCCGGATGAAAGCAAAGGGAGCGCAGTAGCGAAGAATCGTCGGCCGGGTGTCACAATACGTCAGTGGTATAATACCGTAAATACGTACACGGTACAAGTACTCGGGGTGTCAAGATACGTCCCTATAACCTTGGTGTGATACAATCTGGTACACAAGCTTATGTGCCTGGCCGTCCGCGTGTAAGTGACCATGGTCTGTAGAGCATAGAAACAGCTACCGCCCAGCGGAGACAACCACCCCTCTGCTACTGATGGTGTTGAGATGGGATGGGGTGGTAGAGGGACCCGGAGAGGGTACATAAGGACGATGCTCGAAATCTCAAACCCAGTTCAGCGAGTGGTAGGGTCGGTACATGTTCCTGAAAAACGGCTAGGTCTTGGAGAGCACGGTATCGGCGGACTGTGAGACGATGGCAGCGGCCAAACCGGTAATGTCTTGGGGTAGACGTTGTAGACGGCCTCGGCAACCTTCTCGTAGCCTCATGAAAGGGCTTGGATGAGATGGCTCTCCCCGAGTCCTCCAGCCTTGTTCAATGTTTTAACAGCCTTTGTGCTCCAGGCTGCCCTGACATTGAAGGCTGTTCGGTTCGTAGATCTTTGTTCCGCGCAGCCAATCCCACGACGGCAAGTCAAGGCACATGCACAAAGGGACAATGCTGACAGGCTGACCCCTTCAGCAGTGCAGCAACTGGAGGAGGGTCATCATTTGCGCCAAGCAGGGGATGGCGTTGTGTCCGGGTCAAGATGCGATGTTGTGTTGGGGATATCGGAGTGTCAAATTGGAGTCAAGATGTAGACATTGGTGGACGGCAAGACACAAAAGCAATCCGGTCTTCGCTCAAATTTTTCCTCTACCTGAGGTTGTGACTGCCAGTTCTACAGTTGAGAGAGGTGCTCTTTCCTCGATTTCTGTTTAACCTGTATGCGCTTGGCTGAGTGCGGACAAGGTTCCTCCTGTATTAGCTGCATAAATTGCGGTGTATGTCATGTCACAAAACACTTTACGATAAGCAACAATCAGCCCAAATTGCACGCGATAAGCGGTAGACGGGAGTCAAGGTTCTCGCTTTTGTACTCTTCTATCATCAATCCCTTCTCACGCACTTTCGTGATCTTTCCACAGGTTCACCGCACCTGGACGGCGTACCCGGTCGTGGATTGTGCCTTTTCGTCCTTAACTCCGAAGTCGCGCTAGTGTAAAATCGTGTACGCGGTGACGTCTCGTGGGTCCCTCCCAACACTTTCGGCCCTGTTACCCTGGCTGGCGGGCGCTATGGAGCACCTGAAAGGCCAGGGCCGGGGATAGAGGGGTACAAAGGCCGCTGCGGATTGGTACTTGGCCAATACCTGACCCGGGAATTACTGGACCAATTTTTTTCTGCTGGCGCCTCTGATTGTTTTTCCGCAGCGCCGGCCTTTCCACCCTCCCGTGCCTCCGTGTCCACCTCCACTCTCCAAAAAGGCTCAATCGCCAACCTCCGCCGCGAACGACTTTCCCGCCCGATTGCTCTTTTTGCCCTCTTTCCTCCCGTCAACCCATCTCCACTCAGTCTTTGTTTGTCGTCCAAACCCAGATATCCAAAATGGCCAACTCTACCCCCAAGGTCGACGCCGTCGTCGAGAAGGCCAAGGCTGCTGCTGCTCCCCAGATGAGCGCTGCCAGCCTCTATTCCAGATTCGCTCTTGCTGGTGCCATCTGCTGCTCCGTCACCCACGGTGCCCTCACCCCCGTCGATGTGTATGTTGTCCCGCCTTCAGCCTGTCTACCGTCATGGCATTGGGCGCATTGGATCCCGCAGCCCAGTGCCCGTGTCCCGTAGATATCACGAATCGCTGCTGACACGTCTGCATAACAACAGCGTCAAGACTCGCATTCAGCTCGACCCCGTCACCTACAACAATGGCATGATCGGCGGCTTCAAGAAGGTCATCCAGACCGAGGGTGCCGGTGCCCTCCTTACCGGTGCCGGCCCTACCTTCGCTGGTTACTTCCTCCAGGGTGCCTTCAAGTTCGGTGGTTACGAGTTCTTCAAGCAGCAGGCCATCAACTTGATCGGCCTTGAGAACGCCACCAACAACCGCACTGCCGTCTACCTCGCTTCCTCCGCCGCTGCCGAGTTCTTCGCCGACATTGCCCTCTGCCCCCTCGAGGCCACCCGTATCCGTCTCGTCTCCCAGCCCACCTATGCCAGCGGCCTCATCGGCGGCTTCGGCAAGATGCTGAAGAACGAGGGTGTCGGCGCTTTCTACGCCGGTTTCGGACCCATTCTCTTCAAGCAGTAAGTTGCCATGTTGTCTGAGTTGCAGTTGTGATGTCATGCATCTAACCATTCTGTTCTAGGATCCCCTACACCATGTCCAAGTTCGTCGTCTACGAGAAGGTCGCCGAGGCCATCTACAACGTCTACCCCAAGAAGGACATGTCCGACGGTGCCCAGACCGCCGTCAACCTTGGCTCCGGTCTCATTGCCGGTTTCGCCGCTGCCATCGTCTCCCAGCCCGCTGATACCATGCTCTCCAAGATCAACAAGGTAAATATCCCATCCTTGTCCACAACATGTCCCTACAATCCTATACCTAGCCGGATTATGCTAACGCGCTTACCCTCAGACCCCCGGTGCTCCCGGCGAGTCCACCACCTCTCGTCTTGTCAAGATCGCCAAGGAGCTCGGCCTTAAGGGCTCTTACACCGGTATCGGTGCCCGTCTCTTCATGGTCGGCACCCTTACTGCCTTCCAGTTCGCTATCTATGGTAAGTTTCCCCTCATTCGCGCGAGCGAGATGGGCTTGTGGTGGTATTGGGAATCCTGGAGGGTGTCGGGTTGTCGTTGCGCGCGGCCCGAAGCATCAACCCAACCCAGATTCCTCTAGCACCTGTTCCCATCTCAACACCATCAGTAGCACCTAAACTAACGCATGAAACCCAGGCGATGTCAAGAAATCACTTGGTGCCACCGCAGGTGTAGAGCTCGCCAAATAAACGCGTTTCTGAAGCGTTTGGGAACGTATAATGATGGGGGAGTTTGGGGATAATGGGTGTGAGGTCGGCAACATGGGGATCGGCCTGTGGGTCCGCTCGGTTGCCCGGCCAACTCGCCAATGAACAAAACAAGCGGGGGATGTGTTTGGCATTGCAAGCATCTCCTCGCAGAAAGATTTCCGGTCCTTGTTGAGCATTTAGACGTTTGGCCGCTGGGTTTGGATGTGGCTACCAGAAAAGTTTGCAATGTCCCTTTGGTCGTTTCGCAGCCTTTTCAATATTCTTTAGGCGGGATCTACGTTGCACGGGTTCTTTCATTTGTCGTTGGCGAACTGCTTGACATTATAGAGGATCTATAGAAAGAGGATTGAGGGCCTGACACATGCTTCCTAGATTGCTCGCTGTGTGTACGAAGACGGATTCGAGTTGATGCAGCACATGGTGGCCCTTTGCGAAGTCCGCTGTTTAGTCAATGCTAAGCAACTATATTTACTTTAAATAGCGGTCATCGACTTTGCGAACAATGTTGTCAAACATCCAGAGCTGGTTTCGTGATTGATATGGCCCGTGCACCGGCCATCGCGAATTGCGAAATGGACCAATTGCGTAGAGGTAAGGCGCGATGACGGAAGAAGGATGCCAGCACATGGGTGGCCGGCAGCGGACGGGCACTGATGACTGATGGCGCTAAACCCCAACTGGCGGGAGCACGGGAGTGGGTAGCAGTATGTCAAGCGCGAGCCAACCACCAATCAACACTTGCAGCATTGCGGCGGGAATGGAGTGCGACCGGGAATGTCTTGTTCCACTCACACAGCAAGCCTCAACACCAAAGCATCTCTTTTCCAGCTGCATCGCACATTTGGCGATATCATCACATTTGCTCGTTCCCCAGCGTCCATGCGCCGTCCCGACTGGCACCCCCCATAGCGACACTGTTTTTCTGGTATTTCAGCGCTGGATAAGGGAAGGAACAGTGGACCCGCACCGGGCCACCGCGCCTTCCTTCAGTGACGATATAGGTGCTACTGCCCCGCCCTAGAGCTGGTCGCTCCTTCCTTTACAACGGCCAGACACGCCAGAGGACGCGCGCGCGCTGCCTCAACGCCAACCAAATTAATTGTACGGGCAGCAGGAGCAGGTTCGGTCCCGAAACCTGGGCTGGTAGGTAATCCCCCACTTCGCAGATTCCCTTTGCCTTCTCTCCTCCTTCCACCAAACAACAACACAGAACCATATCGCTGACAAGATGGTCAGATTACGCTTGCAACGCCGCTCTCACGGTCATACTTCTCTCAACACTTTCCATAACATCGCCACTCCCATATCACCTTTGCTTCCGCGAGAAACACCAAACTTCAACGAGCGACGGAACCAGGAAGGCGTCCGGTTCGCCCACGAACTGTACCTTGCAATCCGCAACCAACATTTCATGCGCGATTGCCCCTGCCCTGTCCCAACAATCTATACATCACCAGAGGAGGCCCTCATCGCTGGGACCGGCCATATTCGGTTCTACACCACCGACCAGGACACATCGAAGCTATCCGTTCTTCAACAACCCGCTGATCCTCATTGGCATTGCGAGTGCCGCGATTCACACAACTACTGGCCAGTCTACCAAGAGCTACTCAGCCGGCACCACGAGCCCCGTCTTAACAACAACGGAAAGCGCGTTGCGGAGGTTGGCGAGCTTGAGCTCATCTCCGAGAACATCGACCACAAGGCGGTGGAAAGGGTTCTGCCTGCAGCAGTCGACGATAGTGTAAGTTTTCCCCTGCCCCAATCAAGGACACGCGAGAGACGAGCAGAGACGCTGACCAGTTTCCTCATCCACAGACGCCAGAGCTCGCGCCATCGCCATCGTCCGAATCGCCCATGGAAAGCTCCTGGATGAACCCTTTCGCCCTCGCTAGCCAGGCCCTAATCACGATGGCCACGCCATTTACCGTTGTCCGGAATTTCATCTCCGGCTTCTTCCAGGGCGAAACCCATTACGACATCGTTGACACACGAAAGGTTGACGATGCCAGCGGCACTGTGTCAGTCAAGAGATTGAAACGACACTGCACGCCTTCAACCGATGCAGACTCTAACAAGCTCCCGGGTTTTTCCTGGGCCGACAACGCAACCTCCTACATCGGACGAGATGCGCTCGACCACATCGCCGAGGTCTTCTACCATCGCATAGATTTGATTAGCCGTTCCAAGGTCACATGCAGCCCCTCCCTCGAAGACCTCAGGAGGAGTTTCGACCCCAACCATGGAGAGGACCTCGAGCTCAACATTGCAATTCACAAATTAATGACCGACACTCCAAGTATTGGGCCTGTGCTTCCTACCGACAGCACAAAAACACAGGAATCGAAATACCACTATACACGGGAGTTGTACCTCGATGGCGCCGCCACGGCCTACGAACTGATGCAAGAAATTTACACCCAGCATAACCTTGATGCGTACAAAGCATTGTTTCCGAAGCCACCGCGAACAATACCTTATGGGGAAGACACCAAGCCGGAAAAGCACACAAGGACATTGCGCGAGAAGGCCAGAGTGGCGGCGGAGTTTATCTCTTGGGTGCTGCGAAACCACATGCACGGAATGGAGGGTTTCGAAGAAGCTTTATCAAAGGTCTTCGTGGATGCCAATGCCATCCACAAGCGAGAAATTATACCCAGCTATGTTAAGCCAACGACAAACGAGTCATCATCAATCCCCGGAAGTTTCCCCACCGGACCGGACTCCGCTTTCGAAGAAGTTCCTATAAACGATCTCAGTTTTGCGCATGCGTGGGAATTCAAATTTCCCTCAACTGACACGGAACCTACACCAATCAATGCCAAGGAGTTTCGACCTATACTGGAACCCAAAGGCATCCTCAAAAAGCCCAAAGAATGGCCGACTCCTGAATCGCCAAAGTATGTCGCCACCCCCGATAGAAACAGAAGACTCGACTTTGTTGCGCCTGTGGCGAGCTACGCGCCGCCTAAAGAAATACCCGTGCAAGTGATGAGCCTCAAAGATGCCATCAATGTGCAGTGGCACCATCCCACCGAAAACTCTGTCAATGACCACGAAAACAACGCGAGCCGGAACGCAGGACAAACGGCCAGAAACCGTCATCATTTCGCAAAGGTTGACAAAAGCAGAAGCTTTACCGTCTCGGATATGACTAGATGGACAGAAAAAGAGGTCGAAAGGGATGACGCGGAAATGGGACTCCGAGTTCACGAGGCCAAATATGGTCCTTTCCTCAGTGAGCTCCGGCAAGAAATGCTGGAAAATTTTCAGGCCAGCGCTCAGGAACACCCAAAGCCGGAGCCCGACTTCAAGGTACGCAGACAAATTCTGCAACGAATCCGACTTGAAAGAAACCAAAAGACTGCTCAAGGGGCACACGGGGAGAAGAATTCAGTTCTCGATCGGTTTTTCCGAAAGACCGAGCAAGAGGAGATCATGGCAGCAGAGGGAACTGTCTCTAAAGTAGCTCAACAAAACCCCGACCTTTCGGTGGAGCAAGCTCCAGCAACCAGCCAGGTTCAGCAGTCAGCGGCTGATGATGACCTCGCAATTGCCACAAAAAAGCTTGAAGACTTGGAGGTCAGTCGTCAACTGGCCCACGAATGGGAAGATGGTATTCGTCGCGACATCGAGGAGCGGCACAGGGAAGCCGAAAAAAGACAGAGAGAAGCAGAGCGCAAGCGCCGAGAGGAGAAGCGGCGACAAGAACAGGAAAGCAGGAGGCGCCGTGAAGAGGCAGAACAAGCCTCGCGGACCGGTCTGCGCGTCCCCAAACGCCCCCTGATTGGAAGCTTGAGCAACGATTGGGAAAACAAAGTCTCCAGTGTGCTCCACGCCGACTCTTCCGCGCAACTGGCCAAGAATCTAGACGGGCTGCCCCTCACCAAGCGCGACTTTGTTGAAAAGTTGCTGGAGCCCCACGCCTGGCTAAACGACAACGTTATCATTAGCAGTATTTCCCATATCGCTGATGCCGTCAACAAGTCGGCAGGGGCCAAAGACGCTGATCCCAAATGTGCAGCTTTCACGTCGTACTTTTGGCCACGGCTTGTCAAGGTTGGGCCGAGCCAGTGCGGGCGCATGATGCGCATTGCAGGTGTCAGGAAGAATAACTTTCTTGACATCGACACGATACTCATTCCAATCAATGACGGCGTTCATTGGACGTTGGCGGTTGTACGGCCCGGAAAGCGGACTGTAGCGCACCTGGACTCGATGCGAGCGGGCGCTGGCCATGTTCACATCAAGGAGAAATTGCTTGAATGGGTCAGGGTCACGCTTGAGGATAAATGGGTAGCGTCAGAATGGTCGGCGATTGACTACGAAGCTCCACGTCAAACCAACGGGTACGATTGTGGCGTCTTTACCATTACGAATGCTCTTTGCCTCGCGCTTGGGCTTGACCCCAAGAAATCTTATACTGCAGGGCAGCTCACGCTGCAGAGGCGGAGGTTGGCGGCGATTTTGCTCAATGGAGGTTTCACGGATGATTTCTCGTTGGATGGATTTTGATTCGATTCGGGGCACTTTGTTTTGGACACGGTTGGGTAGAGAAAACGAGGGCGTTATCATAGCATACTTATGGCGTTTATACAGTGCTGAGTCGGACTGTTTGAGTTTTTCTTGTTAGTCGGAATCGGGATTGCAGCATTGTATACGTTGAGGAATGAGCCGGGAGTCGCACGGTTGCTTTCAGCATAGTTATGTGGCGTTTTTGATGGCAAACTTGGTTCGTTTTTCTGATTCTCGAGGCTGCGGTGCAGCATATGTTAGCTTGAGGTTAAGTAGAGATTATTCTGTCGCCTTCAAGGCCATGGTGGTTGTCGAGAATACCAATAACATTACCATAGAGAACACTTCTGAAGTTTCGTTTACGTGATCTCGTCAAGTGGAAATGTATGCTTTGTCTTTGATGATGGCGTCTTCCTTTACCCGGTGAGCTTATGACAGGGACAGCACCCCCGGTCTGTCTAACCGATGAATAAAGCTGGCAAGAGCCTCCAGTGAGTCTGAAAGTAACTCCCAGTCCTCCCGCTCATAACACTCCAGATGAGGCTGAGATGCTGAAGAGGAAAGCACAGTGAACGAGAGGGGAAGGAAGACACTAAATTCCGTCAACGTTCCTTCCTCTGACGACCAGAGCAATACCTCCTTGGATACACTGCCACAAAACGGACCATCACGGCTTCCTGCTTCTGCTATCACAACGCCATCACCATCATCTTCCGGACACACTCTCCTCCATCGTTCATCTGACGAATTTGTCTCAAGCCAAGTTCCCAACTCCAAGTCATATCAGAGCCGCGCCGCTGCCCCTTCCAAAAGCTGATCGCGGCAGAGAAGAGAGTGGGCGAGGTACCTGGAAGCTCAGGCCAAGCTCATTCTGGACGAAAAGGAACGGCAAAGACTGGGGAATGAACGGTAGAAGCAAATATGTGACCAAAAGAAACCTTCCAAAGACTGAGCACAGGAAACGAATCGAGGAAAGAGACTGGCTTACCAAAAATGACGGTGGCGTATCGACATTAACAGTGAGCACTGAAGCACTTTGATACGCTTCATGGCATCTATATCATTTCAAACATCGGCAGTCATGTACCATGACAGGCATTTACCCCGTTTACGGTTGCAAGCAATCACAGTTATTCATGGCTGATCTTGAAAATAGCGTTTAGGGTGAGTTGTAGTGTCTCTACCCAGATCTCAGTACACGAGAACTCAAGAGGCCTGCCGGATAACTCCTTGATCGGCCGTTCTTCCATCTTTGGAAGGGGTTTCAATGGCAGCAACGCCGGTGCTGTCGGCGGATAATACATCTCATCAAACGGGTAAGCTCTTGGGGATTCTACCTAGTAAACGTACTTCCTCGACAAGGAAGGACTGACATAAAGAACAGGAAACCCCCGCAAAAAGAGGAGAAGGTCCATAGTGTCAACAATGGACAGCCTTTCCTCATGATGTCGCAAACAGAAAGTTTGGCAACACAAGATCACACCTATATCAGGATCACAGAAAGGGCACTTCTCTCGGTTCTCTTGCAGAAGGTGAGCTCCCTGTCAAATCATAGGCTCGTGACTCCTGTGCCCATTCCCCTCGAAGGGTATATAGGGATGGGTTCCCCCATCTTCTCTTCTCTTCTCTTCCTTTCCTCTTCATTTTCAACCAACAAATCCAACAACCACTCGCATAGCCGGCTATCCTTAAAGTCCTGTCCGGTAACCATCAGAAATCATAACAGGTAAAAATTCTTTCCTTTCCCCCGGTGGCAGACATCCTGGGTCATACCCCAAGCATGGATCTGTTTATCTCTTGTGGTATCACCCAAACACCCAAGCACACGTACTAATCGGATTGGACACGGGACACAAGACGTTCACCAGCAGACATTGGCACCGCATCTCTCTCACCGACCACAAGCGAGCTGATTCAACAATGGGTCAAGTGCTTACCCATGCATGGGTGATTGCTGTGGCTTTGAGGGCTTAAGCAACTCCTCGATCCAAAGATGTATTATCATCCCAGGAAGACCCTATGAAGATCAAGGTAAGTCGATCAGTGCAGCTTTCATCGTGAAAATTCACATACTGACCATTAGTTTCAAGTTTCTAGTAGCAGACCAACGACGACGGGTGTTAGGCAATATCTCAAAAACGATCCAGCGACATCAATCCTCGAGTTCCCTCATTTCAGATCAAATGACGATATCACCACCAACTATCCCACCAGCAACTGCGCACCATCAACAACTGCACCAACAAACAAGAACACCGCAGATAAAAATGTTCAGAATCCGACTTCCACGCCGCTCTCGGGGTAGCACCCTTGAAACACACCACAACCTCGCGACGCCAGTATTTCCTGCCTCGCCAAAGGAAACACCCGTTTCTACAACCGAAAGAGGAAAGAAGGGGATCGCTTCGCGCGAGAACTCTACGTCACGATCCGAAACAACCATTTTATGAGGGACTGCCGTTGTCCAGCACCAACAATCCACACATCCAAAGAGGCAGCACTTGCTGCTACCGGTCATATCCAATTCTACGTTGCGGACGAGAACACGTCGAAGCTGTCTTCCTCCAATTTAGCTATCATTTTCATGTGGTCTCTCATCCAATTCACCGTGTGAATTATCATCCCGAAGACCCTTTTATTCGCAGCAGACTACACACAGCAGGCTCCCAAGGGCTCACAAGAACCTCTTTCACCGTCTTTCACGGAACGATCGACATGGTCAACGTCTGTCCCTCCCATGTGTCCACCTTCGTTGGAGGATGGACAGGGCAGTCAGTAGTCAGTCCGCGCTGTCTACTCCATACTAGGACCCTTAACTCTACTACAAGATTATACTATTATCATTCCCCGCCTCAAGTTCCCTTTGCCTTCTCTTCTCCTTCTACCAAACAACAACACAGAAATACATCGCTCACAACGAAAATGGTCAGATTACGCCTGCCACGCCGCTCTCGCGGCAGCACTTTTTTCACGTCACATAACCTCCAACGCCACTTTTTCCTTCCTCGCCAGAGGAAACGGCGCGCTTCCGCGACAGACGGAGGCAAGAAGGAGTTCGGTTCGCTCACGAGCTGTACATATTGTATGTACAGTTCTGGATAATACTGGTTGGGTTGGTTGTTAGCTCAGTTTTTTGGTTGGAGTCTATTGAATGGATGTAGTTGAAAAGGTTGCCGAGAAATATGGTGATGTATTGGTAATGCGAACCACCAGCTGAATGGCAAGGTCGTATAATTTTCATGGTATCAAGACGATATTCTGTGTAGGAGAAATCATGTATGCAAGTTATGTATTTACTGCCTTTTAAGATAGGTTAAGCCCATCATTACCTGATGACGACAGAAAGCAACTAGAGACAGAAGAAACATAATGATTGACCAAACCAAACAACCATCTCGAGCCCAACCACGGAACCGGAATCAAAACCTGAACGAGCCCCCTCCCTCCATCATCCACCCGTCATCACCACGCATCACCCAAACCACCAAGCCAATACTCTCCTCACCACTACTCATAACCACCTCGCCACTGTCCTCCCAACCCCATAATCCCCAACCCCGCCATTCCTCCCATCCCTATCCCCATCCCCATACCACCAAACCCATAACCACCACCACCCTGACCTTGGTTCCCCTCCGCCGCACTCGGCAAAGAGACATACGCCGAATCAGAAACTTCGTCACCACCACCACCACCATTGGTCATCATCCCCTCCAAACAAGCCTCGAGATCGACTTCGCCGTTCTTGAAGAAGGGGAGATCGACGAGGGTGATAGGGTCGATGGTTTCGAGGAGGGAGTCAAGCCAGGTACTGTTACTCTGGGAGTGGTGGGTTTCCAGAAAGCTGGTGGGTTCGTTGGTACTGGCTGGGATGCCGCCCTCTCCGTCTTCTTCTTCTCCTTCTTCTTCTGCTGCTCCATCTCTTCTGTGGTGGTGGTTGTCTGCGTCACCGGGGGTGCTGTTGTCGTATCGGCCTGGACTAGGTGACCCAGGTGTTGGACTGGGTGGACTGCTAAACGGTGTGATCACTGTCGTAGCGTCGTCGGTAGTCCCGGGACCAGGAGCATTAGCACCACTAGTGGTACCAGGCCATACCCATGTCCGACTAAACTTGAATACCACGTCTTTGAACAGCTGATCGGCCTTTTGGTTCATCTGTGTCTGCACGGACGTCATCATCTTGTCGAGCTCTTGGCGGAAGATGGGCTCGACGTAGCGGGGCAGTTCGCGACGGAGGAGGTCTTTGAAGGAGGAGATGTCGAAGGAGGAGGCTGTTGGTGGTGTTGTTTGGACCCCCTTGTTATTCTTCGGAGAAGGGTTGGGGGTGTTGGAGTGGGAGGATGGGGAGGAGGAAGGGGTGGAGGTGTCGTAATCTATGGGTGGGTTGTTAGTGAGAGGTGAAAGGAGAAAGCGATGGGGAAAAGGAAACCGAAAAGGGAGGAAGGGTGAGGGTGAGACGTACAAGGAGAAGGAATCTTCGACCCCGCTGGTCCTGGAAAGATGATGCGGTACATGTCATTCCACTTGTCTTCTTCCGACAATCCAGCCTTGGCTCTGGCGTGCAGTTTCTTGTCTTGGTCGTCGGTTATCACCTCGGGGACGTTGTCCTTTCGGAGTCGGCAGGGCGTTTCTGCCCGTTGGTGGCTTTTGAGGTCGTCGTCCGTCTTGAATTGCTCGTAGCATCGGGGGCAGGTGTTTTTGAGTGAGTGGCGGCGGTAGATGTGTTCTCTGTACGTTGGGGTTGGCTGTTAGTGTGCTGGCTGAAGGGCGGAGACGAGATGAAAGACAGGAACGCACTTGACCCGATGAACACTATCCCACCCCGGTCCACAGCATGTCTTCACAGTCCTGTACCTAGCCGGATTATGCTGACAAAACGGACAAGCGAACTTGCGGCCTTCGCCTCCTGGTGCTTCAGGGCCATGGTGTTTCACCCGCTTGGTAGTAGTCGCCTTCTTGACCTCTCTCGTCACAGGGTAATGATGATGATGTTTTTCATGTTGATCCTTAGACTCCTCTTCAGTGGCAGCACTATCCTGATCCTGGTAGAGATGATCACTTTCAACGGCCCCTCGAGGCCGCTTCAACGTCTTGGCAGAGGAACCGTGCTCAGGGATTTTATCAAGCCATACGTCAAGATTGCGGACGAACCTCGCCATAGATAGCTGGAGGATCAATTTCTTTCGTCTGCTCAGGAGGCTGCTAGCGGTCGTGGTCGACGTTGTGGTCGTTGTCGAGTTGTTGTTGGCTGGAGTGTTGCCTAACTTGGAAATACACACGTCCTCCATCAAGGGCCGGAACAATCATAGAATCGATCCGTGTTGGGCTAGAGAGCGCCAAGCCAGAGACATCAGCGATGATATCCTAGCGATACAAGTATTTCGGACTTGGAAAGCTGGGCTTGGTGGGTATGGTATGTATGGAAGGCTTGCCCTAATCAGGCTGAAGAGGTGTGTCGAGCAATGAAGGTAGACGAGAATTAGTACCTAATGGGACGAGGGCCTGGAAAGGAGCAGAGGCTGGAATATGGACAGACCAAAGGGGAGATGTTGACTTGAAGTGACCAAATAGTGATTGTGTGCCAGGTAGAGACGGATGGTGATGAAAGCAGACACTGCTAAGAATGGTGAAATTGATATTGAGAAGAAATTGCAGAGATAAGACTCGATTGATAGTTCGATGGAAGACGAGATACAAAAACAAGGTGAGCAAAAACATGACCAAAAATCCCCAGCATTATATACCTACTCTCAGTTTGCGCAAATGCGGAGAAGGAGTAAGATAGAGTGATGTAGATACAGCCCCTCCATCACCTGGTGTCATGATACACCACACCTCATCCACCACCCTTCCGAGATCCCGAGGATCCCACATCAACAGCAGCTCTGAATTCTCCAATAAACATCATGGAAGCGGGACACAACTCGGCGCGGATGAGCAGTGACACAAGATCAGCAAAGCATTGCAACTGCAATATCTGCGACGTTGCAACCCAGGCCTAGGGTGCGGCGACGGCGGGATGCTCCGAAGGGTAGGATGGTAGGAAGTGTAGGTGCCGCATGACAAGCCGAAAGAGGGCTAACTCCAATGCCCGCTGAGGATGGTTGGCTTGGCCTGGCCTCCCGGCCTGCGGCCTATATGTTGTGGTGGCTGCGCGCATGAGGCAATTGCTCAATTGCGGGGAGCCCTTATATTGATGTTGGCAAAGGGAATTGAGACTCGCATGCGGTAGGCGAGGCTGTGGAAAAGAGGTATAACATCCCATTGGGCACCAGGCGATAGTAACCTGCACTGGTTATCTCCAGTTGGCCCTTTTGTCCACACCTTATCGCCTCATCAGACTGGGCTTATGACTCTTAGAATGAGTTGTCATCGATGTTGTTGTTTTCCCGTGGCAGATGACGCGTCATGAAATCCAGAAACAATGGCTCAATTGCGAGCAGATCAGGTGAAGAATCGGTGAGTGTTGCGTTAAGACCATTGGTCCTAATAATCGAAGAGACCCAGCTAATGCATGGCGCTCAAAGAGGCCGGGACGGGATCCGGAGGCACCTTTGCTGGCGTGGCCATGATCAATTCGGGATAAGCAAGTGCCTCCCGGGTTGAATTGATGATTTCAGTCCTCCCGTCACGGAGGACAATGCTCAACCGCGAAGTCGGGGCCTCTCTCGCCTCTTTTGCTGTCCCTGGCCTCTTGTCAGGGGCCTCTCAAATAGCCACTGTCGTGGAGGATAAAAGGCAGAACTACTGTCTCATCGTGAAATTCCAAGATGTTCTCCATTCAAAACAAACAAAACCAAAAGAAACCGGCGATCCGCTCTGCCTCTGAAATCCACACACAAAATGACACTCATAAAGGTTGCTGCGTCGAAGCCCTCAAAGGCCAAGTAAGTGATAGCGACCATCCCAAGCCTTGTCAAAGAAAACAATAACTGACTAAACGGGCCGCAGGAAATCATCAGAAAGCTTATATCGCCTCAAAACATATCTCCAGAGTGACCCAACCGTCACCGAGAGATTGATGAACAACTCCGACCTCGATGGGATACTGGGCCGGATTGGTAACCTGCAAGCCGAGGTGAATGCGCTGGCGCAATCATCTCAAGGATCATCTCGTTCACAAAGCCCTAGAAGCCAGGACAGTCGATAGGAAGCAAAGGGAAGGGCAAGAACGCATCATTACAAAGTTTGTATAAAAAGGGATTGGGAATTGTACGGCATGCATGGATCTGGAGTTTTGGACAGGTCTCAAACGGGTGCGAAAACCGAAGAAGAAACTTGAGCATGAGCCGGCGCCGGAGCTGGAGCCGCGACAGGAGCTGCGACAGGAGCTGCAACGGGAGCTGGAGTTGGAGTTGGAGTTGGAGCTGGAGCGGTAACGGGAACTGGAGTTGGAGCTGGATCTTCAGCAAAATCGGCAATAGGTCCAAAGGCCTGATAAATCATTAGCACAGCAATTCCAAAAAAAAAATAGTCACTTCACTTACCGCAGAGTCAATATCTGCCCAATCCGTAAACGTCCAGTTATCCCAAAGCCTCCTGGTAAACCCAGGCGTCGCGGCCTCGCCGTCCTGCTCTTCTGTTTGATCTTGTACCGGTCCAGACAGCTCCGCCGCCCAGTGAGCACGAAGGGCATCCTCCAGCAACTGATCATTCGGTGACGGACCATCAGCAGCGCCCTCAACTTCATTCTCAGCCTCTTCCTCGTCCTCGTCCTCCTCCTCCTCCTCCTCCCCATTCTCCTCCCCATCCGCTGGGGTGTCATCGTGATTTGCAGCTTTCTTTTTACCACTGCTTGCCTGGCCCGGGAAAACATGCCCAGTCTGACGCGTCACCTCCTTCTTCAATTCCTCCAGGATAATGGCCCACTTGCGGGCGGGTGAATAGGGGCTCGTATCAGACGCCAACATCTTGATGCCTCTTTCCACTAGCTTGTGCAGCTTGCCGTCCATCACTTCATGGCCGCGGTAGTGAGGACCGCCAAACAACCTCTGGCGCTCGCGAATGTGCGGGAGTATGATCAAGACGACAGCGGCGCAGTAGGCGACTTGGTGAGGATACCAGAGCGTAATAAATTGCGCATTATCCTCTGTGCGAATCAGGCCGGTGACGACACTGAGGGCAATTCGGGCTGAGTCAACACAGTCGCGGATGGCGTTGTCGGTGGCTTCCTTCAGTTCGCCTGATTGAGGGTAGGGTGCGGTGATAAAGGGGCGGCAGGCAAGCATGGTGGCATGGCAGTGTGCTATCCTGATGAGAACCATTTGCCTCTGGAAAAGGGGTAGGAGTAAGGTCGGCTTGAGGTTTCTGAGAAGGTATGGAAGCTCGTCCCTCCACTTCTGGACCTCTTTGCCGATGCGCAGGGCGCTATCGATCCTTTGTTGGTCGGGGATCTCTCGAAGGGAGTATACTTGGTGGAGGAGCTTGTCTATGAGCTTGTTCAACTTGGCATGCGAGACCAGTGCTTCCATGTAGCAATCCCCCTTGTGTGCTCGGACAGGGCCAGTGGGTCCCATGTCCTCGTCGTTGACAGCATCTGGAAGCTCCTGATCGATGAAATCGTCACGGAAGTGACTGGGTCGTCCAAAGACCATGCTGAGTTGCTTGTCGATGATGTAAGCCGTCCAAAACGTTCGCCTCTCACACTGGATCTTGGCATAGTCCGGTCTTTTGGTAATATCGCGACCGAGTCCACGGTTCCTGCCTAGACGGCGATGAAGACCGAGGCCCGTAATCATCTGAAGTGTATTGCCAAAGGTATACCAAGCTTTGTTCAAGCGGCATGTGCTCAAGAGGTACAAGTCTTGCAAGAGGCGAGCCTGGACAGAGTCCAACCTCGGATCGCCAGTCTCGGCATCTGTGAGACTCAGGGCGGTATTCAGCAATGAATCGCCGTATCCGAGAGACCAGATATAATCGTCTGGAGGAGGCATTTTCCTGGTCTTCATCACCTTGCCGGTTTTTTTGTTGATGCGCACCCACGTCTTTGGGGCGTCCTTGAAGAGCGAGCCAAGAGCCATGGTCATGAGGGCAACAGCGGCACGGGCATGGCCTACACCTACCCATAACTCCTGACGAGCCACGAAGTTCCTTTCGACTTGCTCCAACCACTTCCGTACAGTATGACGGTGGAGGAAATGGAAGGTACCATTCCAGCTCCTGAAGAAGTGGTCCTGTTGTTGGTACCACCGCTCTCGATTGGGTGGGAATCGAGCGGTTGTCGAACGGTCCCAGGGCTGATCATCGACAGGAAGCTGAGTATTCCGCTGGACCTGGGCAAGCTTCTTCCAAGCCGCATGGAGAAAGACAAGAGGCGGCGTGCCCTCATCTCCGTAGCGGTGATCCAGTTTGAGGCTCAGGTAGTCCTGTCCAGGGCCGCCGTAGCGAGCAATGTCGTCTCTCATTGCCTGTCCCTCGGCATCACCCCCCGCGTTCTCCTGGCCCTCATCGTTAACAACAGGTTGTGGCAGATCATCAGGCCCCGGGAAAGAACCACCGGCCTTTTGATAGGGACCTCTCAGTTCCGGGTTCGGAAGATCCTCGTATCGGTTACGACTATTGCGCTTCTTGTAGGTGCACTCCTGCCTCATGCTGAAGCATCTCTCGCAGGGTAGAGTGCCTGAACAGGGATGGCGTCCATCCCGACATGTATCGCAGGCTCGCTTGACCCAGCTTCGCTCGCGTATCTCCTTTCCGCGGATGTCTGTAGTGCGGGCAAAGTTACGGGTGGTGGGATCACTGGGAGGTGGAGGAGGCGTCCTTGCGCGGCCTCTGTAGTAGGGGTTGTTGTAGGTGCACTCTACTCCTTTCTTGATGCAGTTTGCGCATGGCTGGAAACCCTGGCACTTTTGACGGCGGCCATGGCAGGCATCACAAGCACGCGAGATTCTCTGCTTCTTCTTGGCAGGTCTGTCCTCAGACGGCTCATCTGGGGTCTGTTCTTGGGATTCCTGCTGTTGTTCCTGCTGTTGCTGTTGTTGCTGTGGCGGCTGTGGTGGTTGGTCTACTTGCACGTGTTGTTGTCCCTGGCCTCCATACTGTTGCTGCTGGGGAGTGGACTGGGACGACTGAGAGTGAGAGGCATAAGCCTGCTGTTGTTGAATCAGAGACTGTTGGACCTGGGGCTGTTGAAATTGCTGCAATTGAGCTGGTTGAGCTTGCTGGACCTGCTGAACAGGCTGGTGATACTGATGGGTGTTTATCTGCTGAGAGGGGTACGAGGGCAGGGGAACGCGAGTGGTGGTGGGCGGCGCATTGCCGTAATAGGAATTATACAAAGCATTCTGCTGATGATTGGACATTATGGATGGACTCTGTGAAGCGATCCTCGGATGATGGCGCAAGTGGTGGTCCTCGAGATATTGCAGGCCAGATAAGTCGGAGGTCACCAGACTCAATTGATCCGACGAACGCATCCCACGGAAAAGTGGTCAGTTCGGGTGCCAAAGCAGGGTTAGGGTTGGCCTGTATCGACCTCTGCTCATTCTAGCGCCATCACATCACCCTCTCAAACGATTGAAACTGCTCTCTCTTTCAATCCCTACGATCAAAACGTTCTTGCCTCCTTTGAAAGAGATAACTTCTTTCCTAAGGTATTGATTACCATTTACAACTTGAGTAGAAGCTGCAGTGGCTCCGTGGTTTATACATCTTCGACCAAAGGTCCAAAAGGCGGGTTAGGGTTATTTACACAATAAGTACTTGAACGATACAGTACCTCTAAAGCTTTAATTCCACCGGCTGTGGGCTTGCTTCCATATGCCTTGATATTTACATCTCATTTATACAGCCTCATGCAAGACCCATAGGACACCTCCCCCCACCAGCGCCACCAGTGCAACCGCCCTTAGCCAACACCTCCAATCTCCTCCTCTCCAAATCCTTCACCATCTCCTCAATCTCCTCCTTTCCTTGTCCCTTCAATTTCTCAGGACCAATCTCAGAGATAGCGTACCCTTCCGGTTGGAACCTGCTACCCCCATCACCCGGAACCGGAGCCCCAGACAAGCGTCTCAACAGAGCCGATGGACCCCAACGGCTCCAAAACGTCGGCTTCACATACCACGGGTCAAGTTCGTATACGTTAAAGTGATACTTTCCGGTGGCAGGGTCGACATCCTTGTTAAGTTTGTGGAGAACCATCCACTCGAACCGGGGAGGACTGAGGTGGAGGAGCACCCAGCGGCGGAGGAGGAGGAAACAGGTTAGGGATTTTTCTTGCCATTGAGGAGGTTCGGGGAAACTGTTGACGTTAGCTCTCAGTCTTTGCGACAGACAGATAGTGGAAAGGATGGAAACATACTTCATAGCCTCCCTCAACCTCTTCCCCATCAACACCCCAATAAACCCCTTGCCCACCCCCCTCAAAATGCTCGGTTGGCTCAACAGCAACAAATCAACCGTGTGCCTCGCCACCTTCTCGTTACTCTCCGCATACCGCATCTCCGTATCCTCGTACCACTCACTAAACCGTTGCATCTTTTCCATCCACTCCAGTCCACTTTCCTCATCTTCCCCCTTCTCCCCAGCAAACCTCTCCAAATCCTCCATCCCAATCCCCATCAACCCCCCCACCTCCCTCCACACAACGCCCACCGCACACCTCTCCACCTGACTCACCCCCCTCCACTCCCACCTCCCAATCCACCTCTCGGGTTCCAGCGCAAACATGCTCAGCGTATACAACAGATCCCCGTCCCTGATCCTTCCGGCCTTCTGCCACCGACCATGCAACCAATTCATTCTCGCCAGCGCCTCCAGCCCTCTCTTCTCCCAGGGCGGGTTGATGACGATTTCCATTATCAATATTTCGGTGTCGGTTGCTCGTTTGGACGCGGTCTTGTGCGACGAGAGTTGGCCTGTGGCGAGGAGAAGACTGGAAATGGAGGGGATGGCGTAGGTTTTGAAGAGGGCGAAGAAGAGCGAGCGTTGGTAGAGGTAGGGAAACTCGCGCTGGGAGATGTTTACGAGGATTTGGTGGGCGTCTTGGAGCGTCATTTTGGAAAGATTGGCGGGGGAGCCGTCGGGGGAGAAGTATTGCGGGAAGCGGGTGCGGTAGGAGTGCAGACGCTGGAAGCGGAGGTGTCGGATGAGGAGGAGGTAGGCGGGGATGAGGATGGTGAGGATGGTGGTCCAGCTGCAGTTGAGGCCGACGCTCGATAGAGGTAGGGAGGGCATGATGGTTGAGAGGAGACTATCGGGTGGTGATGATGTCGTTAGGTTCATGGTGTTGAGGTGGGCAGCATGGGCATGTCCTTTGTGATGGATGATGTTGAGGTGACGAAGGCGGCTTGAGCACCGTTGGACAAAGCGGACAGAAGCTATTTATACTGATGCCCTCCCCATTTACTAAGACGTGTGTGTGCCTTGTCTCGGCAGCGGGGTAGATGGATGTACGTCTAGGGATACAAACATATGTACCGGGGTGTTTCAGGCAGGGGAGTAAAGGACGATCTTGCCTTCGCAATCCCATGTTTCCCGGCATAAACACCTGTTCCACAAGCAGCCTAGCTATTGCGCGAAGTCTTGACATGGCCCACCGTCATATCATGAAAGTCACGGTGAATGCATGGCTGCTTACGCGAAGAAATTTCACTCGCTAGCCGAAACGGGATGTAGGGCTGATTACAGGTGCCGGAAAGTTGTGGAGTGGCATCGGACTTTGTGGGGGGGTTTGACATGCTGACATGTTGCGTATGGCGAAGTCATAAGAAGTGGAATGTCATCTTCCTATGACAAATGGTTTGCACACAATCCCAAGAACGCCCAGCTACTATCTAATTGTGCTCACTGCTCGCTACCGACCCAAAATTTAAATGATATCGAGATGTGACCATATCGAGTTTGTCAACCTCACCGGCCTTTGATCTTATCCCGCCTCCAGCTACTCAATTCAGACCACAAGTTGTTCTTGCCTTTGCCCTCGGTGCAGGTCCTATCGAAATCGTCTGGAAGAGTTAAATCCGAGCTTACTCGGACTAACCCAGCACCCAGATCGACAAGCGGAACCATGGATGGTCGCCCATGCGCGCACTGAAACGGGAAAGCGCAATCGGCCAGCTGCAAGACCAAGCTGCTGCATTCCTCCAGAGACAGTTCGTCGTTGAACATGATGGCACCTAACTTGTTAGCATCCTCAAGCTAATACGGGAAAGGGGCGAGAGCGTGGGAACTGACTTCTACAAGACCTAGAATTCAACAACTCCAAGATACCATCCGGGCAATCATGGAACCTAGCAACCCAGTCACGTTCTCCCTCTATCTGGCCACCGCCAGCTGCACGATTCAAGGGCAAGCCCAAGCCAGGGTTGTCATTCAGCCTCCATATCTCCTTTCGAAGCAGCTCAACCAGCACTCGCGGCTCCAACCGACACCGCTCCACAATGCTGGGTGGCAGTGACTGTACTTCCACGGTGAACCTCGTCGAGTGTTCCTCGCCTGTGAAGACTTCGTAGAAAATGCCCCAGTATTCGAAGTGTGGTTTGTATCGGACGAGAAGCTTCCCGTCTTGCTTGGACAGGTCGAAGCGGAGTGGGCGTTGTAAGGATTGCGTTTGGGCCGTTATCTGGTCCGACTGTGTGGCACCTGAGCGGTGGACAATGGTGAAATAAGATTTCATCAAATCTTCTACGCGGACTCGCTCATCAGCCGCGTGTTGATCGATCAGAACTAGGACGCTTCGGTCAACGTCGGAGCTGGGGGAGACTTTGTCCGTTTCCGTAGGAGCCATTTTAACAAAAATGAACTTTTTATCGACCTGTGCAAGGATAGTTGCCGTACGCAGGGCATCTCTGGAGATTCGGCCCTGTAGGGCCATCAAGGCCCCTCCGTTGACCGGTTCCAGATTGACAACTCCCGTAGAGTGATGATTGCAGCTATGATGAGCGCCGTGTTCCATGGACGCATACAACTCGGGCACACGGGGTATGGGAGCTTCGACAGGTTCGAAGGCGGTACTTTTCGACGCTGGGACAGCAGCTCGAGGTAGTGACTCCTTTTGACGTGGCTTTGAAGTGTCTCGCGGTCTCGTTCCGGGGGCCGAATGGGGCCGAATCATGAAGCCTGTCCGCGGATCTATGAGTGTTCTGGTATTCGTAGTAGGATTTACCCACTCCACATAGTTGTCCGTCATGCTACTGTCAAAGCTTGAGGGCAGACTGGACTGTCGACTCAGTCCCCGTGGCGCGAAGTGGTTATTGCTTGATGGAGGTGGCTCGACATCCTCAAACGGCTTTCGTATAAGCTTACCCGCTCTGTCAAACAGTGGGTTTTGCGCCCACGGAACGATCTCCACATCTTGCGTAGATGTGCTGGCAGATTTGACGGTCTTGTCTGACGATAAGGCTGAACTTGAAGAGGAGTTTTTGGATTGTAATTCATGCGGGGATCCCGACTTCACGCGTGACCACGACGTAAACGGGGATGCTGAGCCCTCTTCGATGTGACGGTTGCTTGAGCTTGCCCTTGAGCTGCTAGAAGTTGATCGCGCTAACCCTGAGGGTGTATGCTTCTTGTTGCGACTGAAGGTAGCCTGTGAGCATGACGGGGAGACAGATCGCCCGAGAGTACCGGACTCGGCTGATGAGCCCCTTGACGACCTGAGCCTGTCGAAGGCATTAACAGATTTGGGCCTGAACTGGTGTTTCTTTAGGAACTCGTAGGCTATCACCTGAAGAAGGTCGGTGATAATCGAGAGGTCCTGGTGCCTTTCATCCAAAAAGTCATCGGCATTCAAGGAACCCTCCTGTCCAGCCATGGTGATTCGAAGAAAGAACATGGGCCATCGATCAATGCCCTTCCTTGGCTTGAGTTCTTTTAACGTGAACCCTTCTTTCCTCCTTGGTTGCCCTTCGTTGAGTGCCGCTTCTTCGATGACGCCAAACCCAGAATTTGCAAACACGCGATTGACCTCCTCGTACAGGATGTTGGAATCGTTTTCGTTTGACAATGGTCGTATGCCTAAAGACATGAACTGCACTCGCCTTGTTGCAACCGGCACTAGGCAGAAGCAACCGCTCACAGAAACTCCAGGTACGGAGGCTCCAACTGGAACCCATGACTTGGAGTCTTGCTCCTCAGTCAGTGAAGCTTGGGTAAAAAGGCTGGAGGCTCGCAGCACCAGCTCATTGGCAGAGCTGCGACGGTCTTGGAGCTGGTTGGTTATCCTGGAAGTGCGAAGAGTTACAGTACGTCGAGAAACAGCGTCTCGGACGGATAGAGTGACCTCGTTTGGCCAAGTAAGGAGAATCGAAACGATGATATGAATGAGCTGGTCAAGGCTCTTGGCCGTGCCCAGTCGTTCAACCTGGGTGGCCCTCTGCTTTACGCGGACGGGCATGGAGCCGAAAAGGTTGCGAACAGTAACACGCGTTCCACTGGGGAAGGCCAGGACACGCTCTTCGGGCAGAGCAGGAGTGTTGCGGGCCACAATTCGGGAGTTGTGAATTGTTGTTGAATTATGTGAGCGGTGTTCATGGTGATGAGATGAGATGGAAAGCAGAGACAGAGCTGCTAAGGAAGCCAGGAACTGGCCATATCTTCCATGGAAATCGGGGTGCGGCGGATATCGCGAGGTATAGTAAGGCTTGCCCAGACCACCATCTTCGCGGAAGCAGGCCGGAGGAATCCCGAGCCCATTGTCCTCAACAGAGCAGTTTCCACGGCTGTAATCGATAGAAATGTTGATCTTGGTTGCACCGGCATCGAGTGAGTTTCGGAGCAGGCCATCAATGACGCCGTTCAGGGAAGTAATGACAGCTGAAGACTTGATCTGGGCGATAACGTCCCCAGGGAGTGGTTGAATTGACATGGTGGTGGCTGATGTAAGTTCAACATGACTTTTTGCAGAAAGGTCTTGGCGGATGAGTTGTGTTGTCAGACCTCGTTGAGCTCTGGAAGGTGAGCTCTAAAAAGACTGGACCTGCCAAAGAGAACAGCAAATGAATAAAATGGAAGTAACGTGAGTATAATAATGAAGCGCGATGGGGTATTGCGCAGGTGTCAATGTGATCAACTTGAAGGCTTGTCAATTGAAGGCAGCGGATGCAATTGAAGCAGCTTGGATGAAGCCATTCAGAAGAACTGAAGCAAAGAGGAAGAAGAACGTCAGGTCAAAGCTTGTCAAGCTCTCTCTGTCTTGGCATTGGCTGCCCCGAAAAGAGACAAGTGAACCTTGATGGCCCTGGTTCTTGGCAAGGCACGTGAGAACATGAACTCCACAACGGACCCCAGGGGTCGAAACATACTGTAGGCTCCACAGAACGGAAAGGCCCGAGCTCGGTGGATCCTGTCTTTGTTCGTGTCGCCTGGAAAACGGGCAGTGCAATTCAGGACCCAAAGTCCAGTCCCAAAAGTCGAACAAAGACGCGACACAGATCCCGTCATCATCATCTCTTTGTCGTACTTTCCAGAGCCAGGAATCGATCACAGGCTTCATCATACTACTCTCACTGTGACCGCTTTTATACTTTCGAGTCGTTCGTTGAATTGATATCATCTATTCCTCCGATTTGTTTTCTTGAGAGTTGCGATCAATCAGCAAATCTCCATCGAATCGCATCGCATCCCAAGGTATCCTTGCCGACGAGTGAGAAGCACTGACGCTGCGTTCGCAACTGACTCGACCGACACTCCATCGACATTCGATAAGACAGTCCTCTTTCCATCCATCTCACGTTCACCATTCATCCATTCATCTCCTTCCTCAATATCCCCTTCAGTCCGTCCTTCCTGTCGCCGAGAGGAACGTGAAACCGTTGGCCGTTGCAAGACCACCTTGTAATCTACCCCAAGGACCAGTGCGGTCTGTGCAGAAGCCGTTACCTAGGGAAGTGGTACCATCCGGATACAGCAAACACAACTACCTTAGAAGCAGGGGAAACTCGCTGGCCGTTGCGATCGTCGCCCATCCAACACGCGCCCTACCTTCTTTCTCTCTGGCGACCATCAATTTTGATCTACACGCTAGACCCAAACATCCAGAACCCCCCGACCCGCGACTGACGATTTGACGACGGAGTGAAGCATCTGCCACTGCCACTGCACGACGACCCTTGCTTTGCGACCGCACTACCGCACTACTGTACCGCACGGATCCATATCCATATCCGCTGATATCGACGTCGACCCTACCGCGCCCGTGTAATTCGACTGCACCGTCTTCTCCAAGTCCTGCTCCGGCTACCTACTTACCTTTCCTCTCTACTACAACCACCATGACCGAGACGGCTACATCTTGTCACCACGGTACTGATTCTCTCATCTGAAACCTTGTCCAATCTTTGCGCTACCTACCTACCTACCTCATATCAGCCGTCCACTCCTCGCACATCCTCTTCTCTTACACCGTCCCTCGTCCAACATGCATTCCTTTGCCTCTGCCTTTCGCCATCGAAGCAATTCTGCTCCGCCGCTGAGCCAGTTCGGTCCTCATTCAGTCGCTGACCCTATGCCAGACCGAGAAGATCGTCCCGAGAGGACTGGTCGCCGACGACCCTTCTCGTCGCTGATGAAAAAGTTGAAGAGCATGAAGCCCGGCGATGCTGTTCGACATGCCAGCTCCAAGCGAAACAACCTCAAGAAACAAGCCGACAACAACCCATACGCAGCCGTTGGCCGCTCCAACTCGGACCACGTCCAGATCGCCCTGACCCCGCCGCCGACCAGCCATTATTCGGTATCCTCGACAAGAAGCGCGAGAACATCGAGCACAACATCCATAGACCCTTCAGATGACTCTGTCAGGTTGTCGACCGACGGCCACCCGCCTCCCACCATGGGTGGTCGATCGACTATAGCTCCAACTGTCGTCACCGATCATGAGACCGCGTGCTCTATGGCCGCGCCGTCCTACGGGGCCTCCTCGGTCACTGGCACAACTCGTACCGCAAATATCGACTCCCGTCGGGGCAATGATAGCACCTTTTCGTCCCCCGCGCCGTCTGTCCGTTCCCTGACCACAACCCTGACGACAATACAATCCTTTTTGCCCAATGGTGCCGCTGCGACGCACAACGGCAATCAGAACAGCACCAACACGTCCAACAGCCCTAATCACCACCATCACAACCATCACTCTCATCACTCCAACTCACAAATAATCCACTTCAACCAACCTTTCCCGACGACGGCCACTCCCGTCTCCGCCATTCCAGCCCATCTTGTACCCTCCGGTCAGGGTGGGAACTCGCCTTTCTACCCGACTACCTACCATAGCGCCACGGCGAACAACCTGCTGACCGACAACGCCTCCATCCTAACACTTGCATCCTCCTCCAAGCGCCGCCGTCGCCGCTCCTTCGACACTGATGCCTCGGTCCGTGCTCTCGCGCCCTCTTCTCTCTTTGGAGGCAGCCGCGAGTCTCTCCCTCTCAGCGTTCTCAGTTCCAACATGGAGGGCGGCACAATTGGCGGCATGACCGGCGCCACCACGCCCGGTGGTCTATACCGTGGACCCAACGGCTTGGCCAACGATCGCACAAGCATCTACTCTTCTACTACAGGATATCTAGCCAGCGACAGGAACAGCTTCTATTCGAAGCAGGCCATCGGCGGGCCGGGTACTGGGGGAGATGCGGCTAGTGTGAGGAGTGGGCTGTTAGGACATGGTAGGGCTGAGAGTATTAATGGGAGTGTTGGTGGAGGGTTAACTGCTGCACCAATGAATGGGGTTGCGTCGTCGGGGAGCTTGGTTGGGCTCACGGCTGCCGCGTCACCCAGTCCGTTGGCGAGTCCGAGGGATAGGGACAGGGAGAGGAGGATCAGTGGTGGGGTTGGTAATGTGGATGAAGATGTTGAAGGGGAGGAGAGGGCATGATGAAATGGGGGCTGTATGGGTGACGAGGATGGAATGTATAATGGTAAATGCGCTGAGGAATTGGGACGGGCCGGGAACATACCAAGTATCGTATGGGATGGTGTTCTGGGACGGGAACAGGGTAATGGGTGGGACCGACAGGATTCTCGGGTTATATGTCGGGCTTAAGTGATGGCGTTTTGTTCTTCTGTCTATCATCTGCGTTATTTTCAACTGAGAATGGGATACCTCTTCAAGCTGTAATGGCCACTATGGGAAAACGGAGGTCCTCTTGACTATGGTCTTTCTGAGCTATTGGTTTGATTTGGATCAAAATCCTGCCTCTTGTGTTGTTTATCTCTCATGCCATGTTTTCCTTCACATCGCTGCATCTTTCCATGCCTTCAGCTCGTTCGCCACATGTTACTTGCCTTGTTGGTCTTTGAACTGTACACCTCTCTTGGTTTTCCTGTTTGGCGTCGTCGCCTTCTTCTTCTTTTCTGTGGCTCCTACCCTATTGGTGTCAGTTCCGGTCTCTGTTCGGTCCCGCGGGGGCGATATTGATTGGCGTTTCATGTAGTGTACACATATTTCGCAACAATTCCCAACCGAAACTGACATCATACAACGAAAAAAAAAAAAAAAAAAAAAAAAAAAAAAAAAAAAAAAAAAAAAAAAAAAAAAAAAAAAAAAAAAAAAAAAAAAAAAGGTGCTCGTAAATATCGGGATGCCACTGCCCGGAGTCAAACCTGCTTTTCGGCTCTCACCTGCCTTACCTCGACTTAGGCTTGGCTTAATCACACTTGTGCTACCGTTGCACTACGGGGCTATTTACCAACAATTGTTGTTTGCACCGAGGCCTCGAAAGGGATGTTTATATGTCCCTTCAACCGGGGAAACTAACTACCTGATCGGTCTACGGGTGCAATGAAAATATCTTGGTCTATGTCGGGACTGTGTTGCTTCACGGGATCGTTAGTAGGTTGAATCTGTTCTTCTCAGTTTGGTTGGCATTGCAACGAAGCGTTGCCTCGCTTCATACGGATCGTCACTTGTTCCTTCCCAGTGTATCGCCTACATCGTGGTACTGTAGGTAGGTAAGTAGTGTATTTCCCAGCGCCAACCAATACTGTGTAGCGTTGGCTCTTTCCAAGTGGGAGCTAATCTTCACAGCTCTTATTCACCGTGTGCTCATATTTTACGCAAGGTAGCTCAGAGGACACGATCGACTATCTACTTTGGGTTCTGTGTGGCATGTTGCGTGCTCTTAAATGGGCATATTATCGAGCATTGAGCCGCAGAGTATTGAAGTGATAGACGAGCAAGGAGAACGACAAGACCCTTGATCAAGATGGACTGGCTTGCCTATATCACATGGAAGGCCACGCTCATCCGGAGTTTGCTGCCTCAGCTTCTGACAATGCTCCTTCTGTACATGTCAAAGGGGACCCCTGCCGTATTCATCGGACTACGCTACCTTTGGGTTGACCAGTGCTGCATTAACCAGACCGACAGCACCGATAGATGGGCCCAGATCAAGAACATGGATAACATTTACGAGTGCGCTTTCGTGACCATCGTGGCAGCCGCCGGCAAGGCCCTCGTCGTTTGGTCTTCCCGGTGTTGCTGCTGCTGCTGTTGCTGGAACACCGAGAAGAGAGCAATCCCATGTCAAGATCGGTTCTAGGTCTATATCGCTGGTTGGGTCTCTCCCCACCGCTCATGAGGTAATCCGAGAATCTGTGTGGGCCACGCGCGGATGGACGTATCAAGAGGCCATCCTGTCTCGCTGCCTACTCATTTTCACCAAATATCAAGGTGCACTTTGTGTGCCCGGCACGTATGTGGAGCGAAGATAGAGCTTCTCTCTGGAAAGATACTTCAGGAGAGCAACATGCCTGTTTTCAGACTGTGCCACAGCTGTCGCAGATATTTAAGACTCATAGGTTTTGGAGAGAAGATGGGGACCTTGGACGGATTCTCCGACATTTTGAAACAATATTCGGCGAGGCATCTGACGAATGAAGAAGATGCGCTTGACGCGCTGAGAGGCCTATTGACCAGGTCTCCATTTTTCACCTACTATGGACTGGTCTTGGTGAGAGAGCACGCACAACAAGAGGAAGTAGCACAGTTACTAGTAGACTTTTTCCAGTCTCTTTGGTTTTCCTTTCGATTTGTCGAGGGGGGAAGATTGTGAAATCAGACGACGACAAGGTTTTCCCAGTTGGTCATGGCTTGGCTGGAAGGCCCCGAATGGTATGAGCTACCACAACTTCGATCCGAATT
The DNA here is from genome assembly GCA_009805345.1 of Neurospora sp. FGSC 26628. NCBI lineage: Eukaryota > Fungi > Ascomycota > Sordariomycetes > Sordariales > Sordariaceae > Neurospora > Neurospora sp. FGSC 26628. The sequence continues at coordinate 109,562 of RAOO01000023.1, read as the reverse complement.
TGAGCGACTCGAACTCCTACGGTCACAAACTTGAGGAAAAAGCAACATTTTGGGCCGAGGAGATTGAAGGCTCGCACATACAGCTTGTGGATCTCTTACCATCCGCGGCATCCTTGAGAGATTGGTATTGGTCAGACACCTCGAGGGTTATACCGGAGTTGTCCACCTATCTCTGGGTAGAGAAGGGCTTGGTAATCCAACTTCGGTTCTGCGAAGCTCACAGTTACCTTGACAACGATCACCTCTATGTAGAGGTGCGTTTTAATAACGGCGTACGAGGCAGGATAGAGTCGATCTACATGTCACGAAAGCGGGATGACCCCCAGTTTCAGAGGTTGATCACAGAGACGTGGGATTGCCTACTCGTTTACAGAACAAGAAGAGACTGCTCCGGGTCAAAATATTCTTGGAGTTTCCTGATACTTGAGTGGTCGGGTAATACGGCGTATAGGGTCGGTACGCTTGACATTGGCGAGTGTTCGATGGAAGAGTATCAAGCTTTGTTACGAGAGGTGCCGCATTCTATTCGGAGAATACGACTTGGCTAATCCGTACGGATATGCCGCTTTATCTTCTCCTGCATCTCTCAGCGCACCCATATATGATAGACGTTACTGACGCCATCCTCAATAGTACGGCAAAGGCGACAAATCAAGCCCTTCAACCGTAAGCTTGAACGAGTCGTTTCTATGTTCACCACCAGTTAGCTTTTGCACGCCCACCAGGCAGCCAGATATCACTCCCGCCGAAAGCAAAGAAGCATACCTCGAATAACTCCCCGCAGTATCCAAATCCAGCCGCCCGCGGATACAATCCTCGAAGTCAACATCCGCCCAAATAATCCCCTCATCATCCTCCCACTGCGGGCCGGCAAGCACGTCTCCAAACGGCGAGACAATCGTCGAGCCACCGCGAGACACAAACTCCTCCTCCGCCTTGGCACCAGTAGACCTATCAATGACAGGGGACTTGAACGTCTTTCCACTGTCAACCTTGAGCGGCTGAGCCGAAGCTGGAGCAGCAGAAGAAGACAAGGAGGTCTTGGCTGTGGTGGTGGACACGGCTTCGTCGTCGACTTCGGCTTCTGCCTCAACTTGAACATCACCATGCTCGTCGCAGCAGGGCAAGRCGATCTCGTTACCGTCTTCGTCGAAGATAGACTGTCTGCGGATCTTGCGTCTGCCGCCGCCGCTGGTAAATTGAGAGGGGTCGGCAACGGCGCTGGTATCGCTTTGTTGTTGCTGGGAGATAACGGGGCCACCGTTGGTCTTGACTTGTTGCTTCCCCCCATCTTTGCGCACACACATGTTGGAGCTAATGACGAAGCAGCGGCCTTCGATGGCGGCGGTCCTCATCAAGGGTAGCCATGTGTCACGGCCGTCGGCGGTCGGGGCGAGATAGAGGTTGATGTTCTGCGAATAGAGCGACTGACGGAGCATAGGCATGTAGTTCTCCCAGCAGATGGCGGCGGCGAGGTTAATGCGGACGCCGCGGATGACGGTGCTGACGGCGCGGAGGGTGGCGGGCGAGCCTTGGGCCCAGACTAGTCGCTCGATAGCGGTCTGTTTTTTGGGAGTTCTGGCGTTAGCTTCCGCTTCACCACAAAGGGAAACGGTAAAGACACTCACAGGCATAACCTTCCTCCTCTTCCCAATCATGCCCATCTTGGGACAAACGTAAACGGCACTACAGTACAAACTTCCGCCCGCCTTCTCAATACACCCCGTCACCAAGAAAACGCCCGTCTCCCTCGCAATCTTTTCCAACTCCTCCCTTGTTCCATCCCCCTTCTTGTTCTTCACCTTGTCCTCCCCACCCTTCTTCCCATCGGCCGCCTGACCCAGAACCTCATCACCAACCAACTCCCTCCGAACCCACCTCTCCAACCCGCCCGCGCCCCCCTCACCAACGATATCCCCCAAATCCACGGAAGCCTGAAAATATCGGAGGTACTCGTCCCTCCCCTCGGCCGACCGCGAGCCCATGACGCACCCAAAGTTGGTGCCGCGCGGGTAGCCGCCGATGTAGGCCTCGGGGAGGAGGAGGATGTCGACGTTGTTGGAGGCAGCGCGGCGGGCGAGGTGGGCAATTTGCGAGAGGGTTTCGGGGGTGGTGGGTTGGGTGGAGGGGGAGGCGGTGGCGATGCGGATTTTGGAGGGCGTCATTTTGGCGGTTGTTGACGAGGCGGGTTGAGTTTGGTGGTGGTGGTGGTGGGATAACCTGTTGATTACTCCTCTGTGGGAGTAAAATTAGTATAGTATAGCAAGTGAGGGAATACAAAATGGATATCAGCTCGGGGAGCTATCAGGAGCTTTATATACGAGTGGGAGCTTCCCCTCTTCAGCTCGTAGAGCTATTCCTACGAGGTTAGAGCTCCATGCATGCATGCAACCAAACTACCTTGGTCACCGTCACCATGACTCCCGTTCGGTACGGTCTCGGTCCCTCCCAAGTCCCAAAGCTTCAAAGCTCCAAGCGCGGGCTGCTCAGCCGCCAGTGATCCAATTCGGCATTCATCGGCATCACAGTTCTTTGTTCCGTCTTTCCAGAGCTACCTATCAAAGTTCGGGTTCCACCACGACGGAAGTGGTGAGAGTCACCTTTCACCGGCAACGGGTTGTTGGACGTTGAAGGGACGTGACTGATCTGATGCTGCAGCTGGGATCAGGGACTTTGTCTTAGTGGTTGCCCCCCTGCTGCCCCCGCATTTCAGGGAGGGCCAAGCCGCTAAGACCGCTGAAACGGGGTTCTGATAGGAGAGTAAGTAGTGTAATCGCCCTGGAAGGGGGTACCTAGGTACATGTGACGTAACAGCTTTTGACTGAGAGGACCTTGGTGGGCAGCTCGAGCTCTCGGGAGGAAGCCGACCTTGGGTGGACAGACTCTTCGAGAACATCAGATCCGCGACGTTGTCATCGATGGGAATCTTTCCGGAAATATGCATGTTTGGTCACAAAATCTCCAGGCTCGTTCCACCCCGACTTCCGTCTTCCGTGTTCCGAGCCGTCGAAGTGTACGTACCGGGACTCAGCACCCTCGGCCGTCAAGACGTCAACAACAGTCGTGGTGTGGCTATCTAGAACGGCGCCGCTCCGAACGGACATTAGCGGAAGACCGGGGCCGGACGTTGTAACCAAAGCCGTCTTGGGTCTTTATCAGACCGAAATGATGAAAGAGTCACTACAAAAGATACCTTACTAGTACTGTGTTGAATAACAGGTACGTACCTTTGAGACGGATGTCCAAATGTGGAAGGCACGTACAAGTCTCCTTGCTCATACCATCATGGGGGATGCGCGCACACAAGACGCACATACAAGTAAAAAAAAATGAATTTGTCCAAATGGTGATGGCCTGGTTTCAGTTGTTCTCGTAAGCGGAGGGGAAGTTCATCTGCTTCATACCCACGCCAACGTCAGCAACTCGCCTTCACACCAATTCCAGACGCACCAGAGAACACCCCAGAGAACGCAACCAGTTTCATGGATCAGCATCAGCGCCCACGCTGCCTCTTCCAGCGGCTCACTCCAGCCGAAGGAAGAAACGCGAGGTTTCTCGCTGCCCAAGCGAAGCTCAGCCCCGAGGAGCTACAACAGCAGAATATGCAAAACGAGGCATGGTCAGACAGACAACCTGCTGTCACAAGTCTGCGTGAGCAACAAACCTCTAAGAGGTGGTTTCTAGAAGAATTCATCAAGTTCCAACATCCCGACATGGACGTCAGCCACTGCTTCGACCCGGAATCACGTAACCGGTAACTCCCTCCCATTCCACTGTTCAAGGAGTATGCTCGGTATGTCGCCCTCTCACCAATAGGCAAATTGACAGAAAAGCTAACTGTCAAAACTTTGAAGTACCTCAAGTCCTTCTCAAGCACGAGACAGGTCCTCAACCTCAATCTCTATCTCGTTCTCCTGACAGATCTCTGCGGCCGAGGATCAGAGATTGCGCGCCATCCTCTTCGTCCGGAACATATGTGTCTTCGTTGGGAGGACATAACCTTCTATTCCTTTATACCAAACACCACCGATGGCATTAACCTCGTCCTCAACATACAGGCAACGGTTAAGCTCAAATAGTTCAAAGGCCACACCCTCGACGAGTCAAAGTACAAAACCATCACCTTCCCAGCCCACTACCGACAAATTTGGCATTACGAGACAGTTTGAAGTTGCTTTTAGTATTGGCCATCATTGATGGAGTGTTTGAGCAAGAAGTCACGGCGTGGGATGACCTGTATCGGCTCACTGTACCTCAGGACCTATCCAAGACTGGCCTACCAATCCGACTCAAATCGGCTATGAACAGTGTTCTAGTCCTTCATCAAATGATTAAACACAGGATTACAAACGAGCCCGTTCAGACAGTCGACATACATCCACAGATTCGTCGATTAGGTCGATTTTGTGGCTTCAAGGAGCGCTTGGTCGGATTTTGCCTTCGTCGTGGTGTGGCTTACACATTAAGTCAACACACTACCAGAGACAACCGTCAATTCTTAATGGGTCATTCGAGGGCATCTGCATATTGGCCCTATCACCCTCAAGTTTCGACTATCGACTTCCCTACTATGTTTAGAGGATTGGAACAACGTTCTGTCACCCAGTTATCGTCTGTCTCACTGGCCAGATGCGACAATGCCCCACAGGTCATTTCGGACGAAGCTATAGCGCGGATCCGACGAAGGCCGGAGATCATCGGGCTTAAGGTCGAACTTGACGAACTCCGCCAGATGCTCATCCAAAAGCATCGCAATCTATCTGCGGCATCGCGTACGAGCGACCCCTTATGGGTAGACTATGTTGAAGGGACGAGAATGTTGGACAATTTGCTCGACGCAGCTGAGCGTGTGGAATACCAGCGCGAGTACGATCAGCATCACGAGAACAACGTCGCACAGCTCCAACCTATGTCAGTCGATACCTTGGATGCTACGGCCCCCGATCAGGCTCGCCAACGGGATCATATCTCCCAGCTGATCGAAGAACTCGATGGCAACGAAGAGATTGATCTTTTCGAAGATGGCCAAGACGAGGGTGGCCAAGACGATGATGGCCAAGATGTGGATGGCCAAGACGTTGGTGCGGCCATCCGCCGACACAATATTACCACCCAGCGACCAAGGAGGGGGGTCCACAGGATGGAGTACCCAGGAACTTCAGCCTATATAAATATACTGGAGGAACTCGAACAAGCCCAAGGAAGAAGCGAGACACACACTGCCGATGTCCTGTTTAAGTGGTTCAGGATCTGCCATGACATCGATGACTTTGCCCCTGGAGAAGAGCCCTTCCCAGGGCAATACAAGTGCAGGTTCTGCTACCAAGACCTGGCACAAGTCCATAAAGCACATGAACATGTGCACTCTTGYGCCAAAACAAACGAGCTGTGCATCCAACAAATCCATCTCAATGCCATCTGCCCGTTAGATCGGCGTTGTTGTTATTAAAAGTGTGGTTGGGGTATTCAACACCTCCAGTTTGTATCGTGCGACAAAACCTTCGATTCCTACCAAAAAATGGGCGAACACTATCGAACCTATATTCGATTGATGACCAAGACATTACCTAATAAAACTAAGCAGTTGAGCTGCTTTTTTGGGTTATGCGCTAGTGATCCAGCAGGAGGGAGGTTAAATAGAGGGGGGCCAACCTTCTTTAACGAGGAAGAGAAACTCCTACATGTATGGGAGGTCCATCAATTATATACTGGTTGGGCGCCAAATGTCGACTTTTGTGGGTATTGCCATACGTGGCTTTCTGAGCCTTATGAATGGCGCAAGCATGCGCTTACCTACATTACCGAAGCAGTAACCATCATCGAGCAATATGGTTATAATGGAGTGACCACCGGGCGCACCCTTAAGCCCCGGATTTGCCCGTTCTGCTACCATAATGAAGCAATCCCCGCCGGCGAACATATATACTGTTACGAACGTGGGGGCCATCCTTTCACATTGGCCGTCATCTGGTTGATATGGACAAGCCGAACACAACTTCGAAATGCCCATGCTTCCCGGCATTTTGTACTTTTGGCGAGGAGATGAACAGCTCTGGAATGGGGCTCCACTTGAAGGATGTTCACCACATCAATTGGGACAAGCGCAATCGTTAAGAATGTATAATCGCCGCGTCTGAAGAAGATCGTGGTCAAAGTGGAAAGGGGAAAGCAGTCAATGGATCTACCAGAAATAGCGCCGCCATAGGGTTATGCCCATGCTTTCCAACGTTCTGCAGCTCCCAAGACGAAATGGACAGCTCCGAAATGCTGCTCCATTTGAAGCATTTTCATCATATCGAAGCTAACAGGCGTAACCGCTGATTGTTAGGTGACCTTCATGTTCGCAGGTTATGATTTCAATTTTATTTTTCGGGTTATATTCGTATCAAGGACGGAACGGGATAATAACCTTCAGATTACCCGGCCTGTCCAAAAGGACTTTTCACTATCTTTGAACTAATGTATATAAAGAACCGATAACTGCCTATCCCTATATGGAAGGCTCTTGTACGACTATCAGTTAATCCCCCTGGCTCTTCTCCGCCTCCGCCGTGTAAGCAATGGTTTTAACACGCAAAAGATAACCCTAAAAACGCCTTTTGTCTGTCACTAACGATGTGATGGCCAACGCATATCGCCCGATGACCGTCTGGTAACCGAAATAGTCCTTTGGATATGGTGTCTTTTCTGAGTGAGAAGGGTTCGAGATTCATCCCATCTAGATTCATCCCATCTAGATTCATCCCATCTAGTTTCATCCCATCCCGTTTTATCCCATCTCGCTAGTATCAACCTGTCCCAGACCTGTCAAGCTCTCCGAGGCACTATCCGGCCCTCAAGTCCCCCCTCCTTTTTTTTTTCCTTTTTCGCCCTCCTTCCACCAACACAACCCTCTACCTAGGCGGTTTAGGCAACGGCAAAATCTCCACCACCGGATGATCTGCATATTCGGAACCATGCCCTTTATCCGTTCCATCCTTGAAACTACTGTCCTCCTCCGGCCCACTGCAATGGTTCCAGCTAGCCATGCACTGGTTCACACAGATATACCCAAGCAGCACGTCCTTGCTCTTGGCCGAGACCTGCCCGCGGAACTGGCAGGTATACAACTGCTTCTCGGCCGCGTCGATCAGGTCCTGGTAAAAGGCGCCCTGAGGCTTCTTGGACCAGTTGATGCAGCACCGCTTGCCGACCTGCTCGAGGCAAATGGATCGGTGGTCATCCTCCGGGATCATCTCGGACTGCAGGGGAAAGACGCCCCGGACTAGGGTCTCGCAGACGGGCACGTCGGCGGCGTGCTTGCCGGAGCAGATTACGGTGTTGGAACCGCAGCGTTTGTGGAGCTTGGGGCCGTGGCGGATGGGATCCCGGGTTTTGTCGGCAGGGGCACTTTTGTCGGTGGAGGTGTTGTCTTTGAACCTGGGTTTGGGAGAGAGGTGAGAAATGGGTGTCAGGAAACCCGATTAAGATGGAGGGGGGCAAGATGAAGGGGATTTTTAGACGTACCATGATACCAGACCAAACTGCGTGTCGATCTGGCCGGCGAGAATCAGGTCGGGGTCATCCTCCTCGTAGAGGATAGCACCAGAGACGAACGAGGCGATGAGGATCGTGACCGTGATGAAAATCTTCAAGGAAGTGGAAACCATTTGGGAGTGCCCACAAGGGCCGAAATTGTTTAGTTTGGTTATCTTATGAGGGTTGGTGTTTGTAGCAGTTTTGCAAAAAAAGAAAACAAGAAGAGAAGTTCCAGGCCTTGGATTTCGTTGAAGTGTCCTACTTTGTCGGGGCAGAAAACAAAGTGCTGCTCGGAACTTACCTAACGCCGAGGGGGAAATGTGCGAGTAAAAACACTGACCAAGGGCGGGAACAAGTTGCTGATCTGGCATCATCAAAAAAAGCTTATTATCTGTATGCATAGAATTTATCTGGCTTCGGCCCTCCGTTGCATCTCCTTCGGCCTTGGACGGGCATAGTGGCGGACATCTTCAAAATTTCAAAGCCACTCCGTCTGCGGCCGAAGGGGTGCCTTACATATCAATATGCATCAGGAAATTCACATGTCCGGTTGCTGCACTGCCTACCTCTACCACATGCTGACTGACGTCCATGTCTTGATGTTCGGCCATTGTGGTTGAAGATGATTGCGCTCGAGGATCTTGTGAACGACGAAGGCCGAGGTTCGTGATGGTTGAAATGGAAGAGGGAGAAAGATACCTAGGTGCCCGCACTTTCCATCCAATCCCAACCAACCCACTATGACTACATAAGTGTCTTGTCCGGTGTCGGTATTCAACAACAACCGCTTGGTCGAGTAGCGTAACGGTCTACCGTCCTGAGTCCTAATACCTCAAACTCAAGCTTCCATCCCAAGTCTCCCAAAAATTACTGTCCGGTTAGGAAACGGTGATGTACATTCAAGTAACCCAAAGAGCGTTCCACATCGTAAGCCCCGTCCACTACCACCGCCCGTCAGGGTTAGAGGGCTAGAAAAGGATCTGCAGGTGTGAGCAGCGACAGAAGAAGGTAATGTAATCACAAGCACGAAGAAACTCCAGAAGGAAAAAGAGGATAGGGTGTTTCGACGGTTAACCGTCTCGTGCTCGATTGAGCGGTTTTTTTTTGGTTTTTTTTTGTACCTTTTGGTACCTTTTGAACTTTTATCGGAAGGTGAAAGAAGGGGAGGTTTACGTATCGTGAGGTGGTGAGTTCGAGTCCGTGGAGGTGTCTGTATTACTTTTTTTTCTCTCGTTCAGTTCCTTCCTACTGTGATGTTGCCGTATGGACACTGGGGTTCGTTGGAAGGAGGGAATCGTCGTCGATGAGGACGCATTGTTTTGATATCGTGATTGTTGCGTGACATTGGAGCAATGCGCGAGAGGCAGCAACCATGGCGACGAGAGCATGACGCTTTGCCAGTGTCGGTGATGAAGTTTAATCGGGTTCCGTCCCGAAGCGTGGACGGAGCGGATGTTTCCACTTGGCCGGACCCAGGAGTACTTTTGTCGGGTGCGCCTTCCTTCGTTGACAGTCTCCCTGTTTCACCAGAATCCGCCCAGCGCGTTGCTGAGATCGGGAAGGGCCAGGGCAGGACGGAGCCGAGTGAATTTGGGTCATCATCGCCTTCCTCATCTTTAGACATGCCCGGTTAACAGCGTCCATCGATGCTTCCCTGAGAAAGGCACTCATCACATCGACGACTCTGCGGCTTCCCGTTCTCAACTTTCTGGAACGTCAACAACTGGTTCAAATACCCGATTCAAACAGACGAATGCTTCGAGCTGCGCTCTTCCGACGGGTCGCCAAAATTTCTTCAGGTTGCCGAAAAGATGCCTAATCATCAACGGCCAGGTTCCAGTAAAAGAAGTCAAGCACGCCGTGTCGCCACCTTTGCGCCAACATGTTTCTCGAACACTTTCTCTCTTCGAATAACCGGACCATGCACTCACTGGTTGCTTGCGCCATAGTTAACAGTCGGTCTCTTTAACGCGCGGTGGCCTGGAAGGATTCTGTACTTTGCATCCTCGAAATACATCTTTTGCGCACTTCGATTTTCCCGAGTCCTCCCCTCAGCAGTTTCTCTTAGCACTCTTCAATCGTTCTTGCTACACCATGGGCTCCCGAGACAGAGATTCCGACCCTCAAATGGGCATAAGACGTGTCTTGGTGTGTCTTTTGGGGACCATCAGCTCGGTAGCAGCTCAGAACAGCATTCCTTTGGTGGCCATCTCGGCAGCTCCAGAAGCTCAAACCACCCTCCCACCAGGTGAATTGATGGGAACATATCTTGCTCCCGATGGATCCCGTATGTCAACAGTGTTCTTCAATTTCTTCTAACCGCTTCGTTCTGACTTGTGCTCGTTCAGCGTATCCTGTGTCCTGTGCATCGGGCGAGACTATCATTGTCTCGTCCACATATTTTGCTTGCTGTCTCATAGGAGGCAGCTGTGAGTTTGGGTTGGGATGCGATGGTCGAGATGTAGTGCATGAATCTGGGCTTTTTGAATATTGGTATATTTAACCCTTCGCGAGTTCACCCGTACGTATTATGTCGTGTCCTGAGCTGATCATTTTTCGCTGCAGTTTCGAAGGAGAACGGTGCTTTGGCTCCACGATCTTCGATAAGTTTCCCTCGCCAACCAAAAGCTTGGTTGATTGGGGATGTGTCAAATCCGCTCACGCAATCCCCACACTCTACTACGAAGTAGACACGAATGCGTTATCCGACATCGTTTACTCATACGATTTCGGGAGTGGTAGCCAAGATCAGACAACCATAGAGATAACACAGCATGTGACGGTGACAATATCATCCGGGACATACACCTCAATCGTCACCCGACCTAGACCAGTGAGCTCGTCGGACACTCCACCGGATAATGAATCAACCACAGGGCCAGTGAGCGGCTCAGAAGATAATTCATCTACCACTACCGGATACCCAGCGCCTGCGTCAAGTACACTACCAGACATCTATGATCATCCCGTCGTCCCAGACACACATGCAAGGCCTGCTTCATCAGAGCCTGGATAGCCGGAGTCGTGGCTGGACCTCTCCTCGCCTTGGTAGCCGTCGGTGGCCTCCTCTACTGGTTGAGACGACACAGGCAAGGAAAGACTTTGGCAGAGAGCGGAGGTTTGGGACCTGACATTCACGCTAGCGATGCTCCGTGTATTCAAGCGGATTTTGGACAGTCAGCGGAATTGTCAGCAAAAACATCTGATACTCCTCCTGTGTGCGAGCTGGAGGCAACAGAGGTGCATCGGAGACCTTTTCAGGGAACAGGTGGAGCGATGCGATTGTGAGTTATCTATCAGGACACGATGGTCTTATTACACCTCTATGGAACAAGAAGAACTTCGCAAATAACAAGCATGTACGAGCCTGGCTGGCAGGGGAACAGCCGAACAAGATATACAAATGGGTTATGAATGTCAAACATGTAGTCAGGTTACCACTGCACTGTTCAGTCCGATGGCGTTGGCTGCCTGTGAGTATCCCAGTTATCGATTGCTGTTCAGCGGCGTTGCTGCAGATATTGGAGGTGTAAGGGAATTTCACTGCTTCGGAATGTGATTGTGTTGGAGAGGCCTGTATGCTGATGCCTTCACTGGGATTTCCGCTCTCATCAACGCAATTCTTCACAGTTTCAATTGAGCCGCTTCATCTTTGTCGGCCTTTGCCTCACACACATAGGGGCGGCTTTTCCCATAGGTAGGCACTCACTATACTCTTATGTTGGATATATGGGACGTATGTTCCCGACCCGCTTTATATTTTGTCTTTGACATTCCAATTCTCATTTGCCTCGCCATCCACTCACTCTCTCTCTGCCGCACCTTCTCCAAATAGGCAATATGGCGTTGATAACAGCTGAGCTCTCCCCGATCTTTCACCGTCAATTACGACGAGCTCAACTACGGCTGTCGAATGGTGGATATAGTATGAATCGCTCCCGATGGAGGCAGTAAGTCAACAAACCCATTCTCTTGGGTGTACGTCGCTTCACTCCGACTTCCTTCTCATCTGTCTAGCGACATCTTACCATTGTTCGGAAGAGCAGATCTTCTACACCTCGGCGACCTACGCTCAGTGCTGCTACCCAGCACAATGCCCAAATCAGCAACTACATCGATTGGGGATGTAGAGGGAAGACCAAACAGCAGTTTTCTTGTGCTCTGGAACAATGGAAAAAGAAGCCTCTGGTTACGGAGTTCGATACATGTGTGGGAGGCGGAGGCGGTTCCGGCGAAGGGGACGAGGGAGAGGTCTGATGAGTTGGGGTAGAACAACGTACTGAAGCCCTTAATGGTAATACCTAAGTAATATCGCAGCATGCAATTACGGTAATCCGACACAGGTAGTCCTTAACTCGCGAGTCGTCTGAGGAGACGAGTGAAGGGGGTGTGATTGTGCTGCATGTGAGCCATTGTGCAACTGGCCCCCAAGAAACCGTCTGTCACCTATATAATGAAAGATTTTGACAAGAACAAGCACATACGACCATAGATGATAGAAAACTCGGGATCCCGTCCGCTCTCCCATAGATAAGCTACCAATCGCCTGACTAGTAGTTGGGTCGGTGACGACCAGCGAATCCCAGGTGTTGTATGTTGTTTTTTGTTTTCGTCTTTTGTGTGTCTTTTTTGCATCTCCATATAATGACACTGTGTTCCGGAACTTGCGCGATCTTATCAGTTTCCGTCTCCTTTTCTTTTTCTGTCATTTGTGTAAAGCTCCCGATTCGTTGGGAACCGTCATTTGTGACGAAGTGCGGTTAGCTCAGAGGTTGGGCCCCCTTTTTTGTTATGCAGCCATATACCAAGAGTTATGCAACGATTATACCACTCTTATCCCTGAATTATGCCCGCTTGTGCACCTTCTGCACCTTGTGCAACCGGAGAGGTGGGTCCCCGGCAGCTCTCCGTGCCGGCATGGTCCGGAACGGTAGCGTTGCTCTCGCTTGAACGGGCCAGCCAACGGCAACGAGGAAGACGGACAGGACAGGGTAAACTGTCTTTGAGATCGGCGGTAGGCGTGGGGTTGCGGTGTAGCTTGGCGAGAGGCCGTCAACCATCCACCATCCATAATCGGAATGGAAAGAGCCGAAGGAGGAGCATAGTGTCACTGACGTGTCGGTAAGGAGCCGGCAAGGGGATCGTCCGTCTGGGGTTCCAGATCTTGAACTTGTACACAGCGATCTTCATATCCCGCTGCGTGTCGGAGTCTTTGTGCAAGGCACTGGTCATGTTATCAATATGGCAAGGATGTTATGCCGCTTCATAAACGGGATATGATCGTTTGTGAAGCGGCACAAAGTTGAGAGGGGACACAAAGCTCGAGATTCAGATGTACTGGTAGGACATATAAAGATCACGATTGTCCTCGACTAGTTATGTCTTGAACACTCACTCTCATCTCTCACCTTCCCAAATTCATCAAAGACACCAGAATACCACCACATTCACGAGGGAACACCAACACATCGACCATGGCCAACCCCTCGGCCACACCCAGCTCCATCCCCTCGTGGATGGAGCAGTTCGACATCAAGTCCATCGCCGACCCCTCCGCAAAGCCTTTTCCCTACCTTGTCACGGCCTTCTTCCTGGCCATCCTCATGTACTCCCTCCAGGGTCCGAGATATCCCAAGAACGTCAAGCACCTGAACCCTAGGGGTCCTCTCGAGTTTAGCGACACAAGACTGAAGAAGGAGTTCGTGGCTGGCTCTCGGGAGATGATTGTGAACTGGTTCAAGGCCAACCCGGATAAGCCTTGCCGTGTCATCGCCGACGTTGGTGAGGTCATATTGTTGCCGCCGCGTTTTGCGAATGAGATCAAGAGTGATGATCGGTTGAGCTTTTCGGAGTTTACTTCTAAGGTTTGTTACTTTTTTCTGTACGTATGATAAGAGTAAAAGATCAGGGCTGACAAGATGGATTAGGCCTTCCATGCGCATCTCCCTGGCTTCGAAGGGTTCCGTGAGGGCAGCCGGGATTCGCACATTGTCCAAGAGGTTATCATGAGAGATCTTACCAAGTACTTGAGTACGTCAAACTTCCTACCTTGGTGAAACAAAGCGAAGACGCTGACGAAGATGACAGACAAGGTCACTGAGCCCCTCGCCCAGGAAACTTCCTTGGCAATTGAGGACATCCTCCCCAAGCACGCCAACGGCGAGTGGTCCACCATCAACATCCGCCAGAAGATCCTCCCCCTCATCGCCCGCATCTCTTCCCGCGTCTTCCTCGGCGAGGAACTCTGCCGCAACGAGGAATGGCTCAAGGTTACCCAGCAGTACACAGTTGACAGCTTCAGCGCCGCCGAAGAGCTTCGTCTCTGGCCCGCCGCCCTCCGGCCTATCGTCCACTGGTTCCTCCCCTCATGCCAGCGCGCCCGCGCCCACGTCCGCGTAGCGCGCACCATCGTCGACCCGATCCTCAAAAAGAGACGTCAAGAAAAGGCGGCCAACGGCGGCAAAGCCGAGCACGACGACGCGATTGAGTGGTTCGAGCGGACGGCCAAGGGCAAGTACTACGACCCAGCAGTTGCGCAGCTGGTCATGTCCCTGGTGGCCATCCACACCACGTCCGACTTGGTCTGCCAGGTCATGACCGACCTGATGCAAAACCCCGAATACATTGCGCCCCTGCGCGAGGAGATGGTGCAGGTCCTCAGCGAAGGCGGGTGGAAGAAGACGTCGCTGTACAACATGAAGCTGCTCGACAGCGTCATCAAGGAGTCTCAACGTGTCAAGCCCATCGGCATGGCCTCGATGCGTCGCCACGTCGGCAAGGACCTGACTTTGTCAGACGGCACCTTCATCCCCAAGGGCGGCATCGTGGCGGTCTCGGCGCACAACATGTGGAACTCGGAAGTGTACGAGCAGCCGGACAAGTGGGACGGAAGACGGTTTTTGAGGATGCGCGAGACGCCCGGAGCGGGCAAGGAGAACGTGGCGCAGCTGGTGAGCACGGGGCCGGACCACTTGGGATTCGGACACGGACAGCACGCGTGCCCCGGACGGTTCTTTGCGGCGAATGAGGTCAAGATTGCCGTGATTTATCTGCTGCTGAATTACGAGTGGAGGCTGCCGGAGGGGTCTGATCCCAAGGTGAGGACGTTTGGGTTCTCGATGGGGGTGGATCCGTCTTTGAAGGTTGAGTATAAGGCAAGACAGGCCGAGATTGTACTTTGAATGTATCTGTGGTGGACATTGTTTGGTAGAACTATTATCTTGACGGTTATCGATACCGGGGTGGCTGTTCATCTGAAACCGCCTCACATGTGCTCCGATTGGCTGGTGGTGCTATGACGTCACAGGCACACTTGGTCAAAGACAGGGAAATTGGGACTTGTTATCATATGCAGTGGCCAATGGTGTAGTAATTCCCTGATTTGGATCTTGTCTGTGACCTTGGCATGGACCCATCCCTTGGTCTGGCCATGTGGTGACGGTATTCTAGATCTTGTTCTAAATGATATGTATTATTACGGACTGCTACCTATATCTTGGGATTTTATCTGTCATTACTACCCCAGACTGTTTGTGTTTGTCTCAAGCTCCTGCTCTGTCAAGGCCCTTACTCAGTCAGGTTCGAAGGAAGGAACAAACAAACCGAGCAACGGGAACAGGCAGCCCTTCTCCAACCCCCCTCCCCCCGATCCTTCCTTTCTCGAGCCTTCTCCAATTTTCCCTCTCCCGTTTGCAACCACTTGATCTCAGTTGGACAAAGACGGACCACTGCTACACGAGACACTTTGTTACGACACCGACTGGGATAGCAGGTGCTATCGGGTGCAATGCAGCAACCACAGAATGGAGGAAAGGGGCAAGGTGAATACTTCACAGAGGAAGATGTTCGACGGACGAGCACAGCATCGACTCGACTCCCATCGTTGCTCGAACTAGCAGCGTCACCGCAGCCACCTGCACGCCCGGCAGCAGCAGACATTCCACCACCAACAGCTCTTAGTCCCATCAACGAGCGGCCGCCTGCACTTCATCCCCAGCAGCAGAGTCAACCTCAACCAGCACCACAAGAACCACAAGTTCAGCCTCGTCGACCATCACAACAGCCCGATCTGCTGCCTCACCGTCCAGCCCCTCCTCCTCCCACACAACAAAGTCAAGCTCGAAACGTTCCATTCCAGCCCACTCGACAAGAATCCGCCATCCGTCTTCGAAGACTACGCGCTCCATCCGAGAGCTCGAGATTAGGGCCGTCACCCTCTCAACCACAACTTGCATCTCAACCCCAAGATGCCCCGGCACCTTTAGCCACAACAGGTCGACGTCGTTCCAGCTCTGAACCCCAACGGCCGGTTAGCTCCAGAAACTGGGCTGATGATCAACCTATCATGAACAAACCGACACCGCTAGTTCCCGATCATGTTGGCGGACAAGTGCCACAGCCACCAGCTGCTCATCTGTCTCCCATCAATGAAGACGTTCTGGCCCGGCCATCTATCAATGTCGAGCCAGAGCACCCAGGATTGCGCCACCAGGGCACCTTCCGACATCTTCTGCCACGTCGTCGCCGTGCAGATAACCAGGTCAGCCCTGAGCATGCTCAGGCACAGGCAGAACAGGACATATACGACTCGCGTATTGTAGACTTTTTGGATGTTATTGGTATGTCACACCCATTTTAGCTTCTCGCTCCTCACGATACTAACTACTTTATGCTATAGACCCAGAAGTTGCCACGCTATCGTCCATTACCAACGTCCAAAACTCCCTCTTCGTTCCTTCGCTGGGTAGATTCGTCAACCGAAGGCCGACATATGATCTCTCCCAACTACCAGTTCTACCACCCAACTTGCCCGGTACCTACCCCCCTTCCCGGGAGGATGTCCGTACTATTCGAACCACCACAACCACAGGCGAGGGTGAAGTAGAAGACGAGAGGCCGCATCAGCGTCCAAGTCCACCTCACGTCCACAGTTTCTCGACCGTCCTGACTGCTCCTCAGTATGCCATCCTGCCCAAGGATGCCACTCTGGAGGGATGGCGCGAGGAAGACATCCGGATGCTCAACGACTATGTCCGACATATGCTCCACTCAAAGCGTTCCAAGTTCAAGCAGCGCATGAAGGCCTTTGGAAAGTATGTCAGGCGGCCGCTGGGCTTCCTTGTCACCCTTTACGCCTTCTTGATCACGGTGTTCGGTCTTGCTTGGGTTCTTTTCCTCATCGGCTGGATCTACGTCGGCGACAAACAGCTGTACACCATCAACGTCATTGACAATGTTCTTGTTGCTTTGTTTGCTATTGTCGGTGATGGTCTTGCTCCTTTCCGGGCGGTCGACACATACCACATGATCTTTGTAGCCCGCTATCGTAAGTGTTTGCGATTCCGTCAAGTTCTAGCTTAATGCTGACTTTCATCCAGACCTCAAAACCATCAAGCTTCGCAAAAAGTTGTTGATCCCTTTAAAGGATCCCAATGACGTGCCCCTTCAAACCCAAGCCGCCCTCGAACAAGCAGACCTTGAGCGCGCCCCCGTAGACCCTCACATGACAGAGGTCCGACATGATGACGAGTTCATCCCTGTCCTCTCCGAGAAATCACAAGCCAGATTCGTCCACCATCAAAAGAAGCTGGCCAAGTCACACACCTTTTACAAGCCTCACGAAACGGGAACCCACCATGCCTTCCCCATCGGCTTGCTCATTGCCATTGTTTGCTTGCTGGATTTGCACAGTTGTCTCCAGATCACTCTCGGCTCTTATACCTGGTCCACGGATTACCACACTAGAAAGAGTGCAGTGACCACCGCTGTCCTTTGCTGCTCCATTGCTGCCAACTGTACTGCCGGTTTGCTCATTACCATCGGCGATAGGCGAACTCGCAAGAAGGATGTCTTGGAGCGACTCCTGAAACAGGAACTCACTGCTGAAGTGATGCACAAGATGGAGAAGGAACGGGAGAAGAAGGCCAAACAAGAGGCTGGAGAGCCTACTGGTATCATGCAACCGGCGTTGGCGTTGACGAACAAGTTCAGGAAGAGCGAAGATCACGGAGTCAGAAAGAGCATCGACCATGGCACTAGCAAGGCCAGCAGTTCAGAGAGCTCGCGTACAGACAGGAAGGATACAGCAGGTCGGTTCAACCCTACCGTATCAGCACCTCAGGTTCAGGACCAAGAGAAGCAGGGAACTCAGAACGGCACTGCGTAATGTGGAAGGTCAATAGGAGTTATGTTTTGTTTGAAAAGGTCATGGGTTACGACCAGGGAGAAAAATACACGGGCGGTTCTCTGGATACCATTTTCGTTTATTTTGTCTTTCTTCTTATCTTTCTGTCTAATACCTTGTATATGACTTCCCTTCTGTCTACATCCCAACGCATCGCATCCAACAAGCAAGCCAGCCAGCGTGCTTTCTCTGTAGTCTTTTCTATATGTCTCCAATCCACTTCTTCTACCGGTATCTGTTTCGTTTTGAGAGTTCCTTAAACTCCTGTGATCACGTTAGCAAACCCATTCATCCCCTTACATCTCGACGGGTGATAAACATACCTTAACCAACCACTCCCACCTCTCTCCCACCTTCTTCTTCTCTCCATATGATCCCCCTTCCTTCTCCCTTCTAGCCACCAACTTCCCAACAACATCCACATACCTCCTCACCACTCCCCACTCCATATCCTCATTCGTAATCTCCCCATTCCCCATCTGCTCAAGCACAACGCTCAACCACCTCTCCACTCCATCCCACCGTAACACATGACCCCCCACACTCAAACTATCCTGACTCTTAAGCCGAAAAACAAAGTGCACCGTCCCGCTAGGAAAGAACACCGTCTGCTTCGGCTTGAGGATGACGAACCGCCACCGAGGTCCTGAGGCGTAGTGATGAGGATCCGCCGCCCAGTTTTCCCTCTCACCAAAAACATTGATTTTCGTTTCGGGTGTGGACGAAGCGGTAGATAACCACCCGAACCCAACCATCCCCTCCTGGACAGTAATCCAGGTGTCGAAGCCAAAGGCGTCACAGTGCGGAGGGGTGTGGTGGCCGCCTTGGGAGAGGAGGGACCACGATTGGACGTTGGTCCATTCGGACCAGGAAGAGGGGGAGGCGCGGAGGCGTTCGGCTCTTTTTTCTGGGGTTTTGGGAGTTGTGGTTTTTTGTTTCTTGGGGGGGGATTTTGTGGATGGAGAAGAGGAGGTGGAGGTGGAGGTGGGAGGGCGGCCGCGCTTTTTGGTGGGGGTTGTGTTTGGTGATAGTGATGAGCTGGGGGTGGAAGCTTTATTGGAAGCTGGTGAGGGTGTTGTGTTGGGAGTGGGAGTGGGATCGGGGGTAGAGTAGCGGTTGAGGGTGGTGAGGTTAGGGAAGAGGAGGGTGCTAGCATTATTGGGTTCGGGAGTAGGAGTGATCTCAAGCTCATGAGTGCTACCACCCCCCTCACGAACAGGCGTAAACCCCCGACTATCCCTAGGCAGCGTCACCAGCCCCGATTCAGATTTAACCACCGTAGTAGGAGAAGGCGGAGGCGAAATTACACCACCATTGGACCCAGCAGCCATCAACACTTCCGACCGGATATATCTCAACAACTGACTCCCCGGCCCTTGCAAAAACGCAGGGGTCGTGGAAGGTATAGGCGTCGACAAATCCAAAACATTCCACGGGTCATTCTTAGCCTTTTTCTCTCCCTCATGTGCATCCTCCTCCTTCGAGTGAAACCGCGCGCGAATCGACCTCAAAGTTCTCAGCTGCCCAGACGGCTCGGTCACCGGTTGGCTGGGAATCTGAACGGAGACTTGGCGGTGGAGAGTGGGGAGGAGGTGGTTGAAGAAGAGGGTGATGGGTCGGTATTGGGACCGGTCCATAGCCTCCTCCACGGTTGTCCCGGTTTTGGTTTCCGGTACTGGTTCCTGATGCGGCGCTTGAGGGCTGCTGCTAGTCAACGGGAAAGAGACTGCTGGAGCAGGCACAAAGTACCGCTTATCTTGGACGATCAGAAGAACGTTGGGATCGTAGTGGGGAGACTCGATTAGGGCTGTGGCTTGGGTTTGGTTGAGGTAGAGAGCCTCCACTGGGCCGGCGTCAGAGTCGGTATCAGGCGAAAAGTTGGTCTTGGGGTGCGAAGCATTCTGGAGAAGAGAGTGAAGCAAGCGCTGGGTGCGTTGGCCGTGTGTCGGGATTGAGTAACCGCCATCCTCGGTGGTATTGGTGGCGTCAGCTTTGGAAAGCTCCTCTTCGAGCTCGGAGAGGGCTAAACGCCGGTAGACGTCGTCGAGGAGCGGGTCAGGAATTGGCGCCCCGGTGTTGGGGTCCAGAGGAGGGTATGTGGTCGACGCTGGGGACTTCGCCTTCCCTGAAGGCTGTTTCGCCGTGCGTCGGCACTTGTTGGGTTTGGGGGCGTGGACGTGGATGGTATCATGATCGGAGAGGCAAACGTGGATGGTATCACGCACCTCCTCGTCGTGGGAGAAGGAGGTTTTTCGGCGGATGGCAAACATCTTGATTTTGACGGCGGGGAGTTTGTATTTTGCTTCTCTGCTTTCTGAACGCTCGATCTTCTATGTCCAGAATTCTGCTGCTCCTTGAATTGAGTAACAGAACAGAAAGCAAGTTCGATTACGGTCGCATAGGGATATAAGGCGGCTGGTTGGCATTACCCCCATGATTCATTCGGCTTTGTGAGCAACATCATCCTCCCAACGAACCAACGGAATTTGATCATCTGGTTGTTTTATTCTTAGCTCTAAGGTTAATGATTTCTTCCGTTCTTTCTCCCATTGTTCAACGGCCTTTATCTCTTGATTCCCTGACAGACAAAGATCCTGTCAGCGGGATCTTCTCCTCCTTGTCAACCCAGACAATGCAAGAAAACCGCCACTCAGGGGCCATCATTCTTTGTGATAGCTCTTGCTAGTCCATCCCTTGAGCAGTAATGCTGCAAAGCAAATCATTTGAACAGCTCAAGCGTCGACTGACACGGAGTGTCCACCCAGCTGTCTGGCTTCCATCACGCAATAAGCTCCTCTACCGCCCTCAACAACTCCTTCGGCATGCTCGGATACGGACAATGACCGCAATCGAGATAAACCACTCTCGCATCTGGCCCCAATCGTTCGCGCATCAACTTTTGACAAAGGCATGTGGAATCCCGTTGTCCCTCTCGCAGTAGATATACGAGCAAGGGATCCCATTGCTCCAGGGTTCGTAGGTAGAAGGCGTGTTGAAGAGGCCAACCGACGTATGCGTGACCTGTTTCCCCCAGTATTTTTGCTCCTCCTCAGGCAGATCGTCGAGAAGGACGTCGATGGCTGGTTCCTCGTGGAGGTAGGTACGTTTGTTCTCGGGCGCCAAGGTTCTCGATATGTTTGGGTTGGGTTGCGTTGGCCATGGTAGCGTCGGGCTCCGGTGCTCGGATGAAGGCTGGGGTTGCAGAATTTGTGAAGAGAGAGATGAAGTGGGGAGAGGGAGGAGAGGGAGGGAGGGAGAGGGAGGAGAGGGAGGGAGGGAGAGGAAGGGAGGGAGAGGGAGGAGAGGGATCTGGGTTATAGTGATAAGTCAACGTCTCGAGACAACCAAGAGCCATAGTACTTTTATTTCATCCCAGAACCACTCTTAGAAGTGGTTAGGTAGCTCGACATATTGCCTTGTGCTTTTTGTAATGAGCGACCTGGCACGTCCGCCCGCAATACGTAACGGCTTTGCACCTCCCGCACAACATCAACTGCGCAGAAACCTTTTCGCAATTCGCGCATCGCGCCAGTGCCGACAGCGAACCCCTCACATTGCCACTTCCGCTCTCCACTGCCGATAGCAAATCCTCCGCTCTCTTTCTCGCCAATCTTAACACCCGCTGTTCGCCCAAGCTAACGTGCGCCGCAGCCCATGCGTTCCCTCCCGAAGAATAGACATCCTCCGCGAGTTGTTCTTCTAGCTTTTCCAGCTGCGTTCCGAAACCATCTAGAAGACGACAAAATGATTCTACCAAAAACCGCAGGACTTCCACTTCGTTCGAATCGCTGATTTTCTCATCTGTAGTATCGATTTGCTGAAGCGCTATGACAGCGAGATCCGATTCGTCCGATCGCTGAATACGGAGGTATCGAAGGACGTTTTTCGGTAGCGGATCGGTGAGAGTGAGGGAGATGGTACAGGTCGAATCGAGTCCAGCCGATACCCAGAGCTTATGCTTTTGCTCGAAAAATGGCGCATTAGGGTGCGTTGCAAGAACGAGATCATAGCTGTCGTTGGGATTACCGGGCACGACAAAGCCATAGAGACGTAAAAGGCGACTGTTCGGAACGGGTCCATAATTGATAAAAGCCTGAAAGAATCGTCACGACGTAAATTAATTGGTAACTGCCATCAGAGAGCAAGACGAACATACCTGATCTCCGGCTTCGTAATCTTTCCCCGCAAGGACAGAGAGATTTCCAGACGAGACATCGTAGACATGACACGGTTTAACCTCGGACGAGTGGTTCAACATATCCGCAAAGGGCGCCAAAAGTCGAATCGAATTTCCATCGGGCAGTACGAAATCCATCGCACGACTCCACACGGTGCAGAGAGCCCACTTGTACTAAAACGAAAGGGAGAAGCGTTAGCGGTTGATTTGCAACATCTATCACACGTGTATAACACCTACATCTTGGATGGTGAATTTGTCGAGTGGAAAAAGATGTCGATACTGTCCAAACACTCGCACGACTAATGCCCTGTAATCGTCTTCGATCGATCGATCCAGCTGCTTCGTGATGGTGTACAGTGAAGTTCCAGCGCAAACTTCCAACTCGTCCTCCGCAAAGAAGATGCTTGAAGAGTAGCTCGTAGGTAACGCCGCCACATGGCTTCGCTGGCCATCGTATCCCGACTCGCGAGATCGGACAAAGAGAATGTACGTAGCCAAGGTGTCTTCGACAGACAAGGGCGGCCGCGCAGAGCGCAGAGCTGGTCCAAGAAGGGGATCAGCGTATGCATGTTCGACCGTCCAGAGAATGTCACATGGAATGGTGAGAATCCTCTGTCCTTCCTTGAAACGCCGTAATATTCTGACACCGCGCCCGGTGGCCGGGAAATCGGCAAGCTCCAGGCCGTCCAAGCCTACCGCTCCAGATAGTTTCAGCCAGCTTTCCATGGGATTGGGTCGAGAGAGAGTGGGCGTGAAGAAGTCAACAGTCGGGCTCCGATGTCAGCCCCCATTCCTCCCTTCCCCCGTCCCTTCCCCCGTCCCTTCCCCACCCTGCGCTCCGCCGCCACATGTGGCGCAATCTCTTTTGTAGGATTGGTGGGTGGTGGGGATTGAAAACCGCTTTGGATGCAGTCGATTAGGAGGTTGCTTTTGGGAATCATACCGAATCAGGTGGTGGTTGATTAGAAAAAACTAAGAGAGGAGAAACCCCCGGAAAACTAGGTATAAATAAATACACCTCATTGCTAAGTGCACAGCGCACCTTCCCAGGATGTCACAACCATTTGGACCGGCAGGTCCATACAAAAGAGAACGCAAAACCCCTGTTAATTCCTCCCGGAGAGCGGACGGGATCCCGAGTTTTCTACCATCTATGGTCGTATGTGCTTGATATGCCTTAGACTTGACCTTGTGAAGGGGCTTGTATGTTGAGACTCTTCACAACATCACCACCGCTTGAGCACTAAGACCATCACCAAATCACATCGCGATATCGGGTTGTCAACCAAGAGAGCGGCTGATCGAAAAGATGATATCTTGAGACACGTATCCTCCGTTGAATTCCCTTGCATCTACTCAGCAATAAGATATATCCTACAAGCTACTTCGACAACATGCAAATCTGATTATGCTTAGAACCACCAAGCAGGCCCACGTAACCCACACAATCGTGGCCGCTCGGACAACGTTACAAAAGCCACCTCTTCGACCCATTCGCTCAAAACTTGTCGCTGTCATCTGCCAGATACCATGCTACAAGACTTAATACAAGTTGAGAACGCAAATAAACAATAACTAGCAAACTACCATCATGCTCGCTGAATCGTAAATCCACCCAGTCTATGTCTGCGGACAAATATGGCACCAACCGAGTGCTCCAAGCCCATCCGTAAAACCGTGACCGAGAGAAGAATAAGAAGCTGGGTATCAAGATAGCAAAGAGAAAAGCCTCCTCAAACTGTCTACCATCCCCTCCTCAAAGCAAGTTCTTCCAGCGAGTGTCCTTAGTAAGGCGCACCGGGATGACCCTGAGACTGGCGCGAAGGCTGACAACTTTCGCTAATACGTCCAGCAAGGTGAGCAATGCTGGACAAGGTCTTCAGAGAGGCATCGTGGGGGCTCTCGCGGCTAATAGCGAGCAAGAGTTCCTCCACCTTAGCCTGGATCAGAGACATGACCTTCGGGACGGCCTCGACAACTTGATCTTCCTGTAAGAGAACGGACTGTTAGCGATCAAAGATTAAGGCAGGAACACAGTTCACTAGTTTGTAGAAACACTTACCAAGTGGGGAAGGGCTTGTGCCATGGCGTAAACGACCGTTTCGACAAGAGCAATCTTGGCCTGAACCTTGGGGCTTCTGCGGGAAAGATTGCTGACGATGCTGGCTCCCACGGAAAGAAGGAAGATGGGCGCCAGACCGGAGAGACAACGGGGGTCATACTTGGAAATGACCTGCTGGAACACCTCCTCGCTCTTATCCTCAGCCTGTAGCCAGCGCATGACTGCCTGGTCGTACTGGCCTGCGCTCATGAAACGATCAATAGTTTCCAGCATGTTGTTGAGCTCCATCTTCTCGCGATTCTCGCGGGGAGTAGGAGAGAAAAGCCCCTGTTGCTCCTGATTCACAAACTGCTGCTGCTGCTGCTGCTGGTGTTGAGCCATGCTATGAATGGGCTGGGTGTGTTGGTGCTGGTGAGCTTGGGGCGGCGCATAGGCGACCAAATCACGAGAGGGTCCGCCAGCCTGCTGGTGCGAGCTAACGCTGCCACTGGCACGAGAGTGCGTGTGACTGTGCGTAGGCTCCTGACTGACAAACTCCCGATCACGGTTCTGCTCTTGAAGCTGTTGCTTCAGGGTGCTGAACTCCTTTTGCATATGAACCTGGGACGTTGCCAGAGCTGCAAGCGCAGTGGATAGCTCGGTGTTTTGGGCAATGAGGCGATCGAGCTTCGCGTCATCGTCTCGCTTCCGCTCCTCAAACCGCGCAATAGTCTCGCCCATCCGTGTGCTGATATCTCCTGCGATACGTTGGTGAACGTCTTCGGCTACACGCTTTGACAAGACAGGCAGCTGCTCGCTGAACGACTTGGCAAACTGGTTGGCAATATTAACGTCCAACCGGGTGGCCACCTTTTGGAGAACCTGATCCGCGAGCTTGTCCACCAAACTCGGCGTGATGTCGGCCTTTTGGAGCGACTGTGTAAGCAGAGAGGGGAGTCTCTTCTCGATCTCCTTCTGCATCGCGGGCAGTTGCTTGTTCAGGCTAGAGTCGACCTGATCCCTCGCTACCTTTTCGACGGTGGAACGGATGGCGGGAACAACGGCATTGTTGACTTGATCGACGATAAGATGCTTTAGAACAGTTTCGGTGTTGTCGTTAAGAACGTCCGCAACGACTTTGAGGACTGCTGACTGGTTCTTGAGGAAGAGGTCATCACGATTGTCCATAAAATTGCGCACCCAATCCTGCAGCCAACCATGCAGCTGTTCGCGCTGCCGCTTAAACATGTCGTTGCAGGATGACTCGAAAACACTGGACATACGTCCTGGCATGTTGTTCATGTTGTTCGAGATGCGCGACTCCATGTCGGCGATGACTGTGTTGAGTTGTTCCTGAGAGATACCAGAACCGTTCAGGGAGAGGTCGGAAAATTGGCTGGGGAGGTTGAGAGCAGAAGAATCAGCATTTCTAGCAGATCTGGCCTTAACTTGAGATGAGGTGCGGCCAATTGACGGGGTGGCTTGTTGCTCTGCCTGGCCATTGACGGCAGAATCGCCAGCGGCGGCGGCGGCGGCGGCCGCAGCAGCAGCAGCCTTCTTCTTGCGGCCCTTCTTCTCTGCCCGCTCCGGCTGATTGTTGTTTTGAACGGGAGTTTCGGTATCTTCCTTGCGATCAGGCTTGACAGTCGAGACAGAATCAACTCCCTTCTTGTCATCACCCTGGGATGACGGCGTCTTCTGCAGAATCTCCTTGTTGGGGCGCGTGGCGATGCGAATCTGGGGCGGCGCGCTTGTCTCGGCCGGAGCCGGAGCCTGTTGAACCTCTACTGGCTGCACAGGAGCAACCAGCTTGGAAATCTTGACCAAGCCAACCTTTTCAGCATCGGCTGGGCAGATGACCTTGTTATCTTTGGACCAGCCAAGCTCACCGTTCTTGATAAAGACACAGGTGACACCCTTGGAGTGCATAGCATACAGCTCGAAGAGGTTCGCTTCATCGCCATCAGTAGAACCTGCGGGGTTTCCAAGAATTCCGAGACTCCGCAGCACACCTTTGTTGGCAAAAGAATACTCCCGGATACCACTAATAACGGCAGTAGCTTCGGGCTGCGGAATCGAAGGGTCCTGTGCAACAAGTCTCTGAATGTAATCCACCTGTGAGAGGTTCTTAAGACCATACTTGGGGGCGGAGAGATGAAGGAAGTAGATCGAGTTGCGTGTAGGGTGACCGACAATAATCATACTTGAGCGAGCATGATACATGACGCTGCAGACGGCGTCGGACTCCTTGTTATGGGGGAAGTTGAACTCTTGCACAGCCTTGCCCAGGGCAAGATCCCACAGCTGAAGGGTGTGGTTTTGCTTCATGCCCACGATCATATACCGCAAGGCAGCGCGCTTCTGGTACGGGCGGTACTTATCCAACAACAGGACGGACGTAGGCCAGGCCTTCTCGCCCTCTGGGGTGGTAGTCAAAGTCATCAAAGGATCCTTGATTTCCAACGAGGTGTGGGCAGGCATTGGGTTCAGGGGATCGGAGCCTTCCTTGACAGCGGTCAAGTCACGGACATCCCAGAACTTGACTCGGCCCGACTTGTCCAACGTGACCATCAGTGTGTCATCCTGGCTGAAGGTAAAATCCTTCCCGGCCTTTCCAGTGTTGATCTTGAGGGAACATTGCTTAAAGAGTCTCTCGGTGTCGACAACACGGTCATGGGCGTTCTTGAAAAGATTGTTCTCGAAGATGAACGAGGGCCAAATGATATTGATAGATTTTCCGCGGCCAACGGCAAAGTAGTCGGGATGCATAGAGGAAGGACGAGCTCTCGTCTTAAGCACTCCGCCGGGCGCATCGCCGCCTTCTTGTGTCGACAGAGGGGGCAGAGCAAAACCGTATTGCTCCGGATGAGCGTCTTCCAGATGATCCCGGTCACCGTTCTTGAGCTGGACCCAGTAGACTGTGCCGCTCACACCTGTACCAATGATGGCCTCCTTGGGGTGCTGGTTCGAGGCAGACGACGAGATGGCCACATTAAAGATTCTATCCTTAGTGTCCGTGAAGAGCTTCGCGTCCTTACCGTCCTCCTGACGAATCACCCGGAGGCCACCAGCCTTGGACATACCATAGGCCATGTAGCTCTCTGATGCCGAGACAAGGTTCCGATCGATTTGGTCGAACTCCTTCTTCAGCCTAGCAATGTCCAGAATCGCTTCTTCGCGAAAGACAGGGCGAACTTCATCCGTTTCCTGGACACTGATAGTGATCCAGGGTTTCAAGGGGAAGTTGTATACCTTGATAGGTGCCGCTGTCTCCTCAATCACGACAATCTCGTCGGCTTCGGCACTTTCCCAGCTATCCGCAACCGCGCCTTGGGCGGCTTGAGCTGCCTCATCCACAATATCTCTGACTTCCTTGGCCACTTCGGCATCGAGAGCAGACTCGAGAACATCCTTGTTCTCGTTCTTCTCAAGCTGCTTCTGGATGGCCTGAGCGGCGATTTGGGCAGATGTGGCAAATTCTTCGTCGGTCTCGGCGCTCATCATCTGCTCGAGGTCCTGGGCTATTTCAGCCTGGGCGCTCTCTTCTTCAGCACGAGCCAGCGCCTCTTGGGCTTCTCTGTCGGCCTGCTCAGCAAGCCCGACGACGGCTTCAGCAACACTCTCCTTCTTCTTTTCACCTTCCACGTGGTTTTGGCCAAGTTCAACCTTGGCCTCTGAATCTGGGGAAACGGTGATGATGTTGGGAGCGACTCGAGGCGCACCCGCAGACCCATGGGGAGACGATACATGTTCCAGCTTCCGTCTCGTGTGGTCGGGGCTGCCTGTGGAGCTATGGTCGCTTAAAGGCCGCTTAGGATCATGGGGATCAGGCTTCCGCAGAATCTGGATAGCAGGTGCTGCCGGGGGGCGACTGGCATTGGGATCCACGGCAGAACCAGCAGATGACTTGGGAGTCCTCTGGCTAGGGGAACTGACCGAGTGATCGTCATGCTGACCAGAGAATCCGAATATCCCAGAGCGAGCGGCGGACGCGGGTTGCGAATGCTGCGAGTGCGGGGTTGAGCTAAACTTGGGGGGCGTGGATTCCAGACCCTGGGGCTCGAAATCGAACTCGGATCGCGACGGCACGGTTCCGAGGAGGGTCATAGCAGCAGATTTGCCGGCGTCCTTCGAGTCGTCCTCGGCCGGGGGAGGTGTGAGAAGACTGGATTCGACAATCTCGCTCGTATCGTTCTGGCTTGGCTTCGGCTTGCTCAACAGATTCAGCAAATACTGCTGAGTGTTGGAGGGAGGGGCGGGCTGATTCCAGGACGAAGAGGAAGCAGGCGCGGCTTCCTGCTTGGGCTGTTCAGGGTGCGCGCCACGCATCAAAGCAGCAAGAAGCCCACTAGGATCGGAACCGCTCGGCGCGGGCGCGTGAATAGGAGGCGGAACGTTGTAGCTTGACTGAGCTTCCTGGGAGAACTGCGGCTGGCCCTGGTTAGAGGAAGAGCCTTGCGCGTTAAACTTGAGAAGGTTCAACAATTGAGCGGTCCGATTCTCGCCAGCAGGAGGGAGGCCGCGGCCGGCACCAATTGGCTGCATCAGTCCGGGTGGGAACTGGGAGTTATTGAATGCGTGGATAGGCGGCGTCGGGGCTTCAGGGAGGAACGCGGCGGGGTCCAAGGCGTTCTGGAAGCTACCGGTCAGAGCGGGAGAGTCAGGTCCATAGCAGGACTGGCCGGCCTGGGGGCGGTCGTGGACGTGGCCGTGGCCGTGGTGTCCGTGGTAAGCAAGTTGTCCATACTGGTTCGAGCCATTAGGTCCAGCAGCCGGATTAGGGCTGGTGGAGGACTGTTGGCGACGAAGCTGAGCCAAAAGCAACTGAGACGCGGCAGCGCGGTCGGGTTCGCCGTCGCCCGAAACGTTGCCACCGGGCATGTTGAAGTTGTTGGGCATCATGAGGAATGGCCGTTTCTGGCTATCGACACAATTGAGTATCCAGACAACAAACAAGCAAAGGTGGTCTTTCGATTTTCTACCGCAAGCCGCCTTCCGGCAATGGCAGTGGCAGAGAAATGGAAGGTTCGGGACGTCGAGGGGGTTGAAGCGATGTCACTGATGACGGACAGTGACGGCGACGAGGGGGAAGGGCACCGAGAGCGGCGGTTGGGGGTTGTGCGATGGACGGCGCTCGTGTATGGCAGGCTCTGTTGGCTTTTCGTTTGTCGAATTACCTAAACCAAACGTGACGAAAGGGGGGGGTTGTGACTGGGTTGGTCGATGTTGGTGGGAGGAGGGGACCTCAGCTCCAGCTGACTCTTTTTAAAATCAATGACGCTGTTTTGAGGAGCGAGGGTTAGACAAGTGACGAAGCTTCACCAAGCTCGGTCGGGCTCAAAGCTGAGGCTCAGGGTTAAAGCCCACGACACGTGCCACCAACTGCAGCAGTTCCGAGGGCCAAACAGAGAGCGCGAGCGCGAAAATACAGCGAGCGGGAGTCAGTAGTACTCACGTATCTAATCAGCTGCTTGATTTCTCAGCTCCAGTCTGCTGCAAAGGTCAAAAGTCGCACGCGCAAAGAAACTGACAATGGCCAGTGTGATGCATTCGCGCGAGAAGTTGACGATGTTGGGTGAGGAGAGGAAAAGGCGGGAGGAAGAGGTGAGAAGAGGGCGAATGGCCAGCTCGTTTTGTTTGGTTCCGTTTGGCGGGTTGGCGGGGGAGGAGGAGAGAAAATGGAAGCTACCTACAGCCACTGCAGTTGAGGAAAAAAAGGGACCCAGAGCCTTCCAGGTTGAAGCTGGCTGCCGCACCGCAGAGATTGCCCCAGCCTCAGGCCCTGAGATTGGTTGGATTTGCACCCGTCCGTTTGCGAGAACTGGAACACACATTCACTTGCTGCTTCACTTTTCCACTTTTTTGACATTTTGCCTTCGTTCCGCCAGTTGACAGTTGACACCGACAGTTGTGAGGCCGTTATTAGGCGGATGTGACAGCCAGAAAATGCATTCTGACATCCAATGTCCAACACTTCTCAAGGCTGGGCATGGGCCTCCTGCCGTCTGGGCATGGTGTTCAGCCAAATAATGGCCACGATGGTTCGTGCCACTCTCTGCTGTCGACACATGTCCACGTAGCCAACGCCTGCCTTCACATCCACGGGTATTCATGTTGAGCATTGGATGTTCCGACTCTGACCTGCATTGAGTAGCGCGGGGAAGGCATGTGCATCACGACGGCATCCAAACAGATTCCGTCTCTGCTTCTGCACTTTGGATCTGTCGTGGGTGTGACATGATAATGCCGCATTTGCCAGCCTATGAGGCTGTTGGTGATATCAAAAGTCGAACTCTGCCTGCAGTCAACGGGAATAGAACAGGGCTGACTACTGGATGGATTGCACCGGTTGAACGGTAGCGTCTCTCGTTCTCGTCCGTCCAGAGCCAACTTGATATCTACTCGTTGACCTTGGACCAAGTCTAGTCTAGTACCTATTCGTGAACGACCCCTTCTTCTTTGAGGGAGCTATCTCCCGGCATATAACAGTCATTCAGCTTGGGGCAAATGCCCTGCAAGTAGACTGTCTTGCTCAATCCAAGCTCATCAGCTTCTTGACGATGGCCAAGATGGACCGTTGTCGGCACTCAACCACGTGGCTTATGTAAGCAAAAGGGGATCTCAATGGAAGCTCGACCCCGGCGTCATGGAATTGCAGCCACGGCAAATGTAATGCAACTGAACTGAAAAATGGCAGGGGCAGCCACTTGCAACGCCCCACCGAACGGTCCCCGGCCCCAGCGTCATTCCCGATTTCCGACCTGACAGGGCAATTGCGCAAGTGACAGCAGATCGTCCCGTCCGCCGCGTCAAGGTTCCTTAGACACTGGAGGACCCCGAAAACTAAACCACAAAAAAAAAAAAAGACATTATTCTTCCCTCGCGAAGATCGCCCTTCCGCGCTCTGCCTGTCGCCGTGCAATCACGCTGTCAATAGAGCTTCCGCGTTCTTTATCCGCCCGTCCCAGATCCTCCTGCTTGCTTTGCGCCTGGCGAATCGAATTTTAGACGGTGACGGAATCGCCAACTTTTCCACTCTTTGCGAACGAACGAGCAAACTTTGAACCTCCTTCGGGTCCCACGAGCCAGCCCGCCACGTTGAAGTCCGGGAAGAGTGTGCAACACGGCAGATTAAAGAACCTAATCCTCCTTTCCGTCGAGGTACATACCATCTCCAATCTCGGCCTCGAATCATACCACCGTGTGCACAGGCTCGTTCATCTCGAGTCCGATTCGATATCCCCGGCCGTTTACCAATCCCACATACGCTAGTACGGCGAACAACCCGAGCGGCGCTCCCCTTTGATCTCAGTCGCGCCGTCTGTCAGGTCTCTCGGGTGATTCCAGCCAGGAAGGACACGTTCATTCGTTTTCCCCACATTCGGACAGTAACACTACCCGTCCAGTTGCCTTTGTGCAACAACCACATAGGCAGAAAATGTTCTGTCTTCGGAGGTCCGTCAAAGTCCATCTGTCCGGATCCTGGCGCATAGCTAGTTAGAGATTCCGAAGAAGAAAACTAACCAATATCGCAAATCCAGTTGGCTCCCACTGCTCTTCATACCGACCAACGCGTCGCCCGCTTTCATCCTCGTCTTCTTCATCTGCACATACTTCCTCAACCGACCATGCATATACTGCTCCTTCCTGCTCGTCATCCTCTTCCTGACGTCGTGTAACTGGTCCGACCGGTGCTTCTTCGACGTCAGCAGCAACTGGTTCCAACCAAAGGAGCCGAATCCGACGACACATCAAATCTACACTCCTACGCATAATGGCACCAGCACAACCATGGTGGAAATTCCAAACAGTACAGCGGCCGTGGTTCTCGACATGTTCAACACGACGGTTGGCACGCTGGCGACGGCCGCGATGGACAAGGCGGCCAGGACGAGGGTGGAGTGGACAGGATTGGGACTGGAGTGGTTGAGGAGTCTGCTGGGGAGGAGGGAGTGGCGGATCGACTGCTTGGACCTCTATATCAGACTATAGGATGATCTTACGGACGTTATCGGAAAAGTAATAGGAGTGGATAATTGGAACCCATATCCCATCACATGCTTGGGCTACTACTTCTTGTATGCTCGCCATCTTCCGTTCGCACATCGCATCTCTCTTTTGGTTTTGCGGCCCCTTTTGTATTTGTTGGACCGTGAGGATCCGTGGCCACTGCTACTCTAATTTGTGCCTCAATATCTGGATGGTGTGCCGCCACTCTTACCTCTGCAGAGGTGATAGTTGTCAAAAGGGGGCTTCCGTTTTGCATGGTATTTACCGTTCGGTAACCAGGGGGTCCAATAAGCTTCGTCTTGTTGGAGCTGTTACATACCAAGGGTCGCAAAGCATACAACGGAAGCGAGTAATGTTTATTAGCGGAGCAAGACTTTTCCACGAACAAGTAGTCTGGCTGGCTTTCAGAGGACTTCCAGTTACCCAAAGCGTAGATATTATCATGATACATGCTTATATTTCCTGCTCACAGCTGGCGCTTAATAACAAGAGGGAACAGCGCTGAGATGTCTACTTGGCGACGTTAATCTATGTAGGTGTCCCTCCTCGCTCCTTGAGAAAGTGGACCTTCGTGAGGAGGAAATCACTGCCTTCATGATCTGCCAACGGTACTCAAGAAAGCCTCAAACATAACGAGGTCATCAACTCTCTTGTGTTCCAACATCAAACCTGAACAGGCATTACAACCAGAGCTCAAGCTCCCATGGCCAGAAAGACACAACACACAATGAAGAGGACCACTTGACAAAAAAAAAAAACATCTGCAGCAGACTCAAGACCGGGCCAACCAAGAGCTGATGGGAAGATGCTCGATACATTTAGCAAGTCATCCATCCTGGCAGCCCAAAGACGAACCGTCCTCCTCAAGCCTGTCTACCTGTAAGCATCTGAATGAGGTAAGTTAAAAAACGTTGCTTAGGGAATTACTCGGCTAGAATATTACTTATAAATATTTAAAGCACTATTCAATAGTGCTTGTAAGTGTCACGAGCGACGTGGTCACGAGAGACAAAGCTGAACACGTTATTCCAGGTCTATAGTAAAATCACAAGATGAAGAAAAAAAGAGAAAAACGTGCAAAGGCGCGCCTGGCGCCCAGGGTTTTAACCCAAGGCCCAGGTGGCCTGTGCACGCGGCACGACATCACGTGCCGGGGCCCATCCGCCAGTGCCGTAACAACTAGGAGCTGATAAGAGAAGCAAAGAAGATAATACAACTGAGAGATATTGTGACCTGCCAAACAAAGTCTGATTATCAACTATAGAAAGAGAAAAGATCCAAAAAAAACCAGAAAAAAACCAGAGCATCAGAAGAACCTTCCAGGACTAGAACAAACAAACAATCGTTTTTATCACTCGGATACAGGGAGTCGAACCCGGGGCTGTTGAGAAAGCAGTCACTCTTTAGAAGAAGAAGTGAGAGTCAACGATGTTACCACTACACCATACTCAATCCTTAAGTATAGAGAGCTTCTTTGCTCTGTGTTTGTTGAGGGAAGAGTAGGGGTTACTTAGATTATGTAGACGCTTTTGGTCCTTTCTATGTGGGAGTATAACCCTTCACATGTTGTAAGCTTGTGAGAGTGTTGTGTGGTTGTGGTGGTGGGTATTTTGTGTTTATCGAGTGTGGTGGATTTAGGGCTGTGGGCTGTTATTGTGGACGTAGACGAGCATGACCCGGAAGAGTGGCACGAGTGGACTGGAGATATTTTGCATGACTCGTGGGGTTAAGAAGAGCCTCACTCACCTGGACCTAGGTGAGCGAGACCTACATGTTGGTTTCAGGAGACCGAGCCGTTTCATGTTTGCGGTCTCTCTGGTTATTTTATTGTAGCCGAGAGTCGTGTAGTCGTTACTGAAAGAGTCAACTTGAGGCTATCGTTGACTCGCGTTGAAAGCTAGACTCGCCTGTCTAGCGATGTTTGAGTGAATGACACTTCACCTTTTCTCATTTTCAATCCGTTCCTTCTCAAAGAGAGAACATCTTCATACTCCCCTTGCTAGGTACGTACGTATACGCGATTTGAACTATCCTGTGTAAATTATCATCACCGCAACTCCCTAATAACACGACGTAGTAGTTGTCAGACAGCTATATACCCTTATCTCGCCAACGTAGCCGCATCAGCCCATCACAGGCTCATAATGACGGCGTTAACAACACCCTCAAAACGGAGTTGTGTGAGTAACACAAAGAGTCCCTTGGTGCATCAGTTGGCTATTATTATCCTACCCTCTGAAAATCGACATTTTACCCCTCACTCATGAGCCCTCGGATAGACTGATCTAGACCCCTGAGATCTTCAACTGACCGGCACCGCAAGATGTAACTCTGATAGAGGAGGAGGGGTTGAAGCGGCTATCGGAAAGGCAGGGCATAATCCTGAAATCTCCCCGACCTCTCCGCGGGGCACGGCACGGAAGCCTGGGGGATTGGGGGAAGGAGAACACGGGGAGACGGGGTAAGGGCCGAACGGTTCCTCTCGTATCGTATCATGAAGTACGGTGAAGGTGTAATTTCTTTTTAGGTGTGACAATAGTGTTATGCCGTGCTGCCGTAGACGCCTTACGCAGTGTATGTGCGACACTCTGCCAGAGCCACACAGGGGCATCGGGATGCACCCAAGTGCGAGAGGGTGCCGTGGGTGTTGTTCACTGGTGGTTAGAAATGAAGTCAAAACATCCGCAAGGACGGGGGGGGAGGGGGTCTATCAAAATCTCTCAAGTGTCCAACTTTGGATCTCTTGGCGTTCAACTTTCCCGTTCCGTCTGATCCGAGATGGGACTTGAGGTTATTCGCAACTCCGGAGCGATGGAGACGGACAAAGACAGCCGAAGGAAGTCCAACGTGGGCCCGGCCGATCCTAATCCATCAGCCAAACTCGTCCGAATCGCGTGCAGTTGACCCGTCGGAATGCCCTCGTGCGTGTTTTTTGATGAGATGGCATTTCCATGGCGATGCTCGTCCGAAATCCTTCCGATATAAGATGAAGAATTCTCTAAGCTTTGCCCTTTGAGGTGCAGTGATGTGCATCATTACTTCCCTATGAAGACTAGTGTGCACGGTTGATTTGGCAAAGCAGGGTCCTGCGCTTGCCTTCCTGGAAGCGGCTGAGACAGGGGCGCGCCGCTTGCTGCCCACAGGAGCCAAGAACGTGGACTCCGCGATGACGTCGTTGAGTGCCGTGCATGCAGGAGCAACTTTGCACAGTGGGGCATGGGGGGTCTGGGGGGTCCACCGGACAATGAACGTACACTGTACATCCAGACATTCAACATGTCTCCCCCTTACTGCGCTCCAGAATCGCAGAGAAGTCCACAAGTTCCCGGTATTATCATCTGATTTCTTGCCAATCGTCGCAGAAGCTTGAATTTTGCGACTAGTATAACGTGCTTTTTCAAACGGATCTGACAGTGACTGATGCCCATGTACAGATTCAACGCAAGGGATCATCGACAGACCCCCCCCCTTTTTGCAACGAAATCCCGTCTCTGGACAATCTGTCGCAAATCTCGACAAACCTGGCGGTGACTGCTGCAGATGAGACGGTCTCTGGAGATCTAGAACGTCTTAGCTCTGTCCCAAAATCAAGGTCACGATTGATGAAGGTGGACAATTCTGGGCATTCTGGGCACAGGCCCGTCCCAAACATCCTCCTTGGGGGTGTTTCCGTGGTTCCTGGGTGGGATCCCTAGAGTTACGGCTTTAACCACTTCGGAACATGACCTCCCAGCGTGTCCCAACGGGCTGATCAACATGCGGAAATGGCGCCATTCCAGCCCCATGGTGCCGCCGAGAGCCGTGGGCGCGTTGTTTCCTGGGTTTTACTGTGCCCTCCCGCCCTGGTCCACATGTCGTGAACACCATCTGGATGGACGGGAGATGGCCTGGAACGGAACAGCTGAGGAGGGACAGGACCCCTAAAAATCGAGAAATGGTCCCCCACGGGACGGGATTTCAGGCCTGGCTCTGTCCGAATGCACCGGCTCGTGGTTCTCGTGCTTCTACTGTGCGGCGGCGCACACAGGACACAAGGTACGCTATCGATACCAATTCCACTTCCAGGCAAGCACCCTTTGCATCCCCTCCAAACTCCAGGCACGGGATCGATGTTTTCGAACGGGCTGCGCGGATATCTCCAGTTTTCCAGAACCAGATCGCATTCTGTCCATGTGCCAGAGGATCGGCGGTTCAACTGGGATGCCTTGGCTTGCTCCATTTTCAGACAACTCGTGATCGAAAAGGATAACAGGAGGGATCCATTTGCCAGATACCGAGGTTGGTTTCGGGCAGCAAACAGGCCACGCCAGGATGAAGCT
Source organism: Neurospora sp. FGSC 26628 (assembly GCA_009805345.1). Lineage (NCBI taxonomy): Eukaryota > Fungi > Ascomycota > Sordariomycetes > Sordariales > Sordariaceae > Neurospora > Neurospora sp. FGSC 26628. Next base: position 73,311 of record RAOO01000023.1, on the reverse strand, counting down.
AGGTTAGCTGTCGATGACAGTTAACGGCGGCAGCGTGATAATGACAACCACTATAACAGGCTTAATAGTCGGGATCAAGAATCACGACGAACCTTAGAAAATAGATCAGTCGGATCTTGATAAGCACATTGTGCACTATGAATCGGTCTCAGTGTAGCGTGCCTGACATGCAACTGCTGGAACTGTCCGATGGTGCTTCGATTGCGCGATCATGGGAACATGGGAACGGGTTTCCTCGTGGCCGGGAGGGCAGGACCCTGATCTGCCTGCCCTTCAAGCAAGGCACGATCCCCCCATTCTCAATGCCAAACAAAAAGCATCCCATCTGCTTCTCTTTGTAATCTTGCAGTTGAGTGCCGCGCTAGCCAAAGCGGACCAAGCAGTGCATGCCACCTCAAAGGGTTCGCTGCCCCACGGACACACCAAAGCCATGAAAGTTTGGAGATCATTCACCCCCTGATCTCCCCTGAAACAGCCTTGGGCGGACATGTGTATTGGCACGATACCAATGCTCCAGACTCGACCGACTTCCATGAGGTCAGATCTTGCTGTCGACAACAAGAGAGAATTGCATAGAAACAGTGGGGGAGTAAGCTCGGTGGAGCGGGATGCGACTGTATGGTCTCTCGAGTCCAGGTTTTTGGACGTTGTGATGAACCTCGAGACGGACATGGGACGTTTAGTATTTCCACTTTGGCATGGACGTGTTGGAGATTTAGAGCGACTCAAACGGATGTGGGACAAATGCAATGGATGATTCCAGATTGTTGACAGACATTGATTGATGTTGATCCCGTAGGCTTTAGATTTTCTTAGTGTACAACCACGTCGCCAAGTCGCAGCCGTCGGGTTTGTCCCATCCATTCGGTCCTGCCAGATTTGATTTGGATGAACTCGATGCGGTCATAGTCAGGCCAGAAACCCCTACGTTGGCGCCGCTACATCTTCCACATGTAACTTTTACCTCCAACAGAAGTTCCTGATCACCAATTGCGAGTCCCAAATGGAGCAGTGACGTTGTCATCCCCGCCTAGTCACTTGTCGACATCCCGCAGGGCAGCAGCGGGCGGTAGAGGACAGCGCGGCTGCACGGCGGACCTTGCCCGTAGAGGTACAGGTACAGCACTAACTGCACTGTGCCAAATCCTATTTGCTCGGGCAAGCTTCCATTCTTCTCTGCCGGTAGCAGGTACATTGCTGCTAAGAAGATACAGACCCTACCTAGCCCGGCCGCCGCTAGCTGCACGTGCCCAGCCTGTCTCATTCCAGCAGACGACGACGACCATAACCGCCATCGTCCTTGTCAATGCTAGGGACCTTTTCTCTCGTCAAGCAGCTGATGGTGAAACATTGAGGAAGAAACAGGCCGAATGGAAAGAGAGGTCGCGTGTTTCTAGACCAAGCGTAGGTAAGTATCTTGCCCATTCAGAATTCAGTCACGATGTCTGTGGGAAGGGGTAAACATCGTGTGACATTTTTGGAAGTCGGGTTCCTTGAAACTGGTGTGCTCGTCCTTCCTGTTGGCCAGATTCGGAGACACCCATTATCACGACTCGGCGGCCCAAAGACCCATCCAGAACATTTGTTGACGGAGATTTTCAGGTACCCTCTTTGACTCTTTCTTGATCCATTGACGAGATTCGGAGGTCGACGATCCATCTAGAACCTCGTCTCCACGTACTCAGTATGTAAGCGCTAGACGGTGGGAGACATACGGATAACAGGCAAACACGGATACTATGGTCGGACTGTAAGCTTCGACGGATATACGGGGCGCTGCTACCACCTATGACGACAAGTGACGCAAATGGACATGGCCCTGGCGTATCTGTGCGTTTGACTGTTTGTCGGATTCCTCCACCATCACCTGAAATTACATGATATTTCTATTATTCTCCATTCTAATCTATGCGGTTTCGAACAATGGGCATCCGTCTTGAAGCTGGGACAAACCTGCAAAATGGTTCAACTGCTTCAGCATACATACAGCGCATATACGTCAAGGTTGCGCCGGTATCCGTGACCGAGTGCCGTACAGACAGATGACAGTGACGGCATTCCGCTTTCGTCCGGACTATTTGGAGACACATCGGACGAAGCAACTCCCCTCTCCTGCACTGCAAGTGCCAAACTGGAATTGCAAGCTAGACAAGCATAATGAAGCCCTGCGTGCGTAGAAGTGAGAGAGGCGACAGAGACAGCAGAGTATGAGTGAGCATGGAGTCGGTAAAGGTGAGGCTTAGTCTGTAGGAATTTCGCCTCGACACCACTTTATCAAAAAAGACATCTCGTCACTGATGAGTGGGCGACCCGTAGATGAGGTCAGCAAAGCGACGTCAACGATGACAACGCCGGTTGTCGTTTTGGGGACGGAACTGCAGCAGCGCAGATCATTGCTTCCATCCAGTTTGACATCAAACTTGTGCAGACGTTGACCCCTTGTTCAAACCCCAACCATCCCCTCCTGCTTTGACTTTTGGCGCACAATTACACCCCCTCCAAACTGATTTTGACCATTCCCATAAATGTCTCCCTCAACTGGCCGACCTATGCCCACTTAATACCTCATTCAGCCAGAAAGAGGTATAGAGATGTTCCTGTAGCAGGTAGTAATCTCACGGGAAAAGGCCTACGGAACGAGAACGTAGTTGGACAAGTTTCCTCGGCCGCCAAGCCGAACCTGATCGTCTTGTCAATTTTCCAACAGCGATCATCCCCGACGGGACATCAATGGAACAGACCCCGCCAGCCGCCAGTGGTCAATAATTTGTACTGTGTTGAGTACATATAACCTCCCACACCATCGAGTCTAAATTGCAAAAAAAAGACGAAACGAAGGAGCGCGCGAAAAGTGTACTGCAGTTAATCGCAACAAAAAGTCGGTCGTGTTCAATTCCGACAGCCGACTTGGCCAGAACAATATTCCGAGTCTATTTACAAAACTTAGCCTCATTCAGCTTCAATCTAGAGGCCGATCTGCGCCTCGGAAGTGACCCAGATAGCAGATCCTTTGAAGAGGTTGTTGAGCCGTACGACGGAAACCGACGACGGACGACATCACCGTACAGGGGCGCTCTCGGAACCATCCCCACCTGCGCGTCAGGGACTCCACAGCCGCCAGTTGGAGTACTTGTACCTTTTACCTTTTGTTCTTGTTCTTTTTTTGACAGCCTGTCGAGGTTATTGTACCCCCCTTGCAATCCACCCACTCTCACCAGTTCTCACACACACATAACGCACACACTCTTTCTGTCAAACTCCCCTAGTCCCCTTCCTGTCAGGTCCGTCTCTTTTTTTCTTTCTTTGAAGTGGTCCCCTTCGTCTCTTCTCCCTCTTCGTAACCTCTTCCTCCAACTACGTAAAAAGGACAACCTTTTTAACACAGTACTACACAGTACGGTACTCTCCGACAACATCTCGACCCTCAAAAAGGAGTCATCCAGGACTCTTTATTCAACCGCTACACTACACTACAATACACTACATACGTAGACACTGCAGACTTGTCTCAAGCTTCCTGCTGCTGCGATAACAAGTCGGCTTCCCCACTGCCGAGACAGGGTAGTCGCCTCCAGGTTCCTGTCAATTTCACGCCCCTCCACCGTTCGGTACATCCCATCGTCTTCTACAAAGAGTCCACCTTGACGACGAAACACGGGCGCTCTCAATTGTACCGACCGGCTCCTCGAGTCTCCTGCTCCACGGTCTCCTCCCCTCGGCAATCCACGTCCACTAATCCTCCCCTGCGCCTACGTAAGGTACCTCCTTGTCCACCTTCGCTCCATAACCTCGCATCGAAACCTACAGCCTTTCCTGTCGACTTGCGCTCCAGGGCTTCGTCTCTGCGACATATATCGGGCCACTTGCGTCGCTTCGCCTCCAAAAGCCTGCCGCCGACCTACATACCCTGATACGATACCCAGACGAGTATAACTACCTACCCCTTATCCTACCTTTACAACGTCGGTCTCGGCGACAGAAGATGGGAGCCTTATGAAACGATCGAGGGAAGAATTATTTGTGGCGGAACGTAGGACGAGACCGCGAATCTTCGTCGCCAACATAGCAGCCATGTCGCCGAATCAGGGAACCAACCCCCACTCTACCACCACCACCACCACCACCACATACCTCGCCATGAAAACACCAGGGCCCCATTCGCGATCAAATTCGAATTCCCAGTCCTACTTCACCCACAAGCCCACCGGCACGCCGCTAGCCTCGCCGCGCATCTACTCCGTCGGCCAGCCATACCCTCCCAGGCTCGACCCCGGCACGTCCGCCCAACAACAAGATGCTCGTACCCCGAGCCCTAATTACTTTGGCCTCTCGGTCGACCATGCCGCGGATCCGCTGGAGTCGGCCGCATTGCCCAGCGAAAACTGGGCCTCGCCGTCTTCCTCGGTGAAATCATTCGCGGCAGCAATACCGAAGCCATTGCCCCTAGATGCGAACCCCGACTTCGAGGCCTTCAGGAGGCAAATAGATGCCAACCTCGGCAAGTCGTCCTTCAGCTTGTCGGGGTCGCACTTCAATATTACCATGGGCCCGCGTACTCCCGGTCCCTCAACACCTTTTGGCTTCAAGAGGCCAGAGCCGCCCAAGCGACATAACCTAAGCCTCGGTGCCGAGCCCACGAGCGGCCACCTCCCCAGGCTGTCTGGTCTGGGTCTGCATGGCCCGCTCCCCAACCTAAAGTTCAACAACGACATTCAAACCCCCAAACAACCAGGCGATAATGATAGTGTACATGATTCCGCCTATATCTCCGGGGACTCGAAGCGGAGCTCCCAAGCCTCCCTCAATGCGCCTTCCTTCTTCAACATGGGCAGGCACGAATCACCAGCGCAGATCGATCCCCCGTTTGGAACCCCCGTAGAATGGGGAAAGTCGGCCCATTCCATCTCCCGAGTCGATGACCGCCACCCGCGTTTGTCCATGTCATCAACAAAGGCCGAGCCACCAATGCAGCAACGAAGAGCGGATACTGTCCCTCCCAACCCCAAGGCAGCAGCGAACAACGATGGGCCAGCTATGATAGACCCGGCTCGGCTGAAGGACCTTATGGACCAAGGGCATGATTCAGAACTCTTGTTGCTCGATATTCGGGTCTCGCCCCAGTATGCCGTATCCAGGGTAAAGGGTTCTCTGAACCTGTGCATTCCGACAACGCTACTGAAGCGAGCAACATTCAACTTGCAGAAGCTCCAGCAAACGTTCTCGGCAAACCAGGATCAGGACAAGTTCTCTAACTGGCGCAACGCAAAGTACCTGGTCGTGTACGATGCTTCTTCGTCCGACAAGCGCGACGCCATAGGCGCCATCAACATGATCAAGAAGTTCACAAACGAGGGCTTCTCTGGTTCAGCAACTATCCTGCGTGGAGGATTCAGGGCCTTCGCCGAAACATACCCAGACCTGATTGACCGTGGGTCATCCGCTACCACAACGCCAGCCCTGTCTCTAGGGCAGGGTGCCGGAGCGGGTCCTGGAGGAGCCAACATTCCGCCTGTCATTGGCGGTGTGATGTTGCCCACCACAGGAAAGGGCCCGAACCCCTTCTTTAACAACATCCGACAAAACCAAGATCTGGTCGATGGAGTTGGGCAGATGGACATTGGTCTTCCTCAAGAGCTCAACAAGGAGACTTTGCCAAAGTGGCTAAAGGAAGCAGCCGACAGTGGTGACCATGGAAAGAAGGTGTCGGAGAAGTTCCTTAGCATTGAGTTGAGGGAACAGTCTCGGATGAAGGACGCTTACTCCGTTTTCACTCCTGGTCGTAACCCGGACCCTAAACAGCACGGAAAGGTGCAGCTGTCCGGAATTGAGAAGGGTGGAAAGAACAGGTATAAGGACATTCTACCGTTCGAACACGCGCGGGTAAGGCTTCAGGGCCGCCGAGATGGTGAATGCGATTATGTCAATGCCAGCCATATCCAAGCAAGCCGTAGCAACAAGCGATACATCGCTAGCCAGGGCCCGCTACCGGCTACTTTCGAGGTATGTCGACACTTGACAAGGAACATTCTAGTTTGAGTGTATCAGCAGCTGACTGATGGTCTTTACAGGATTTCTGGTCTGTCATTTGGGATCAGGACGTCCGTGTCATCGTCATGTTGACGGCTGAATCCGAGGGAGGGCAACTAAAGTGCCATCCCTACTGGAAAGGCAAAGACTTTGGTCCCATCAAGCTCCGAGTACTGTCAGAAAAGAAGGTGTCTTTGGATATTGACAAGCACAGACAAGGCTCTCAAGCCGGCGTGCTAACAACGTCAGACTCCACCTCTTCGACAACAAACTTACCTTCCGGTGATGCTACGCAAGGCGCGTTCCCCTGGAACCCAGCACAAGCTGGCGGAGCGGAAGGTGGCCGCCGTCGTGCCAACACCACAACTATGCAGCCAAACCTCGACGGCACGCAGCAGCCCGCTGCGGCTTCGGCAGAGACACCATATGTCATCATCCGCAAGTTCGCCCTGAGCCACGCCGCTTGCCCCTTCCTCCCGATGCGCGAGATCACCCAACTCCACTACCCCTCTTGGCCAGACTTTGGAGCGCCGGCTCAACCGAGCCACCTCCTCGCCCTGGTCGAGCTCGCCAACGTCATGCAACGAGCGGCACCCGCCCTCGAAAGCTCTGGCGCTGCCCCCTCTGACGAGATGCAGGTCGATGTCAAGAGATTCACCAACCGTCTCAAGCGCGGCGACTCGCTACCCCTCGACCCGAACGATGCACCCGAACCGAACGACCACGCGCGCCCCATGCTGGTGCACTGCTCTGCAGGCTGCGGCCGGACAGGCGCCTTCTGCACGGTTGACAGCGTGATCGACATGCTCAAGCGCCAACAGATGCGCAAGACCGAGAAGGCGGTTCGGCGGATCGATGACCGCTTTGGCGGGCGACGGATCTCGGAAACGGACGGAGAGGTTGACGGGGTCAACCCTTCTAAGCGACAGGCCACTGAGAGTAACCGTGACTCGGACGGCGACATCCCCATGGGTGGACACAAGGGGCTTCAGTTCGATCATGGGCCCGGCGGTCTAGGAGGCATGAAGAACCTGGATGAGAGCAAGGGATTTGACTTCGGCGTTTCACCACCAGCACCAACCGAGACGAGAGAGGAAAGTAGCGAAGATGACCAAGGAATTGACACCACCTGGCTCGATGACGACGGACTTGACCTCATCGCCAAGACGGTTGAGGACTTCCGCGGTCAGAGATTGAGCATGGTCCAGAGTCTAAGGCAGTTTGTCCTCTGCTATGAGACGGTCATCGAGTGGATCTGGCGGCTGGAGGAGCGTTCTCATCATACCAGCGCTGGTGGTGCTGGTGGGAAGAGAGGAAGTAGCAGAGTTAGGAGTGGAAGTTTGGCTTTGTGAGATGTCACAAGAGGGTGAAGCATTGTACACAAGTTAGTCAGAGTCAAGTCAGTTGCGCACCGGGCCTTTTTCTCTTTAAGGGGTCCCGGTTCGGCGAACGGACAGACGGAAAAGCAAGAAGCATTTGGGCACGGAAAGGGACAGGAATGGATGTGAAACGGGATGGGAAGGGATGGGATGGATATATTATCATATGGTTCTTAATCGGTTGTTGTTCCTCTTATAACACAAGACGGTGGACCGTATAGCGAACGAAGGAGAGTGTAAGAGAGAAAGGGCTGATGGATGGATGAACTGAGGAAGTAAAGGACGAAGAGATGAAGATGGTGTGATGATGAAAGTCTTCCTTTACTACACTACTAGCATATTTTCGGTTTGGCTGGTCGGTTCGGAGGGAGAGCGTGTCATCCTGTTACTACTGTTACGTCGTTTGTTGTTGTTGTTGTTGTCTTTTTTTGATAGTAGTCGTTCTTGCCGTTTGTCTACGCATACCTCAGTTACCCAGTACCCCATCCGCACCTTTTTTCTGTCGTTTACTATTATTACCATTACCTTTACCTTTACCATGATCACTACTGAAGCCTTACTGGTGTTGTGCACTTGAAAATGGCATGTGAATGGGCGTTCTTCGGGTTCAGTTTGTGGTTTGTAAGTAGCTCTTGCATGTCGCGGTTTCGTGACAGTTTGGTTGGGTGAGAGTTTGTATAGTAGCATACAGCAGCACGATATCCCTTCGTCTCTTTAACTCTTCTTCCTGCGCAGCGTTGCATGTTGTAGTTTAGTCCTGAAAGACGCAAAAAACAAAAGTGTTTACATAGCTCAAACCAGTTCAAGACTATATGAGCGTTCGCCACTCACTCACTCAACGCACGCACACAGCTTACAAATAGACTTTGATACTCGAGACACCTAAGCCCATTTCAATGAACAATTTCCTTCCCACTTTCCGCATGATCTACGTTGTCGTGTGACAGGTTGTTCTGAGACGCGGCGGTGATGACCCAGTGCAAATAAAGGCAGCAAGCACCAGGGAGGGCCCAGGATAGAGACGGAGTCAATGGTAATTACTTCAATCTGTTAGTTCCGCTAGAGGAGGGTACTTAGGTATCCCGCTATTGCCAAGGACCGCTTTGAATCTTGTGATATACAATACGATACACTTGGACAGTCTATGTAGACGGCAAAGGCAGTCTCGAGAATGATGCACCAAGGAAAGCGAACAAGCCCAATCAGTTACTTTTCCCATAAAAGTGATATTGTATTCTGTATCGTATCGTTGTACGCATAAACACTTCCTTCTTCGTCCCCTTCCTTTCAACCTTCCTTTTCCCCTTTTCCCTTTTCCAGTAGGGGAGAAATTAACGCCACAACTTGGCCAACGACACCTCCTTATCATCATGCTTATTCAGAATCTTGGCCGTGGCCAGCTCAAAGTCCTCCTGCGTGACGTGCACGCGCCTTTCGCGGAGGGCGTACATGCCGGCCTCGGTACAGACGCCCTTGAGCTCGGCGCCCGAGCACCCGTTCATCTTCTCGGCGATCTTGGTCAGGTTGATGCCGCGCGTCAGGTTCATCTTGCGGCTGTGGATGCGCAAGATGTCGGCGCGGGCCTCGACGCTCGGCGGGGGGAACTCGATCTTGCGGTCGATGCGACCGGGGCGCAAGAGGGCAGGGTCGAGAATGTCGAGACGGTTGGTGGCCATGATGACCTTGATGTTCTTGGTCGGCTCGAAGCCGTCGAGCTGGTTGAGGAGCTCGAGCATGGTGCGCTGGACTTCGGAGTCGCCGCCGGACGAGCCCTCGACACGCGAAGAACCGATGGAGTCGATCTCGTCCATGAAGATGATGGAGGGCGCGTGCTCGCGCGCCATGACGAACAGCTCGCGCACCATGCGGGAACCCTCGCCAATGTACTTTTGCACGAGCTCGGAGCCCGAGACGCGGATGAACTTGCAGTCGGTGTGGTGGGCGACGGCACGGGCGAGCAGGGTCTTGCCGGTACCGGGAGGGCCGTAGAGCAAGACGCCCTTTGGTTGGGCGATACCTAGCGACTCGAAGAGCTCGGGGTGCTTGAGGCCGAGCTCGATCACCTCCTTGATCTCCTTGATTTGCTGGTCCAGACCACCAATCATATCGTAGGTACTGTCGGGCACCTTTTCGACCATCATGAGGGACACGAGCGGGTCTACTGAGGAAGGAAGCATCTTTTCGAGCTTGTACGAGTCTGAGAGGAGGGTGACGCGCTTGCCGACGGTGAGCTTGGTGATGTCGACATTGTCGGATACATCGACAACTGCAGTATGTTAGTACTTGCATCATTGAGATCCATCCGTAACACAGGACACAACAGAAGGAGGTAGAGTGTGCATACCGTATTTGCCCTCAGGGTGTACCTTGACGAGGACCTTCTTTGTGCTCATAACCTTGACGACCTCACCCACATAGGACCCGGGCTGTTGTAGCAGACCGAGCTCTTCCCTGAGCAGGCGCACGCGCGAGTTGTAGTCGTTTCGTTGTGCTTCGAGACGGCGGAGGACGGCTTGACCCTTGAGGATCTCGAGCTTCATCGCCTCGATCTTGTTGTGGTAGTAGTTGTCGAGCGCCATGGTGACGGCGTGTGGGGAGAGACGGAGCTCTCGCGGTAATGGGTTGTTTGTCTGGTTGTGCTGTGTAAGGTGGGGATAGGTTTGCCCTTGGATGCTTGGTCGGGATTCGGTCGTCGCTTGCTCGTCGGGGTCGTGTGTTGCGATGCGCAGACACTCGTTCGTGATGGTGGGTTATGGTGGTGATGTTTACTAGTGATGGCGTTCAGCGATGCAGCAGTCAGCGTCAACGAAGGTCACCGAAGACAGGCAGCTTCAGGTCAACGCAACACACCCGGCCGGCTCCCAATGCCAAGACTCAGCTCCCGCCTCTATCAGAACGCCATGTCAGGATAAGGTAGGTACGTACCGAAAGACGGGCAGAGGCTCGTGCTTTGTGGGGGTTCACGTGACTTTGTGGCTCCAGACTCGCAGGGGAGCTGCAAATGATGTCACTTTTGTCAGTTTCTCTTTCGAGACTGCTGTGGCATCTCGCCAAACTCCAAAAGGTCCCCGTCATGCTACGGTGCGGTCCCATCACGATTGCTACCAGCACGCATATTCACCTTTCCCTGCAGATGCTTGTCATCCAGCATTGAGACTCGCTGTGCACTGCGTCTTTAAATTTATCTCTTTTTTTCTCTCAGTTTCAACTCTCATTTCTTCCATGTTAAGCTTTCTACAGCCTGTGTAGATGGCACACAAGGGCGCACGGCACATGTCACTTGCACATATCTCATTCCCATGAGCCTGTCGTTCAGCTACCCCTCTTTCAGGCGGTTACCTTATCAGTTGGCTTCTTATTGTAATGGACGATCCTTATCCTTCCCTTAAGTGTGACTGAAAGTTTTTTTTTTTCTCCAAACCGAAATAGCTATTGATAACCATTTCTTGGTGAATGAGGGAGAGGACGGTCGCTTGATATGGTAACTCGATTCGACCATGAGAATGAGCAATCATTTTCCTACTCATACCGTCCTAAAGTGCATACCTATACCCGTACGTATACCCGTCGCAGTCATGCTACACCGTGCTTTACTCTCACATCCCTCGATCCACATGGTGATACTCGATGTATGGAGTGTGGGGGTTGTCAAACAGGCAGGCCTAGCAGGGCACAGAAGGGGTCACCCTGGTGAGCCTAGGATCAGTCATCCATCACGGTCCATGATGACTTAAGACCGGCCATTTGGCTTCCCTCACCCTCCACAAAATGGTGTCAGCGAACCGTGCTGGCCAACCGGTGCACGCGACCGTCACATCGAATCCTCCCTCGCGCTGTTCCCGTCTTGGTTCCAGATGCGCCAACTTGCCAAGGATCGAGACATGGCAGCTTGAATCGAACTGTCTTTTGCGTAACTGATACTGTGCTGCAGCAGTGTAGATAGAGACGGATGGAATGAAAAAACATGGTATTTTGAAAAGAGAGAAAGTGACAAGGACTATTGTGCAACTCAGGGTCCTGATATTACTTTTAAAGCTTCAAACTCGAAGAGGAAGGCCGTTATCTGTCTGTGCTCGAGTTAAAGTGGTTGCAGTTGCAGCGGCGGTTACAGCAGCAGCGGCACCTTCCGTAATGTCAATTCAGGCGTCATGCTGGTTCATCTGCTGTCGGTGTTAATGCTGGTGTTATCCAAACTCTTCCCCAAATTTCCATGTCTGAAAAAGTTGACTCTGTTTTCCAACTCTTTCCGAGACTTTCATCCCCAGTTGGCATAGTCTTTCAGCCCGATAACTCGGAAAAGTCTCTAGCGTCTTCCATCTTTGCGCCCAGCCCAACACGCCAGTGTTTTGTCGAGGGTTTAGGCGTTGTTTTCATCTCCATTATTTTGCAGGGTAGGGGTACAGCTAGCGTAGTAGCCATAACAGCTGCCTACAAGGAAGACGCTGCACAGTACGGGCAGGGGCCAGCAAGGTCGATCTTTTCCTGCTTCACACTGACAAGCGCTGCAACAAACCTCCAGTCCACCACCACCAGCACCACCACCAGCTTCGGGTCATCAGGCCACGCCCACCAACCGTCCACTTTTCACACTTGTCGCATTTTGGCATTCTAATGATTACCTTATCCGTTCTTTCCGTCTTCCTCATAACAAACCTCATCCCGTCCAGAGGGCACCGTTGTCGCGGCCGCCAGTACGAGTCTGAGGATCCCCGATCATGAACCCTTCCTTCTCCACTACTTGGTGCAACTGTCGTGCCATACCAACCTAAACTACGAGTCTCGCCTCACTGTTCATCGAGTCACTCTGATCTGAACTCAACATCCTTCTCCTAGCTTGTCGCGCCAACTCCTACGCTGCGACAGATACTTGCCATATCTACCTACGGCTTCCGCTGAACACCTCGAGGTCGGATCCTTCTCCTTCGAAAAAAGGACGGACGGAATCAACATCCACAACACCACTACACCACAACCCTACGTGCATCGCTTGATCCTGGTATACTTCCTAGCACCAAAAAACAACAACGCCCCATTGCTGTTGATCACCATCCATTGGCATTGCTATCCACACACAACCCCTCACCATGGGTCCTCCCTCCCATACGGGCGACGAAGATCGTCCCGATCCGTCCCCCACCAACACGCGCCGTAGTTCGCGCCTGGATCCCATCAACACCACCGGAGCGCGACATGACGATGCCGGCATGAACCCTCCGGATACCAGCTTCCACTCCACCGACATTGTGCGGAGGTTGCCAGACCCTACGGGCCCTGCTGGTGGGTACTTCTTCTGCCATCTTCCCCCACTGCCCACCTTGGCATCCTTGGGTATTCTTGGACTTTCTTGGAGATATCGTACCCTCGCTGACCATACCATGCACATATATAGGTGCCGTTCACAGCCCTACCGCCGCCAGCATGGCCAATGCCGAGGGCGCGCCCTCCATCACTGCCTCCGAGCGTGAACGTACCGTTTCCCGAGCATCCCAAACCGGCATCCCTCGTTCTCCCATGGTAGGTCCCGATCGCGGACGACCACGACCTCGCAAGCCCCCAATGACACGACGCACTTCGTCCAACGTCCAGGCCCCCCATCGAGGCGAGGTCTTCTCCGTCGATGACGACATAACCGAAGTCGAGGCTGATGCTGCTGAGCGCCAGAAGAGCTACAGTGGCTCTACAGCCCGCAGGCGACTCCCACCTCCTGCTCCCTTGTCCCGAGTACACTCGATTCTAGACGAAGATGGAGCAAACGATAGCCGCGATCGAGATCCCCCGGACGTCATTGAAGAAGTCGACACTCCGGCCCCGGAAGAGGAAGTCAATCTGCCTCCTCCAGCCGAAGAAGACAGTGCCGAGGGTGAGACCCCGGTCGAGGACGATGATGGCGATATCAGTGACGCCGAAAGCTTCACACTGAAGGACCGCCAGCAGGCAATCAACGAAACACACCCCTTCGGCATCAGGCTATGGAAACCAGCCTTGTACAAAAAACACCGTTCGGTCCAAAAGACGGCCGAGGGAGATATCCACTCGTCACCTGGAGGACATGTCAGTCGATGGCTGCTGTTCTTTAACATCATGTGGACCTTGGCCTTTGGCTGGTGGATGTCCCTCATCGCTTATACGGGCGCCATGGTCTGCTTCGTCTTTGCCGCCGCTCCCAGTGGTCGAGAGTACGGACGAGTCCTCTGGGGTCTTGGTGGTTACCTGTTCTATCCATTCGGCAAGTTCATCCGCTTGGAGCAACAGGATGGCTATCTGGACGAGGACCAGGGCGAAGGCAGAAGCATCAGCGAGTACGAGCAGTGGCAGAGTGGTGACCTCGAGGATGGTCGCCTATTCTTTGGCCCCGAGCGAGACCGGTCGATTATTGGTCACTCCCGCCGGAGTCTGGACTCGGAACCGGACGAGACGGAGAGCCTGCTCGGCCGCGGTCGTGGCCATGTTTCCGATCCTGACCTTCCTCGTATGAAGAGAAGGCTGTTCGGCCGTGGTCAATGGAATGTTGGGCGAGTCATCTACTTCCTTTTCTTCTACACCATGATCATGCCCTCGCTCTTCATTGTGTCGGCAATCTGCTGGTTCCTGGTGTTCTGGATTCCCATGGGCAAGGTCACCATGCTTCTCATCGACCATCTTCGACGCCATCCGCTGGCCCTGTGGTTCGAATCCGATATTTCGACTGCTCGGGCCTCCACCACGCCGCACTCTTCCATCCTCATTTGCACGTATCGTGCTGTCGGTATTAAGTACTGGAAGTATACCATCGACGGCACCAACATTTTCCTGGTCAACCTGATGGCTATCGTCATGTTTGTCATCTTTGACTGGATTGTCCTTGAAGGAATTTTGGAGATCCACAACTTCCTTACCTCGCCGGCCTTTTTGTTCGTCGCCGGCCTTTTCTCCATCATCCCCCTTGCCTACTTCATTGGTCAAGCTGTTGCTTCCATCTCCGCACAGTCGTCGATGGGCTTCGGTGCTGCCATCAATGCATTCTTCTCTACCATTGTGGAGGTGTTTCTCTACTGCGTTGCTCTGCAGCAGGGTAAAGCACAGCTGGTCGAAGGAAGCATTGTGGGGAGTATCTTCGCCGGTATTCTTTTCCTTCCGGGTATCTCCATGTGCTGCGGCGCCATTAAGCGCAAGACACAACGCTTCAACGCCAAATCAGCCGGTGTGACATCAACCATGCTGCTATTCGCCGTCATTGGCGCCTTTGGTCCGACTTTGTTCTACCAAATTTACGGAACCCACGAGCTTACCTGCCAGGATTGTATTAATTTTGATCATCCCAGGGGCTCAGTAAGAGATTGCCGTCGTTGTTACTTCTCGCAGACCCCTGCTATGAATGACCGCTTTTATCTGGAGGCAGTCCGGCCCTACTGCTACATCGCCGCTGGCCTGCTGTTCTTGTCATATATCATTGGTCTTTGGTTTACTCTTCGCACCCATGCCGCCGTTATCTGGAATATCGATGCGGATGAGAAGAAGCATGAGGATAACACAGCTCGCAACAGTGCCCGACCTTCGACGGTGCAGCATACCTCGCTCGGTGACACCACAGGTGCTGACGTTCGTGACTCGAATCTCTACAAGCGCATTCTCGGCCAATCTCTTCGCCAAGTCGGTCACCAGGGCCCCTCGGACGAGCCGCAACGGCCAGGTTCGTCTGTCTCAGGAGGGGCCAAGGCTAACGGCACTCCCCATATGGTCCCTCCCAAATCGACTGGATACGGTGCCACCGACAGTCAACATGCGGCCACCATCCTTAACATACCCGGCTTCTCTGATGCCGAGAATAACAATCTCGTGCACCAGGTCGCTGAAATTGCAGCTACCGCCGCCACCGTGGCAGCCAGGAACTATTCCAGCCAAAGACGTACTTCGCACCTCGGAGGTTCTTCGATAACAGGTCAGCAACAGTCGGCCCCGGGAAGCCGCCGCGGCTTGATCCGTACCGCAACCTTTCCGGATGCCGATGAGGCTGGCGGCGAGTCTACTACTGCTGCACACGCAGGAGGTGGTCACGATGCACCCAATTGGAGCCGGCTCAAGAGTTCTATCATTCTCATGGGAGCCACCGTTCTCTACGCTGTCATTGCCGAGATTCTGGTGGACACTGTGGATGTGGTTCTTGAAAGCTTTGAGATTGACGAGAAGTTCCTCGGCATTACGCTGTTTGCCCTTGTTCCCAACACCACTGAGTTCTTGGTAAGCTTTGATCCCGCCACGTTTTTTTATTTCCCCCTTCAGAAACGGATTGATGCTAACTTCCACCTAATCAGAACGCCATCTCCTTTGCTATGAATGGCAACATTGCGCTCTCCATGGAAATTGGTTCAGCATATGCCCTGCAAGTCTGCCTGTTGCAAATTCCTGCACTCGTACTATTCTCCGCCATCTATCCTCCGGATGTACCGGTCGCAGATATGGCACGCTATACCTTTAGCCTCCTCTTCCCCCAGTGGGATATGGTCACAGTCATCTTGTGCGTCTTCCTTTTGAGCTACATGTACGGCGAAGGGAAGAGCAACTACTTCAAGGGCAGCATCTTGCTTTTGAGCTACCTTGTCGTTGTAATTGGCTACTACTTCAGCGGCTACAGCACCGGACTCGAGAAATCCAATGCTGGCATCAGCCGCTTCGACACCCTTGATGATGACGGACAGTACATGAGCTACGGCTTTAAGACTGTTGGGCGAGGTACTGGTGGTGTCGCTTACTGAACGATCACCGGACACCGAGTGTCTCATTTTGTTTTCATTTCACGATCAATGTCTTGGGGAGCATTGGCCGCCAACGGTTGAAGTCAGCACAGTTCAAAAGTTTTGGGGGCGGTCTTTGGGCGAACATAACTGTATAACGAAACCCACAGACTGTTTTGTTTCTTCTATACACCGATCGTCCTACTCTTTCAAGGGCCAAAATTCCTGGGGAGTTAAACGGCATTCATGGGGCATTATTGGCTTTTTTTTCCTTTTGTTTATCTTGCTATAAAAGCAGTGGCTCTCATGAACACCGTTGGTTGCGTTCATTCATGTAGTATATGTTCAAAATTGCTTCTTTCGTCAGCATGTGGGATGTCTTTGTGGTGGGCTCGATGGCATACAAGACTATCCGCAGAATGGTTGGAGACAGAGAGGACGAGGGAGAAGTGTTGAGTGTGGTGATGATGATACGAGGGATCATGAGATGGGTCATGTCATTAACGGATGAGAAGAGAATACATTTATATTTGCATCGTCGTTTTCTTGTTTCCACTATCGAGTATGTCATGCGATGGGCCTGGATCATGTTTAGACGTCTTGTGAGTAAACCAACATTCCTCTCTCAGCGGTCAAGTCATATTTTTCACTAACCCATTGTGATGTTACAGAAAGTGAAGAAAAAAAATCGACCACCATTGACACTTCGCGACTGACTGCATGCCGGGATCCACGTTCTAACACTTTAGGCAGAATCCACAGCCTACTATATACCGAAATGCTGTTTCGCGGAATCAGGTCAGGCGGCCAGTATTCCAGGGTGGTTCGGTGTCTGGTTAATGAATCCGGGGAGGCTTGGCATTATCAGAAACAAAGTAAGCACATAAATCCTTCTTTTTCGGAGATAATTGTATGTGCGAGGATAGATGGGGATGGAAGAAATGCTAATATGGATGAAACCTCTCAAATTGACAGGTACACTTGGAAATGGCTGCACATGGGCGAACGAAACAGGAAACAGATAGAGGTAGGTAAAGTATGGTAAGGTAAGAATAGCTCCTCTATGGGTTACACGAGCTATACCTACCTACCGAATAAGTTGACATGTTGACAAGTTGATAAATTTGACAAAGGAGAGCCTACAGGTTTCCTTCTTCCGGTTTGTTGCGTTTTAGGAAAATGACTGGCCAGCTTAGGCCTTGATGGCCATTTCACCCATTGGCATCGCCTTGAGCCCTGTTGTTTTCATCTGTCAGTTTACTGGTCTTACGTGTGGGAAGTGGGAGGAAGATTTAATGGCGGAGCTGGAAAAAAACGTACAGCCATCAACAGGCTCAGGAGCCTGCTGCTTGATAGTGCAAGCATTATACTGAGCCGTAGTCTGGGCCGTCAGGCCAGCAGACGGGCAGTCCTTGTTGAGGTTGCAGCCCTTATCCATGGCCTTTTGGAGGGAATCACCCTTCCAGCCGAAGACGTAGTCACCGTGGGCGGCAGCGCCACTATTTTCACTTTGTCAGCATCTCTTTCCCTTCACATCAAATCAAAACCACTACGGGAATGAGACATTGGGAGAAAAAGAAACATACCCGAGGTTCATGCTGTACATGAACGCAGGACCTGAATCAGGCCACATGCTCTTGTCGGCAAAGCTCGTCACGTTCCACATGAGCTCGTACATGATCTGCGGCAGCTTGACGGGGTGCGTGGAAGGGCAGGAGCCACCGCCGTTGGCGCCGGAGCCGCCGCCGTAGGCGACGTGGGACTTGTGGTCGGGGGAGTCGAGGTTCTTGCCGTCCCAGCAGCTGTTTTTTTTTTTTTTGGCCAAAATGTCAGTTTTTATGTTCCAGTGGAATGGATGGGTCTGGATAAGGGAGGAGGAAAGAAATGGAAGCGTACGTAGGGAAAATGATGGTCTGGCGGATCATCTTGCACTTGGTATCTTGCGGGATGTCGACGGTGTCGGAACCGGTGCAAGGGGCACCGCCGACGAAGTTACCCTCGTTTGTCGAGGTCCAGCAGCGGTGGCAGATGTTGCCGGAGGAAACCTTCTTGGGGTCGGTGTTGGCGGCGTTACCGGCGAGCATGCGGAAGCCCTGGGGTAAGTGGTTGTTAGCGACTCGTGGGGTTCCAGAGAGTAGGAACAGATATGGCTGAAGGGAGGCAATCACTCACCGGCTTGAAAGCAGTCACCTTGCCGCTAGGGATATAATACACATCGAGACCACCCTTATTGACAAGCTTGCCCTGCGGACCGCCGTTACCGACCTGAGGCACGCGGTGATAGCTGCCGTTCTTGGCCTTGAAGAACATGACGGCCGTCCAGTAGTTGGACAGGTCCTGGGCGAAGCTGCACGACGTACAGGTCGACTGGCCGGCCAGATCGTGCGAGCCCGGGTCCATGGTCAGGTTGAAGGAGTTACCGCCGACGATCTGATGGAGATGGGGTGTGTAGCGCATGCCCGGGTTGACGAGAGGGTCGACGCGGTCCACGACCAGCTGAGAGCAGGCGAAGCGCAACATGTTTTGCGCGACGGCACCGTTTGCCAGCAGCGCCACGGCGGCGGCGAGGGTTGCCCACGACTGCATCTTGTCTTTTTTTTTCTTTGTCTTTTCCTTCTTCAACACAATCTGAGAGTCAGTTCGTGGATGGCTGGTCGGCGGTGAGGCGACTGTTGATGATGGGTAACAGCTTTAGAAAAGGAGAACTGGTTGCTGCTGAAGACAAGATATCAAGAGAAGAGAAGACAGAAAAGGAGAGCAAAGACGACGAGGGAAGGATCGCGATGTCGCACGACGCACTTATACATGAGCACCGATCACCTTTCCCCCTTTCCTCTGATCTCCTTTTTTTTTTCCACCAGCCGGCTTCCCTCCCTCAACACCATGATGGAACCGTGGCCAGCCGTGACCAGGTTGACAAATGTTTCCTACATACCAAAGACGCAGGATGATTTCAGGCTCGCCGGCAAGTTACTAACTGCCGATGCTACGGAAACAAGGCCGAAGGTCTTCTTCTCATTTGGGTATAATATAAGTGGCTACATGATTGGTCTACAGGCGTTCCAAACGTTATTATAGCCACTGCCGGATTCGTCGACAATTGCCGTTCCTCTGGGCGACCAGGTATGTTGTAAATGTAGGTCTATTTTGTGATCTTCCTTCAAAAGATGGATGGGGGTGGTTTGGTTTACCTCTATGGTCATGGTCAGGCCGCCCGCGGTGCGTTATGATGGAAAGTGGAAGCCAAGCCCAATTGACCAAAATAAAATATACAGAAACAACCTAGACCATGAAACTGACCTGGGTTGGCTGTTAGGTGGTTGTGGTTGTCGAACAGACAGACAGAAAGAGGAAAAGAGGTCTGGAGCGGGTGAATTGGGCCTCCAACCGGATAAACGGTGGCCACGCCTGGTATATTGCTCTACATACCAGGTGTCACCACTTACGTCCACGATGTCTTTGCAACTCAAGCAGGAAGATCATGCCTGCCCATATGTTCCTCTATTAGTGGGAAAACAATCAATATCGCGCCGTCTGTACTCACCCTACCACTTCCATCAACTTCTCTCCCCCCTGAAGTACCTCTAATCAACACAACAGCGGCAGAGGCAGAAAGATTGTGCTTCGAAGTGACGTACATGCAGACCGAACCAACTTTTCTCGCAGTTCGGAAAACGTGGAGACTGAGACTCGCACAACAGAAAGAAGCCACCCGCCCGCCATCTGGGGTTTTCCCATGGGGTAAAAGAATCTGGAGTAAGGCACAGACATGCCATGCTGCCCGTGGACGTGGACGTGGACGTGTGGGAGAGACAAGCCGATTGGATGGCTCCATCCGTTGTCAACCAAGTGAATCTGTCAGTCTGCACATCTGAGCCGCTTTGGGCCTTGCAGGCATATGATAGTGTATCGAGGCATGTGATCTGGGTGACAAGTGGCAAGACTGGAGTGTAGAGGGAGATGCTGGATTCTGGACTCGGAGCTCTTGACTGTTACAGTGGCATTGATGGATGGGTTGCCCCTTCGGGTTTTGGGTGCTTCCCACGCTTGGGTTTGTGGATAAAGTCAAACTTTGACTGGGATGGCGGTTCTGCGTTGAAAGTTTCATATGAGACTGACAAGACATGGGTGAATTGTGAGTGCTGGTGAATATGGGTGAGGGTCTTGTGTTGGTGATGAAAGGCCAGGCAGGAGACTCACTACAAGCACTGCCGTCAGTCCGCATCTGTCTCTAGATGAGATGTTGATGAAGTTATCATCAAAATAACCCCTGTAATGGAGCATATGTAAAAATAGTGTTCTGAGCGGTCGGTTGAAATTTGGTCGGGATGCGAAGGCATATTGCCCAGAACGACGATCTGGAAGCTGCTAGTCAGGTCTGAATGTTCTGTTGACGAAATTTTCATGATGAAAATTTCTTGGCTTCGCTCACCTGATGCTGCCACAGAGTCATTGGTGTTGATATCCAGCCTCCAGGATCCAGTTTTTAGATTGAAGATGTGACTGGTCTTTGGTGTTGGGCTACCAGCCCAGCCCAGCGCAGCCCACCAACACCACACTGTCCTTATCGAATGCATAAAACGTGTGAATGGTCATTTTGCCGGAGACGCCTTCTTCTTCTTTAACCGGGTTTCCTGGTTGCATCCTCCAGGATGGAAATCGAGGCTGGAAGAAAGGGAGAAGAGGAACGCATGGGGGGCCTCAGACGTGGACCTGAGCGCACGCAGTAACCGATCTGGATCGATTGTGGAAGACACTCATCATTCTCATTTCAACCAGGTGCGCTGTAAGATAAGAGTGAGAATGGGATCCGAGTCCCGAAGGTTTTATCAATTTCCAGGAGAACAGACGATATAAAAACCTCCCGCCCTTGCTTGCTTGCCCGCGATGATGATCATGCCTTCCGGGACAGAGGCCCCCTGTGTGGGGACACTCGCATGCAGTTGCCCCTTTTAACCCCATTTACAGCTGTATCTCAAGTGGAATCCCCCCCTCTTCGTCATCGAAGATCCTTCTGCCAGATTTTCTGTGGGATTGGAAGCCATCATCGTCCCTCCCAGCTTTGCTGCCGAACAGACCAAATGGCAAGCGTATACAACACTGGCGATGGCCCTTGCGATCTCTGGCAAATGTTGCCAAGTACCATGCCCCGACGACGATGCATGTGAGAGCAATGGCAACGACGATGAATACCCAGAAGTACTTTGACACGACGGCTTGGCCTCCCTCGGCGTCCCATGAAAAGAAATTTGACGAGAAGATGGCCTAGGTCCAAGTTTGTTGTCAGTTTCAAGTTCCATGCCTTTGTTTATAGCTCCTTGAACACTGCTAAACCCCTCGCAAAGAGACACGGCTCGTGACATACCGCAACGGTTGACATGGGTAGGAAGACCATTGTCAGCAAAGCGATCGATCGCATCTGCGAGCTGTCTTTCTTCATCTCCTCCGAAAGACCGGTGTTTGCGTGTGCTAGCTTGGTGTTGAGTCGCGACAGCTTCAGGTTCGTCTGGTTGTCCTGGAGTGAGAAGAAGCTCCAAACCTAGAAAGTGTATCGCATCGTTAGTCAGCTCTATGTGCTCTATGAAGGTATTTGTCTTCCATCCATCACTCGTACCGTTTGCATTGTCAGTGACATGTTGTCCTTCACGAGATGGCAGTCGTTGATCTTATCATCGAACTCAAACATGATGTCCTGCAGCCTCTCCCGAATCTGCCTCCCTGCTCTTTCTAGTCTTAAGTAGCCAGATACGCTGGAAAGTTCAGGCAGCCCCTGCTGCGTGTGGTTCTCCTCTCCATTTACCTCTAGTGTTGTAGCGCGGGAGATTGTTCGTGAGCCAGGTGCCGATGACAATGTTGCCGAAGGGATGCGTGTCAGACGGCCTGGGGAGAAGGTAGGGGATGTCTTGACACTGGTTTCCACCATGTCCATTGCCGCCTCAAACTTCTTCAGCTGTCGCTTCACGGCCATTATCAGGCTTACCAGTTCCCTGGACCTGTACGTTGACTTCAACACGTCTGTCATTCTTTTCTTGTCCATGTCTAGGTCAAGTCCCCTTGCGCCGCCGACGTTTTCTAACTGGTTGTACTCGTAGTTGTTCCGAAGTTCGAAGTTGTCCAGAAGATCCTCCACCTGATCGACCAGACGAATACGTTCGAGTTCGAAGAACAAGCCGGGCAGGAGTAATGGGTGGTTGTGCTTGAGATCACACGACCTGATTCTTCTTACTATATCCTCCTTCTGTCTTTCATTGCATCCGTAGAACAATGCAAGATTGAGATCAGTTTCAGTGAGGTACGTCGTTGACAAAGCAATGTCATTCGGCAATGTCGACGAAGTTCGCGCTGTGCACGCTGTTTGGAGCAAGTAATGGTTAGTCCACAGACCCTGATTCCTGGCATACGAGAACTGGTTGAATCCTACTTATCATCGGTTTTCTCTCCTTACTTCCCTCCGGAAGATCGTCATCGTCGGAGTAATGACGCTGAGCAGACAAGTAGCAGCTCAATCTACCGATCGTGCGAGTGATTCTTGGGTGGAGATGAAACTCATGAACGAGTTGTGAGAGGATATCATCACTGTTGAAAGGGAGATAGGATACCGGTGACTGTGTGTTTGCGCCGTCATCGTCATCGTCGAAGATTGGCTTGACCCTGTTTAAGATTCTATTGCGTTATATCGTCAATAAGAGACGCCCTTTGCCTTTGATGTTTTCTTGAAAAGGGCTTACACAGAAGAAAGAAAGGTGGAGGCAAAGAAGAGTTCTCATTTCCTTACACAGCACATATGCCAGAGCCCGGGTGGCCGGATGAAGGGAGAAAATCCAGGACAGCCTGACCGGGACAAGATGTTAACTCATCGATCAGATAAAACGAACTTTGACGGTTTCGATGTTCAATCGGGAAGGGTTATTTACGTTCTTGAACCAGGCCTCCCATTCTTCACTGGTGCTCAGTGTCTTGACCTCGAATGTTGGAGGACCCTGTGGTAGATCGTCGGAAACAGATCAGCTATAGCCCTTTGACTGCCCGCATTGCTATAGACTGTCCCAAAATTACTTGCTTCTTTATTCACAAGTTTCGTCACTATCGTCGCCTTTTCGCCTGGGAATTGGCAAGTGAAGTTGTAAAAGTCGCGTTCGGACCACTCGAGGGAGGTACGGTCATAATCCATCTTCGTCACGGACAGCTGTTCTCTTCTGACGGTCACACAGCGGGACTATTGAAGGCGATGCCGGATGAAGGATGTGAAATGGCGCTGGCGTTTGCCTGAGGTTCTTGTGACGAAGGACAAACCCGACAAGGGTCGCTGCGACTCCGGGTGATTCTTAAACCGGTTAAGCCAAAATCCCCGCCAAATGAGCCGGGCGTCTCACAAATTCGGTGAGAAGTGTCGCAGATGATGACCGTTGGAGGAGGCTGACTGTCAGGCACACTTGAGGAAGTGAGGTGGTGGAATCGGACTGGCGATGTAACACGAATACTCGGCGAGTGAGACGAATCGTAGAGATTTTCCTCTGCTGTCTCGGCCTCGCCACGACTTCCGCACGTGTCCTATGCAAGCTGACATGGAAAGCGTCAAGCCAAATAATTGGTTCTTCATCAACCGGGAATTCGTGGCGAAGCACCACGTTGTGTACGCCCCAAGGAAGTAGGATTCTGCTAGTGAGTGTTAGTGGTTTTGCGGGGTCATAGAGCCATTGCACTAAGTATCACCGCCTAACACCTTCGGTGGAATGCTTCTCGTTGCTTCTCCTTGGCCAGCAACTTTACTCTAATTGGGAATGTCTGCATTTTCTTTCTGAACGAAAACCTGCAGAGAACCGTCCGCCCATCCCGAGATGTTTTGTGTGACCTGAAGCATCTTATTTCTCGGCCGTAGGCTTGATTTGTTTTCTTCTTTTTCCCTATTGCTTGCATCAGGCACCGACAGGTTGAATCCATCAACAATACCGTTACATCCGACATCTGACGAAACACAGCTCAATCCAGTCTGACTTAAAGAAGAGAACGTGTCTGCAGTTAGGCCTATATTGAGGAACCCGATCTCTATCACCGCCACCGAACACCTCACCAGCCATCGCGTTCGTACACCATGCTTTCATCGTCGCCAGCGATCATAAATCAGGCTCCCCCGGCTGCACCAGTCCAGTGGCATAATCATGTTCTGCGAAAGAAGTACCGAGATCCTCTCAAGCTCAAGCAGGCTTTGACTGCGAAGTACGGGGAAGGGAACTATAGGATCAAGGTACGTACCGTATCTTACTTTGTAACCGATTGGTCGGGATTCTGTTTCAACCTTTACTTACGTGTGAGCCGGAACAGGTCAGGGCAGATCGGTGGATTGTGGCTATTCCTAGAGAAATGAGTAATGTTCGTTCAAAACTGCGAGCTTACCGGATGGAAAGACGAAGTCTTTGAAGTTCTGCCGCTAATTAAGTATGGCTTGCGCGTACAGATTGAGATGGACGAGCTTGAAAGTTCGGTCTATTCGCACTACTAGCGATGCTGGGGGTATCAAGGTTTAACAGGCAATCTAGGAGCGGGATGTAAGGAAAGAAAGCATTGAAAGCAAGCGGACTTAAAAAGAAAACAAAAACCAACCCAAATACCAAGGCGTTCTGCCCGAGAAAATATGAGTGTAATACATGGTCTTTCCCATGATCCAGCTTGATGTAGACATCAGTAGTGGGAAACGTATGATAAAAATAAGGGGAAAATAGCAACTAGGCTTTGGCTCCAAGAATCAACCAGCCGCTTTACTTGGATGTGCCCAGCCAGCTGTTGCGATTCCGGCGCGGCGCGACCGAACTCCAGAACGCCTGACAGGTTAACCAAGCACTCATTGCCCGAGATTCTGATAACCAAAGATATGATGTGCAGAATACAACGCCTTTCCAGACGTTCCAGCCGTGGCTTTGAGGCTGAGACCTCACGAATGTAGAGCTGTACGGAGGTTAGTAGAGCGCCTATGGTGGTTTGATTAATGGAAGACATAACTTCTTGACGGGGACTCACCACTATAGTAGCTTGGATCGCGTTCACAAGCCTTTCTGATAACATCAAGCTCTCTAACGAGCTTCGCAACATTGATTCGATCATTTGGATACGGGCTGAGCATCTTCTCGATAATATCGAGAAACTGCTTGGTGTACTCGGATGCCCTCTCATGTTTCCTGAGCTTCACCATCCACTCGCGCACCTTGGGCTTGATGATGGCCGTGTCGCCTTCGATCTTGAAGAAAATGTCCGTCGCGAATCCGTATGCAGTATCCTCGTCCATGCGGTAGTCAGGAAACACCTCATAGACGGCGTCATAGCCCAAAACGTGCCATGTAACGAACTCGAGGAACATGCACCCCAGCGAAAAGACATCCGATTTTCGAGATATGCGACCTTTAGCGAGATCAAACTCGGGCGCTCGATATGTTGCTGACTTTTCAAGAGCTTTCGGGTCAGCATTGGATCGAGAATATTTGGTGTGAAGGCGACCAAGTCCAAAGTCAGACAGTACAAGCGTGCCGTCAGCTTCAAAGTAAAGAACGTTTTCAGCTTTGATATCGCCGTGGCGCCCATATAGCTCGCCTTTCCCAGCCGGGACCTCGTAAAATCGCAGCGTGTGTTCTCTTTCGTTGTGAACGCACAGCAGAGCAAGGGCAAGCTGGTGGCATTGTTGAGCCATCCACGGAGCGATGGACAGGCGGTCCTGTTCATTTTTGGGCTGGTGAACTTCCCAGTACTTCCAGAGGTTCCCCTCCGCCCAGGGGAATAGTAGGTAGAACACTTCACTCCCGCCATCTTCTTCAATGACAGAAAATGTAGCGAGAAGTTTGATGAGGTGGGTGCCTTTTTGGGCTTTGACGGTGATCAGGGAGGCCAGTTCCTTGTCGAAGGCCTCTTTATCGGACGCGTGCAGCCTCTTTAGAGCGAAGGTCAGCTCTTTGTTTTTACCATCGTCAGACTGGAATACGGGTTAGCACCTGCCCAATAAGGTGAATGCCTGCCGGCAAGAAGGTAGACAACGGATGCGCTTATTGCAACTTACTCCGAGATGACCAAAGTCAAAGTGACTTCGATCAATGATGATCCTCTTAACCTCGCCAAAGCCCCCGTGAAGATTGTCATCCTGATCCGTGTCTGGTCTAAGCTTGACATTGTTGCTTGCTTGCCCAGCTGAGCCAGTCCGCCCCTTAACCAAGCTCCTGTCGGGTGAAGGAGAGTCGATTGTGTATGGCAGGACGTCCTTCGGACCAAGACTGTAGTGGACATGATTCTTTTCGCCTTTTGTGGGAAGTTTGAAGTAAACGGCATTGAATGCGTAACTGGCTAGTACCATGTGCTTGCAATCTTTCCCTGAGAGTCTTCTGGTCTTGCGACCAGGGAGCCGATGAGAATGAGTCTTGTTCTGACATGCAATCTTGCCGTCAGGGGTAATCGAGATCAAGGGTAGGCATCGATCCGACAGCCTGAGGCTATCCTTGCCACTTTCGTTCTTCCAAAGCCCAGGCAGTGACTCATGTAGTTGTGTATAAATAAACAAGAGGAAGACCTTCCAGCAACGGACTTCGTGGAGGATACGAATACAAAGTCGCTGATGACCTTCCTCTGGGACATGCTTCCACAGTTGCTGTACGGCTGCGAGGAGACGTCCGGGAGTGAATATCTCTTGGAGAGAGCCTCGGGGAATGAAGAAGCCTTTTCCTTTCTCGACTTCCTTGGCTTCAAGTTCTTCACGAATGATGTCGAATATATCTGGACCACTATCTTGGGGTACAATGTTGGTGTTCGATCGTTCAATGGGATGATCTTCGTCGTAGTACTGGTTGCCACGATCGGAGCATTTGTCGACACACGGATCGGCTAGTCCGATAGCTTTAGCTCTTGGAGCCATTTTAGAGGCTGTTCGGTGGCGAGAAGTATGCGCTGAGTCAACGCAACAGGCCTTGTGTTGTGCAGGAAAGATCTTGGTGGTGGGCCTAGTAATCTTCTAAGCAGACTCTGAGTCAACCCAAAGGAAAATGCGTGGGGCAAAAGGAGAAAAGGCGAAGAGTGATGTTAACTCCGAGAAAGGGTACGGTCAATGAGGTATAAAGAGGAGGAGGACGAAGTTGATAATGAGTGATACTCCAACAAAAGCAAACGATGCCTATGTGCTCACCCAATGTAGTGAAATTCGTCAGGTGTTTGAACAACAAGCGCCATCGTTCCGTTTTACTCCATTGTGCAATACGACAAACGTATGGTGGGTTTGGCAGGGTAAATAAGTAACTAGGAGTGGGCTTTACAATGGCCCGCGGTCCATCTGAGAGCTCCAGGTGGTGGGTGTGGTATGAGGAGCCTCTTCGCATCGGTATGATAAGGCATCCAGAGCCTTGTGTCCGTAGTTGCGGCTGAGCATCAACAATTGGATGCCTTAAGACCTGGGAGGGGGTCGGCAATGGGTATAGTCTGCAACGAAGGGCCATTGATACACAACCCGTGACTGCGCCTTCGGTGTGCGTTGGATAGCGGCTATCAGTCTGAAGGACTTCCTGTCCCTTCTTCCTATCCCGCACAGAGGTTGGAACGGGATCTGTGATGTTAGCAACGCGCGAGACGGCTTTTGAGTATCAACAGTCTTCTCACCGGTCTCCTAAGGTAGCATTGTGGCGCACAGAGCCTTCTTCTGGCCTCCCCTAATGGTCATGGATGGTGGCCTCTCGCCAGCCTTACTTTGCTCCTGAAACCCGAACTGCCTCTCTGCCTTGGGTGAGTTGTTGTGTAACACCCATCCCGCGGGGAGCCTTGTGCGAATCTACCTCCATCAACTGTTGGATAGTGGCAGTAGATTGGACGGGCGCGAGGCCAGCATTGAAACTCAGAGTGAGCCGTAGTGAATGACTTCAACCTGGCACCTATAAAGAGTGATGAGTGGTCACCTTTCACTTCACTTTCCCTCCAATCTTCAGATTCATCTTGTATACCAACCCCAATCATGAGGAGGAATGAGCCGCTCCATAACCCACGGCGCGCTTTCAGGACATGATCCCAACTGGGCGAAAAAGAAAAAAAGTTCGACTTTCAAATAAGTGTAGTCATCCTCTGCGGTATCAAACACCAGGGTTAGCACATCTGGCAAGAGAAAATGCTCAAAGACTTCCCAAAACTGTCTCTAGTCGCTGTTCCGAGGCAAAAGCCGTTTTTTCAACAGCTCAAACAAATTCTCCTGCCCACAGAGGAAGGTCATACCTAATAAAGTCAGGTTGGAGTGGGAGGTGCCAATGCTGCGCCACTTCCATACATGAAAATGGCGTGAGATCGAGAATGTGTGAGTGGTGACACTCTAAGCAGCTACTACACTGCCAAACACCACTAGCCCAGTTTGTACCACCTATCAATCTCTCGTCAGGCTCCGCCGCCTGCGCCCTCTGAATTAAATAAAGGACAAGGCCTCCCAACCATATCCCTTGCTTCAGGCGTACATCATGGCTTCTGATCCAAGAAGTTGACTGCCACTCAGGTGAGTTCATCCAACCGGCGTAACCCACGAGGCTTCGCACCGTTACACCCCGCGCTTGCTCTTACCACACCAATCCATGGCTCACTTTGAGTTTCCAAACCAAGCTGTCCATGCAGAAACGTGAACCACTGCCACAGAGTGGCGGTATAGACCCTGCAGAGCACATCTATCCACTGTCCTACCTGCTTCACTACTTTAGGGCGTAAGATCTTTTATTCGTATCAGCCTCTCAGTGCCAGCACTTGATCGCGGGCGCGTACTTTACGGGCGGGAGCTGAGACACGAGCCGGCCGAGGCTGAATGGCGGGCGAATTCTTCGGACATCGCGATGAAGGAAAACTCTAGAGGTTGGACAACGTGATCAGGGAAAACTAAAGGTATTAAGTCAGTGGTGACCCTTGGTTTTGACCATGAAATAAAGCATCAAGCCATTTAATACTTTTTCCTACCCTAAACATTTGTTGTTCTCATTCTTGTCAGCCTATCAGAACCTGCCATAATACGCGCACAGGCAACGTTCAAGAACTTGAGAAAAATTTGCGTACCCACACGAGACGGACGACCGAATTCCCGTGTCTGTAACCATGGCTCTATATCGCACAACTGGCAAGCTCTCCGCCGTCATGGGACAAGCAAAATATCACGACGTTGCAGAAGGAGGCGGCACCATTCTTGAGATACCTGCTTGTGCTGTAACTGCGGACGAGTTAAAAGAAGAGCTTCAAAGGCGGCTTCAAACATCGCAGTACACGATCCAGGTGAGTGTTATATTTCGGATGAACGCGTGTTGTTGTCTAACAGTATGTTAGCTAAAACGAGACCGATACTCGGTCACTCTGCCACTCCATGGGAAGCAAGATATACTCAACACCCTCCAGCGATGACAACAATTCCGGCTATCAGAGACTAAAGCAACACTGCCACTCTCGCATTGCGCCGCTTCATTTGTTGATGCAAACGCTGGAAAGCATTCTTCTCGTTCAAGGCATTTTCCTGGAGTTACGGTTTGTCAGCGAATATTACCGGAGGTGTCCTTTTGTATGGGTTTCACATACCAGAACTGCATAGATCTCGCTCGGGGTTCACATACGGAGATATTGAGGCCAGGAAGGCAAGTTTGTTATAATGTGAGGGATATGGTGATAATGACTTGCCAAAGACATATTGTCACTGATTGAGAGTGCGGCAGACTGGAAAATAAGTTATGGGTTTTGGGTTGAAGGCCTCTCATTCTGTTAAACGCTTATAACAGCGGTACAAGCGAAAGGAAAGAAGGGCAGAAGCACACACAGCTCATGGAGCTCAACCACTTGTTACTCATTAGGTCCAGCCGCATAGGTCTTCAAGTGCCGCAATGAATCTTGAAACTCCCGCTCAATGAGTTGCTGATGCTTAGGTGAACGAGCTGTGATAGAACATTCGAACGGCAAGGGACTAGAGTTGAAGCCGTCTGAAAACGCAAAGCTGCGAGTGAATCAAGATGTCAATACCACCCACTGTAATCAGACAGAGACAGAACTGAGAAACAAATCCACTCACATGTCAACTTCAATATCTTCACCACGCTCATTCTTCGCTGGACCAACATTGAATCCCCAGAGTATCCGCGCGATGTTGAGGGTTACCGAAGCATGGCCCAAATGCATGCCGGGACAGATACGGCGACCCCACCCGAAAGCGCTGTGGCCAAACGGACCCGGATATTCGCGTTGCTCGAGAAAACGTTCAGGCGAGAAGCGGTGCGGGTCAGGGAAATCATACTCGTTCAAATGGACTGCAACGACATGTTAGCAAATGCGGCCAATAAATCGAGGTAAAGTTAAAAGATGGACATGGCAACACTCCCGACTCGTATGCTCCACCCACACCCTCCTATTAGAAGGAAAAAAAAAAAGAAAAAGGAAAAAAAACCCAAGGAAAGGAGCAGAAAGAACTCGAGGAACTCACTACTCCAAAGAGGCGCAATAACCGTGCTCCCCTTCGGTATAAACATGCCCCTATACGTATCATCCGCGATACTGGCATGTGGTGTGCCCCCAAGAACAGCAATAGGCCGCCACCGCAGCGTTTCTGAGACGATAGCAGTGACATACGGGAGTGATGCCACATCTTCGAAAGTCGGTACCCGATCATTACCAACGACTCTATCCAGCTCGGCCTGGGCCTTAGGGATAAAGTCCTTGCCAAACTTGACGCAGGCGAGGAGGAAGCTGGCTAGGGAGCCGGCGGACTGTTGAACCCATGTTAGACTAGACGCTCAAGTGATGGGTTAGAAACTCGTACTCACCGTCTCAACTCCAGCACCAAACGGTGTACCAGCAGCATAGGCCAGCTCAAGGTCATTCATGCCATGGTTCTTCTGCTCGTTGATCAGGTACGTGGTAAAGCAGTCTTCTGCTACGCCTCGCTTCATCTTGTCTTTGACCTCGTTCACGAGATCGAGATACATGTCGACATCCTTTTGCCGTTGCCTCAGCACTTCGGCCTTCCATGGCGCAAAGATGCTCGGCAAGTACTTGAGGGCCGGATATCGTTCTACGGCAAACTTGCCTGGGATGCTATAAGAGGAGTGATATATTAGAAGCTGCATGGATAGAGGGGAGAGTTGGGGCCAACATACTTGACAGACGTTAAACGGCCCATAGACTCAGCATTGGCCCGAACCACAGCATCAGTCCGAACATCCTCAACCCTTCGTCCATACGTGACCGTCACAATGACAGAAGCAGCATAACGCTCAAGATGCGTCCGAAACTCCTTGGGGTTCGTGAGCAAGTCGTGCATCAGGACCTTGGACTCGAGGTTTTGGATAGGCCGGTAGGATTCACTTTGGCGCTGCATGAAACCGCTGTGTAAGGCTTTACGCCAACGCCTCCAAAAAGCCGAGTAGGGGGCCATGAGACCTCGCATGCCTCCAGACAAGAGCTCGCCGCCCATGATGAATCGTGGGCGGGACGAGTAGATGGCCCCACGCTTCTCAAGCAGGTCCCAGGCTGCCTGGGCGGAACCCAAGATGATGGTCGGGGTCGGTCCCATCTGGAGGTAGACAACATCGCCGTACTCCTTGCTCAGTTCTTGGAACCAGAGCCATGGCTTTCGAATACCGGTCTTGATGGTCTTGGGTCCTGGAGGGAGCTGTGAGCGGTGTGCATGAAGCCTCCATCGCTGCCGCAGCTAAAGTACTCAGATCTGAGTTAGCAAGCTGTTTACTAAGTTCGAGGTAGGACTTGACCATACCGCTGGAAAGGAGAGCCCAAAGAATGACAAGGCAAGGGCAAGGACCAAGCCAAGAATGATAGTACCGATCATCTTGACCGTGCCCTCTTCCACTTGAATAAAATCTTTGATCGTATGGTACCTTGGAGACACACCTTTGGGGGCAGAGGTTGATCTTTCCCATGCCCTGGTTAAAGAAGGATTCCGGCCACCAATGTTGAGTATTGGAACTCACCGTCGGAATCTTTTACCGAGTTGATGCGACGCGGCGACCTATACGATTTTGTTGCTTGCTTGATCGGCTCTCCTCACACTAGGCTGAATCCAGGGTGTTGGAAGAGAGGTGCGTGAGGGGTTCGTTGTTGGCTGAGTGCCTCCTTGCTCAGATGACACCGGCAGTTCGGCAGATATAACCTCCCCAAATCCGTATAAAATTGTCTCCGTGTAACATCAAAATGCAACCATAATGATACTGTACTGTGGCTTACCGTTCAAGTTATCTTCTGATTTAAACCAGCATTCCTCTTTTCTCAGTTTCAGTGACTACTTGACCCAAGCAGCGTTGCCAAAAGGTGAAACATGAGAGGCAAGATCACAGAAACATGGCTCACAAAACAATTCTTGACTTCCATCTTCCTAGGGCTCGGCGGTTTCCTCTACGGCTTGTAAGTAGCTTGCATCTTGATCAAGGCTCGGAATATGCCACGTTAGCTGACTCGAACTTGATGACAGTGACTCGGGTATCATCACTCCAAGTCTCGCTCTGAACTCCTTCCTGAAATACTTCGACAATCCCGATGCCCCTCTCCGAGGAGCTATTGTGTCAGTTTACCAGGCAGGTGGTAAGTCTTCACTTGTTCAGAACTTTGGACGGTGGTGGGGGTACCGAGAGCTGATTTTACGCCAACTGTAGCATGGCTGGGAAGCGCCTCTGTTGGTATAACCGGTGATAGGCTCGGAAGACGGAAAGCGATTGCGTTCGGGTGTGCCTTTGGGGTCCTCGGGGGTGCACTGATGACCGGTGCGGCACATGTTGCTATGCTTATCATTGGTCGCATGCTTGTTGGATATGCCGTCGGTACAATCACAGGCGTTGCACCGGTCTTTGGAGCAGAGATTGCAAAGGTGCGTACGGTCTTCTGTTGTTGTCAATATGATGCATGCGAGACGCTTTCTCACAAAGTCTTCTTTAGACCCATGAGAGGGCAAGAATAAACGCAGTTACCCAGATGAGTAAAGTAGCCCACATTCCAAAAGGGTGAGAGGATTTACTGACCTTCTTTCTCGCTGTAGTGTGTGCTTGGGGTTTTTTTGTCGCTCTTTGGACAGGAGTAGGGGAAGGCAAGTGGCATAACCCCAACCAGTGGAGGCTCGGTTTTGCTGTCCAGAGCATTCCAGCCCTCGCTCTTGGGGTCGGAGTCCTTTTTATCAGCGAGTCGCCAAGATGGCTTTGCCTGAAAGGCCGTCATGAAGAAGCAGAGAAGGCCTTTCGCAGCTATCATCACAACGGCTCCAACGATGAGTGGTGCAGGGAGGAGTTCAGCCGTATGCAAGCCAACATTGCGATCGAGCTACAGGCTCGAGGCGATCTTTCCTGGGCAGAGCTCCTCAAGTCGCCGGTCTTCAGGAAGCGTCTTTTTGTCGGATCCTTTGTCTGGGCGGCTGCAATGTTGAGCGGCATCAGCTTTATCCAGTATTTCCAACCAGCCATCTATGCAACACTGCAGTATAATCAGGATCAGCAGCTTCTCATAAGCGGGCTATACGGATCGGTGGCTCCGGTGGCGTGCCTGGCATCCCTGCTCTTCGTGGACCGCATCGGTCGAAAGAAGATTCTGGTCTCCAGTGCTTCGCTGTTGTCACTATGTTACCTGATTATCACCATCATCGCGGCCGTCTTTCCGGCTCGACCGGGTTTCCCAACAAATGAGGCAGCTCAGCGCGGGCTCATCGCCTGCGTCTTTGTTGTATCGGCCAACTACTCGGCTCTTCTGGGCCCGATGACTTGGATCATTCCGTATGTAAAGTCCTGACCCATGTCAATCGTTGCATGGCTGACATGAACCGTCTCTAGGCCCGAGGTCTTCACCACCGAGTTAAGAGGCAAGGCAAATGCCGTTGTCCAGGTCCTGCATTATTCCATTAGCTTGATTATCACCCAATGTTCGCCCATTGCTTTGGCTGCAGTAGGCTGGAAGTATTACGTATGAAGCAGAATTTGTGCGAGTAGTAAGACGGATGACCTGGCTAACGACACACTAGATCTTCTTTATCCTTAGCAACGCGCTGTCTGCGATTGTGTTTGCACTTGTGTATCCCGAAACAAGAGGTAAGGAGGAAACCTTGGTTCTTGATGTTGGTAGACATAGCTGACCACGAGCTCTTCTTTCTTTGCCAGGCAAATCGCTTGAAGACATGAGTGAGATATTTGGCGATATCAAGCGAAGGACGGAACCAGAGCTCGGTGGCGCCCGTACAGCTCTGTCAGACAAGAAAGACAGCGGGATCAGCGACTATGCAATCGAGAAGACGGAGCCGAAGTAAGAGACCGAGATCCCGCCCGCCGTAGGAACCAGAATTAAGCTTCTCAGCAAACGCGTGGCGCAGTGTTATTCGAATGATGTTTGCAGAGCCCTGGCACGGCTATATTGCAAGCGGGATATGGCGGGACATACAGAGGCGGACACTCTAGGAGAATAGATGATCAGCATGTGCTTACTGTACAATCCAGAATGATCAGATGAGGCTGGGAGAGAGCATGGAAGATTGTACCTTGGCCCAGTAACTTGAGTCGTCAACCCTGGCGCTGCCGTGTCGTTAGCATCATCATCGCCGATGTCGTGAAAGCGTCGAGGGATAATGATGCTGCTTTTTTGCGGTTTGGCTGACCTTGGGTGGATGGATTGGAGCGGCCGTCTGGAATGTAGGTTGTGTTCTCTTTTGAGGCGGAAGTCTATTCTAGGCAGCGGATGTTTTGGTTAGAACAGTCGGGTGGGTGACGCGGGAGCGGCAATGCGCGACATGGCCGGAATCAAGATTCAAAAGTGCATGTAAGTGTTAGTGCGGTACCTAGGAGGGTATGGGATAATTTTTGCCGCTAGTGTGTAGTAAGCTGCGGGTAGCAGGAACGTGGGGAAAGAAGAATGTACTGTCCTAACTGGATCCGATTCCAGAAACACAAGTGTGACCCGCCAACGTCCCTTCAGCTTGTCTAACAAAACATCATCTATCTTACAGCATCCACCAGCATAATCTGACTCTAAACCATGGTAAAAAAAATCATTTTGTTCTTGTACAATTTTCTTCGATGGATTGAGAGCTTTTTCCAGTTATATACCCATACTAGCCAGTAGGGTTTGATGTTACAAGCCGTCCGTCGCTTAGTTTGCTCAAGGCTGCAGTCATTCAGAGTATTGATGGCAGGTCCCAACGACAAGTACAGAAGGATCACTGATGGGGTCCCGGTTGGCGGTTTATCGTGGTATTTTCCCCTAGCGAAGGATCTCCAACCGAAGAAATGGCTCGATACGCCTGGTTGTTTGTTAGCTCTCATGCATCAAGCGAGGTGTATTGGGGGCCCCTCAACTGGGGGCCAGTTTCCCGCAGAGCTCAATGGCATGATGGTATTGTACGCACAACTCGAAATATATGCCTATATAACTCGCGAGCTTTACCTCCTCACGAGTAACTCTTGTTCTGGCCCCTCATCCCCCTCAGTCTCGTCTTTCACACTCACAGGAACAGAGCCCACACTGAACAGAGCCATCCATACTCGTCAACCATTCTCTACTATACCCGACCTCAGGACTTACCTCTTCAACGAGACCCAAATACCACCATGTCCATCTTTACTTTTCGCTCTCTGGTTCAGCTAGCTCTGGTTGGCATCTCAACCGCTGCTGCCATTGCTCCCTCTGCCATCACACCTACCCCAGATGGCCTCATCACCCGCAAGGTCCAGCTCCCCGATGGCACCGCCATAACCATTGGCGAAAACCCCAACCTCGTCTTCAACCCAGAGTCGCCCAATGGTTCCAAAGACATGAAGCACAAGCGAGTGGACTGGCAAGAACTCGACATCAGCTCCTCCATACAAGACTTCTGCTGGGACGAAAGCAGGCCCCAATTCAGCTACGGGTCCTCGGCGCCCTTGGCAGCAGACTGCCAGAAGATTGTCGATTACTATTCCGGCGTCAGGAATACCGGCGTGAAGGGTAAATGGACACTGTATCCTTCCGACCTTGAGAATGGAAAAGTTGTTCCACTGGTGAAGGTGGATGGCTGCCAATTCCAACTCACACTGTCAGGTGAAATAGGGCAGAAGGTGTATTGGGGGGACAATGACTTGGTGTACTATGTCAGCAATCAACTCAAGTATGCAAAAGATGGACGTGTACAGGCGGAAGACTTCACGGCTTGCTACGTGATGGACGAGAAGAAGTATGTCCAGTTGAAATGGAGGTTGGTGAAAGCCTAGATCACCTGTTGAGATGCATGTAGCGGGTGGGGGCATCCCTGTCTATGGATCTATCTTGTCGGTTATCCTTATAACGCGGGGGCTATCCTTATTGGGCTTATTAGTCGTACGGAAGGAGCAACGGGAAGGAGGGTTGGGTTC
This sequence comes from Neurospora sp. FGSC 26628, assembly GCA_009805345.1. Taxonomy (NCBI): domain Eukaryota; kingdom Fungi; phylum Ascomycota; class Sordariomycetes; order Sordariales; family Sordariaceae; genus Neurospora; species Neurospora sp. FGSC 26628. The sequence goes on along the minus strand of RAOO01000023.1, from coordinate 36,864 downwards.
GTGCACGGAAACAGCGCAATGTACCGTAGTGGAAAAGTCAAGGGGGCCATCAAACAACCAAAAAAGCACACTTACAATCCCACCATGTTTCCTCGTTTTTAAACCTTGGGCTTCTCTACCATCCCAAATCTTATTCCAGTCACTTGACTTGACATCATTAAAGATTCGAAGGGCCCTCTTGATACTGTTGCGAAAACAGGTCCATCCCACCACCATTCAAACCCCAGTCAAAAGTGGAAGCATACATGTCTCCCATGGCCATTTGAGGATCATCAGGGCTGACCGGCTCCATATGTCCTGGCTGTTGTTGATAAGCCGGATGCTGAGGCAGAAGCCCCCCAAAGTTCATCTCTGCAGGCCTTTGTGGCTGCGCCTGTGGCGACGGTCCGAACATTCCCCTGGCCTCGCCTCGATGGATATTATGCAATCTGCTCATGTCCTGGGTCGGAGGACAATAATTCACCATCTCGATCCCTGAATCTACCAGATCCTGTCGACCATGGTGAAACCCGGTAACTTGAGCTGGCTGGTTCAGGTTGACGACCCCATTGCCGTAAACGCCAAAACCGGCCTGAGGATTGATGGGTGTTCTGGGAGTGACTGGGCTCGGAGTTGCGGGAAATTCATACTCTCGACTCTGACCAGGGCCGAAGGGAGGTGCGACTACGCCGACGCCCGTCTGTGCAACCTGTCCCTGGCGTAATTGCACGATCCCCGAACCAGTCAAGCCGGGAGCCGCTCTCGTTGCCATCAACTCTGCCTGGCCTACCTTCGCCCATGACTCGGCGCTGTTGATCGTCTCGAGAGAAGAAGCCAGGCTTCCTCCGTTGCTATCGCCGTTGGTGACCCCTTTCTTGACAATCGGCCTTGGAACCGCAAGCTGACTCGGATTATGTCTCTGGCCCTGTTTCTGGTTGACCGGGCTTATTGGGCTTTCCGAATTTGAAGATCCAGCTCTCGCGTTACGTCTAGCGCTCCTCTGGCGGCGGACCATGTTCGTTGGCTTGCGACGAGAGATTTCTAAGACTTGGTCAATGTGGTCGTAGAAAATTTCAACCAGTCGCCCCACGCCTTGTTCCTCTGGCTGTTGGTTTTCAGAACATCTCAGCTCTCCACTCCTGCTCAGGGCCTGGACAAGGTGTGGGCGAGAATTCTGCAGGTCTCTGTAGAACTCTTCGCGCTCGACTGGGGGCTCAAAATCTTCATCCCCACGGTCAGCAAACCAGTCCGCAGGAAGACATGCCCAGAAACAGAAGGGCCAGTATAGGAAAACACTCACCAGGATCCGGAACGACCTCGTATAAACCGAACAAGTTGTGCCAGAGGTCTTGCCAGTTATCAATCTTGCCATCCGCCTTCCGGTTATTAAGCAGAAATTCATGTCGAGCCGTGATGCCATCCTCCGGATTGCGGCTCGCGGATCCCTCTTGTGGACTGCAGATCCTGTCATTGGGCACTGCCATGTGCGCGTCCAATGCTTCACGAGACCCCAAGTCCTCTTTACACCTACGGCAATGGTGGACGGAGCCCGTTATCTGTTTATGATGGGTCTTGATGTGACGTCTAACCAAACAGCAAGTTAGCACTTCAAGGCTTCCATTGGGGACAGGCATGAGACTTACTTCAGCTGGGATATGTCGCGATAGTGCCGAACAGCACAGGCTTCGTGGTCGCGGATATTAAATTTCTCGGGGTTTCTCTTGCGGAAGGGACAGCTCAGCCTCTGATCCTCAGGCCCAGCCGTCATTTTTGCTCTTTTATTCCCACCATCATGACCGCCGCCGCCGAAACCTCGATCTCCGGGACCAGAACCGTCTTCAGGCCCCCGGTTGGGGTACCCGTCACCGTCATCGTTGGGTCTCTTCTGTGACCCATTGTTCGCTCCGCCACAATGGCCCATTCCAGAGTTTGAGCCGCTTCCTTCTTGCCGGGCCGGCGCGACGTGACCCGCTCCGCGAGGCAGTTCTTGGATGCAGATGGCGGAGTTGAACAGACTGTCATCCGGAAGAATCCTTGATAGCTCATCTAGGCAGTAGCTGACGGTATTGTACGCTTCACCAGCCGCATCGGTATGTGCAATGTCGTCGTACTCTGTACCGAACGCTTGCCTCAGGATTTGTTCACAAACGTCTTGGATCAGCCCCGCGTCCAAGATGGGGCTCTGGGAAGTCTCCATATCCTCCGGCTCATCGGGACCAGGGGTCATGATCAACGGAGAAAGCCCTTCGGGCGTTGACCCGTTCCGGGTCGTGGGTGTGTCGACGCCTTGCGGAACTTCTTCTTCTGTCGCATCTTTCGTCATGTTTTCGTCGGTCGCTTCATCAATTTGCATGTCTTGAAGGTTTGGCAAATCGAGATTGCGGGATGGCTCTGCATCTGGTACCAGTGATCCAGATTCCTCCTTCAGGCGGACCGGCAAGACGACCTTTGGATCACCTGCGGACTCCGCCCGTAGCTCTGCGGTGATCTGGCTGACAAACGGCTCTTTAGGATCCGTGGCGTCGGAAGGAGGGCCGACCTGGAACAGCCCATATTTGCTCCTACTGTCTTTCCTCCTGAACTTGGGCAGATGTCGGGCTGGGTCTTGCATATCCTTTCTAAGCTTGTCCTGGTCCCGAAATGTTCGTCTCGGCTTCAAGTTCGGCAAGAAGATATGCTTCGGCAAGGATGAGCCTTCAGCAGTGTAGTTTGCCGGTACTGTCGTCATATCCATAGGATGATTTTCCTGTTCTGCTTCTGGTCTGAAATATGTCCCAGCATGGAATGCCATTGGAGCGGGTGAGCCACACCGGGATCCCATCAACGAGGGCGACGAAGAATATTGAGAAAGGTTCGTTGCTCCGAAGGAGGCAGTGGTTGGACTCAAGGGGTCTGGCTCGGTAGTGTTGGTAACTGTTGAGGCGTGAGAGAAGATCGAGCAAGTCGTATCTGAGCGCCGTGGTACAAAGGATCTCTCCTCCCACTCGGTCGCCTCGCTGGTGTTGCTCTTGATGTCGTCAAATTCCACTCGCTTGTTGGGTCGGTCTTGAAGATAGGGATCGTGGGCCGGCTTGTTTGTGACTGCAAGTTCCGGAGAAGTGCCTGCCTTAAATGATGGTTGATTGAGTTGCCCCCCTTGCCCCGTTACCGTGGGCCCTTTCAACAGGGAAGTCATGTTGGCTGATGGCTGATTTCTGAAATCTGCCGACGATATGGGGCCCAGCTATGACCAGGTGAGCACTAGGCTACGCGGCCTGTCGTTCTCGGACTGGGGAGAAAACGTATGGGTTTTTTTAAGTTTCGCTGCAGAAAGCTACGCTTGCTAGGCTTTATGTTGGTTATCTACTTCGTATTCGCGCGGGTGTGCGCGAACCACAAGGCGCCTTCTATAAACTACACGCCGGAAAGGGAGCAGGCCAGTCACTTCGAAATCGATCAGTTGGGCAATGCTCTCTCTACCCAATCGTGGACACAGACGACCCTTTGAGAGGTGGATCGACCCGGACACATCCCAAGGGCACAGCCGAAAGCATAACAGTCGGTTCTGCATGAGAATACAGGTAATAGAGTTTGAACAATCATCAGTGGTCGAGATATCACAGCACATTGGAGGCCTTACAGCTCAGGGGTCCTTAGATGTGGCGGTGCGGCGCAAGAACCGGGGGCTCACCGAACATTTCGAGGCTGCTGAACATTGCAACGGCCTGATTGGCTTAAACCTTGGTGTTTAAACTAGTATTTGACGGTCCTACAACCACACTTGTGGAGGACTCCGAGACTTTTGTTGTTCGAGGTGAGAACTGACACGACTCGCCTTACTCCTAGATTCTACGACAAGGCTCCGGGCTGACTCCGGGCTGCTATCCACACTCGGCCGAGTCTCCCCAAGCCACCAGTGAAACCACCTGTCCTACGCTACCCTCAAAGGGCTGACTTGGTTCTTTCAGGCTGTCAGCAGCAACCAATTATAATTGCACTACGGCACAAGTGCATCCATCTTATCAGCCTCCAATTAGCCCAATTAGTCCGCTGTATGCCTATGAGTATGCCCCAGACCGGCCCAACGCCGGAGTCCTGTATGACTTGATCACTCATGCAGCTGGTTTTCTGATTCTTCTTAAGATGGCTCAAATCTCCCGAATGCGTTTTCATCAAGTCCTTTTTGACCGATGCGTATGCTAGGACTCGGACCGATCTCGGACCCTTGAGGTAAGGCCGGACTTCCTCTTTGAACGTTCGTTACGCATCGGTCCATGTTGTGGCCCGCGAACTGGCAGGGCCAAGCGCCTCTTACGACTTCACCCCTTCAGTCTTTCCCAACTCTCACGGTAAGGACGACCAACAGTGGCTCTCACTCCCCTCTTAGCAGGGGTGAATACACCAGTCCTCGATTTCACTGCGCATTTTCTCTTCTATCCTGTCGTTCCTGTCACATACTTCATTGCACCGGGGCGGAAGGGAGCCTAGGGCTGTCTGCTAGGCATGTCACACCTCCCGAGTCTCGACGGCTTCCGGGTTACTATCTGACGAATCAGCTCTGCTCAGTTCATTCAAACTTGCTTTCAATCAACATGGTCTCAATCTGTTCGGTTTGTTATGATTATGTTGGGTTGTTGTTGCTCTCAACTCGCCCAGCGCGGGCACTGACATGGGCTCACAGCCAGATCGAGGCGAATATTCTGCCTCATGACTAACAGCAGTCACAGAGGATGGTGAAAAGCCGGCACGTTGCCAAAAGTTGTGCGGATTTCCAGTCCTACCAGGAGGCGCTTTGAAGGGGGAAATATAAAAATGAAAGAAAATACAAAACGCTCTTGTTTGCTGCCTTAGTTAGCACGAGGTCTTTTTTCCTCCTCGAAAAGACCTATACACTACACGCATAATATCTCTTTACCCACCCAAATCCATTGCTTGGACAGCGTACATATTTTAATAAAATAATAACTTCCACCATGAGCACATATTACAGCGGCGGTGCTGGCAACACCGGTAGCGGAAACCGGAGCTCTCCCGGTGGCGGCAATCACACATACGGCGCGGCCGGCCCCACATCGGGACCCGGAGGCCCACCCGCACCGGGCCAAGCTCCGAGGTGGGACTTGTCTCTCTTTTTCCCCAAAATCCCAAGATTCCGTCTCACCTCTTCATTCCTTTGGGAGTGGGCATTGTAGCCACGCAAATGATGAATCTTTGTAATTCAGAACCGAAGCAGTTATCTAATGCAGTTTGCATGACCAGAAGAAGAGAACACGGCCCCATAATGAACAGATACCTCCACGACACTACCAACCAAGTTTCGGATCGGTTTTCAGGGCATCAGGACCCAATCAGCAACGACCGTCATAGGTGGGAGGTGTTGCAGAGGATAGAAAGACGGAGATTGGAGGCTGAGAGGTTGGCGAGGATTGCGAAAGGGAACTGAAAGTAGTGAAGGGGGCACACTATAACTGTGTGCATCTTTGTACGATATACGTTGAAGCGTTGGAAATGAGAAACAGTTTTGGGCTTGTTTGCGCGGGAATTCAAGTGGCAGTTCAGAACTCGAGCTCCCGCCACTAACAGACAGCTCAGCTCAAGCTCCGACAGCTGGCAGACGCTGCGCCAGCTGTAATGTTGCAACGTGAAAGCTTGGCACGGCTGTGACGAGCCTGGAGTGTGGCCGGCCACGACAGCGAGGGTCACGGACCACAACATCAGCGGCAGATTGGCAAAGGCTCACCAACGCTCCGAATCACACTATCTGAGCAACATTTCGAGACACTCTGCAACACCACGCCAGCCTCTGAAAAGGGTGCAAATCTACTGGGAAGATGCTCAGACCTTCATTATCAAAGACTTTGACGGCTTTTAACCCGCCTTAACCGGCTGGGTGGCCGGCCTGGACAGTGCCAGTCACGCATCTCTGCGTGGCTTCATCAACCTTGGGCAACAGGTATGCGACTCCCCTTGCATCACATGGACTCTCCTGGAAGGCTTTATCTTGGTCTCATTGCAGAGGTCTCTGCATTCTCTGCAAGACCGTGTCAGCCATGACACTTGCGAGGCTGAATTGAGGTTTGGCTATCTCACCCGAGATGGACCTCAATTAGGTCGTCATGGCTGGCTCGAGGCCTTGGCCTTTTGCTGGAGCTTTATGATATTGCCAAGCCTCGGAGCTCCCTTGGAATTGCTCAAGTGGTCTGCTTGGCTCGCCGTGCCCAAGCTTACACCAAGGTACCCTTTGCAAAAAAAATCAGCAACAGCGACAAATCAGCACACACCCCACGGTAGAAATTAGCTCGAGCTTCCCTTGGTCTTTGGGACCTTCCCTCCTGTACGGCGCCCAAGTCTCAGGCCCGGTTGCGCTCAAACACGGCGGGCAATCACCTGGAAGGACACAACAACAAAGGTTCCATCAGTGGCATGCATCATCGGCCCTTCTGAATTTTCGAGTGTCTCAACTTCAACACCAAACCTCGTCGCGATCATCTTCCGGTCAGAACACCACTTTTCCATCCGCAAACCCCGCTTCATCCACCTCCACCACCAGTTCCACGCAAATCCCGCGCCGTCGCCCCCTCAATATCAACATCGAGCATCGTCACGTCGACCGACTTTATTCTTGACACCTCGTCCATCCACCCACCCCGCCCATAACCAACCACCCCGTCCATCTCCCCAACAAACAAACACAATGGCTGGCGGAAAGGGCAAGTCGTCTGGCGGCAAGAGCTCGGGTGGAAAGACCTCGGGCGTCGAGGGTCCCAAGAAGCAGCAGAGCCACTCTGCTCGCGCTGGTCTTCAGGTACGTTTTTATCGTCGTGAGCTTCATGGCTCTGTTCGCTTTCAATTCCTTCTCCGATCTGCACCATCGACGTCTCCTCATCAACCAACTTTTTTCGCTCGCATCCGCCATCCCTGTCGTCAGATGTCCGTGGAATCACGCCGATACACCACAACGCGTCCACCGAGCCCCCTACATTTCCGAACAACACCATATCGCCAACCTACGAAGAACGCGAACGGGCTGCCATACATGTCGGTCGCACACAATCTCGCCGGTGCCTAAAAACATTGCGCCCCGTCTGCGACACTGTTTCGGCTTGATATGGACGCGTTGTTCTGTGCACCCTTCTCGCCCTGGCCCCGCACCCGAACCTTGATACGGTCTCCAACATTGGATTTCTAGCTCTGACGACGGGGCGGAGCTGCGGCGTGCAGTTTCGTCCTCTGGAGTTTGCCGTGTGTCTGATGCGCCATGCTGACTTGAATCTATGTAGTTCCCTTGCGGTCGTGTTAAGCGTTTCCTGAAGCAGAACACCCAGAACAAGATGCGCGTTGGCGCCAAGGCTGCCGTCTATGTTACTGCCGTGCTGGAATATCTGACTGCTGAAGTCCTCGAACTTGCGGGTGTAAGTCATCCATACCCCATCCGCACGCCATTGCTCGGCGAGGAGGCCCTCATCCTCCTTTTACTTGACTCATGGCTAACTCGCTTGTTACCGTTGTACAGAACGCTGCCAAGGACCTCAAGGTCAAGCGTATCACTCCCCGCCATCTTCAGCTTGCCATCCGTGGTGACGAGGAGCTCGATACCCTGATCCGCGCCACTATCGCCTTTGGTGGTGTCCTCCCCCACATCAACCGCGCTCTTCTCCTCAAGGTGGAGCAGAAGAAGAAGGCCAAGGCTCAGGAGGCTTAAGGAGATATCTTCACCGAAAAACTCGACGTCGCGCACGTTTCGGATACTGTCTTGTATCTCCTTGGCCCTGCTCCGGGCTGACGAACAGGACAGCGACCGTTTTTTTTTTTTTTTCAAGGGATGGACGCGGGGTGATACGGGAGGACTGGGAATTGTCTTCGTCAACACAACCCGCCGCCGTTGTATTGTTGGGTATTTCCTATCATTTTTGTTGGGATACGCACACGGGTTTGGGGCCCACCGAATCATGGCTGGGAAAAGCCGAGCACTTCCGGTGTCTGCGGCGGTAACAAGCGCAGCGCATAGACGACGGCGACGGCGAACTTCCCTTGCGACACTTCCAACACGGTTGTGCGAACACACACGAAAAGCGAGGCGTTTGTCATTTAGCCGTGGAAGCCGCCTGGGAAGCGAGGAGCAGGGAGACCATTCGCTGCATGGTGTCGTCTTGGAGTGCACCACACATTGGGAACAGTGAGCAATCTCCCCTCATCACGGCGCGGCGTGCGGCAGCAGTTCTTTTACGATATCTGTAACAACATGAATCTCCATCGTTTCTTTTATGGTACGACGACTTGGCCATGAGGGCTTAGCGAGGAAAACATCAGGACACGTTATGTGAACGTGTTGGCTGGTACTGGTGTAGGTAGTGGCGGGACAAAGGCTGCGAGAGCCTCAAAATTTTGCTATACCAATTATTATTCTGTTCTCTCTACAACACAGAATTCATGGCCCTATACGTGATTGACTGTACTGTGTCCAGTCTCATGACCTGTTGTTTCGAACGACAATGGTACCGGGTTCCGATTATCACATAAAACGAAGCAGCTTCAAGGTATATCCAAATATTGTGATCATTCTGGAAGCTAATTTGGTAAACTTTGCTTTACAAGATACCTCACTTTAGTGACTTTCCTCACATGGCCATCTCATCAATCTCCATTGGGCCAAAATCGCTCAACGAAGCAAACGACTCGTATGTGCTCGGGTCAACAATTTCCAGAGCGAGACAGCCCCCAGCCAAGGGCGAAACTGGAGAAACCGGGATGGTTTCCGGATCGTTCTTCAACAGCTTCGCAGGATCGATGATGGTATCATCCGCAACCACGGTAATGTAACAATCCTGTCGAGAACTGCAACCGTCTACCCTAGAGTAGGGCTCAAGCATGGCAATCGTGAGGTTCCCAGTGTTGTCATCCTCCGTGCCCTCTTGCGTTGTCTCCTTCCAATCGGACTTGACGGTCGTCTCTTTGACAAGCAACCCTTCATCTTCCGAGCTCGAAGAGTCGGAAGACGAGCTACTGCCAGCAGAAGACGCCGACGATGACGACGAAGAAGAAGAGGAGTCACCATCCTTCTCCCTCTCAACATCCCCCATCTCAACATCCTCCTCCTCCTCCACACACTCCACCACCGGCTCCAACTCCCACTCCCACTTCTTCTTCCCGGCACTCCCACTCCCACTCCCACCTCCCCCATGTCCCCGTCCCTTCCTCCCACCACCCCTCTGCCCTCCCATCCTCCTCTCCCGCTCCTCCTGTGCCGCCCTACTCCTCCTGGCCCCCAACGCCCTCTTCATATTCTCCCTCTCTCTCTCCCGTTCCTTACGCCGTCTAGCCTCGATGGCGTCCTTCTCCCTGTCGTCCACCCACACCAACTTTTTGCCCTTCCTGTCGATCCTGGCCCGTCCTTCCTCGCACGCGGCGATGACGGTCTGGCGACACTCGGACGGGTAGTCGCAGTGTGACCAGCAGTTGTGGGTGCGCTCGACGTACATCTTTTCTTTGGCGCGGGCGATGGAGCGGGTTTCGAGCTCGGGGACGTGGTGCCAGGCTAGGGTTGTTTTGGTTGAGCCGGAGCTGGGTGAGTCCTTGGATGGGGATGATGAAGATGAAGATGGAGATGAGTCTAAGGGGGGGGCGGGAATGAGATGCCATGTTGCAAAGTCTTGGAGGCGGGCGGCGGCTTTGTCTTCGGCTGATTGGAACGAGTCGGAGTCCGTGGCGGTGGTGTCTTCGCTACTAGAGCTGGAGGGGGGAGAGGGAAAGGGAGAGATAGAGACACCAGTAAGTCTCTTCCCACTCGTCCCCAATTTCCTTTTTCCACCGAGATCATCATCATCATCATCACCACAAACAACTTTGAAAGCACGCCTAGTAGCAGCACCCTCCACACTCCTTCTATAACTCCCCCACGCCGACCAACGCAGGTAATCAAACTCGGCGGTACACGGCCCTCGTCCCCTTCTGCCACTTCCGCTTCGCTTTCGTTTCTTCCCCTTCTTGTCTCTCTCTGCGGACCCTCCTTCATTGACGGCAGGCATCAAACAGCAAAAGATGTGTCCACACTCCAGGCATCTTCTTGTGCAGGCTAGTCGGTACACAGACCGGCAGGAATGGCAGGACCAGAGCCAGGGGTAGGGAGAGGGAGGTGGGAGCATGGGTGGCGTTGTTGATGGTGTTGGTGGTGTTGGTGACTTTTGTGTGCTACTGGTTGGTGGCGTATTTCTGCTGCTGGTTGGACTGGCGGGTGACGGGGCAGTTGGTGAGAATTTGGCTGTGTTGTTGTTATTGCTGCTACCGTTGTTGCTATTGTCGGTGGTGCCACTACAGCCGAAATTGCTGGCAATGGGCGAGTTGGGACTGTTTTGAGGCTTAACCTTTGTGGGAGAGTTAATCATCTCTGATATGGAGCCGGTGACGATAGTCGGCTCTGGGATGGTATCGAAGAGGACGAGCCTGGGCGGCTTTGTCTTTGCCTTTGGTTTGGAAGGCATTTTGTTTGGTCTGTTGTGTATGCTTGTTGAGTTGAGTGTCCGTTGAGTTTGTTGGTTTGGATTTCTTATAAGGAACAGAAAGCGGATTGGAAAGCTTGTTGGTTAAAAAGAGCGGGAAGAAGCGTTTTCTTCAACTGACGTGCAGAGCGGGTAGCTGTATTCTATTGACCAACAGAAACAATAAACAGTAGATAAGAAGACCGGAAGAACAACAATATCAACAGTATCCAGCCTGTTGGTAATGGTAGAACTGAAGATGAGACTGAAGCCAGATGCGATGGAAACCGGAGGTGCAGTAAAATCGACAGAAGGAAGGCGCTCAGATTCCGACCCGATAGTGTAGAGCTGACAACGTGAGAACTCTTGGGCCAGGACGTACGTTAGATTGCTTATATGATGTGCTTCTCGTGGGCTCAAAATGTTGCAGAACGGAAGGAGATCAAAGAAGCTTTGGGATGGCGGGTGTCAACAGAAATAGACCTTGCTACTCGAGTCTGTTCTTTGTCTGAATGTTCCCGCTAGAAGGCGCCACGCGGAATATGGGGGACTTCTACGCGGGCTGGCGAGCAGAAATGGAAAAACGACAAAGACTCGGCTTCAGCCTCCATGAACTAGAATGAAAGGAGAGCATCCGACAATGCGCCTCTGAGCAGATCAGTCAGCAAAGATCAAAGACGCCATCGGGGCATCCGATGTAGATCAGGGCAGTATGGGCCGCTCCTAAACTGAGTAACTTGGCACGGCTGCTTTGACACGTACTGTAGATGGGCTCTGTGGAGTGATTCAAGTTAACTTTGTCGTTTCTGTATTATCTCCAAATCTGTATCATATGCTCGTCGTCAGCCTTTTCCACCTTGCTCAAAAGTGTGATGCCAGAGTGACACCTAGTGGTTCGGGTTTTGGGAAGCCCAGCGCCACCACCATTCTATTACCAAACTCAAGCCATTGCAGCCGCCATTAGCACTATGTGTTCCCACTGCCCGGCATTGACCCTCTAGTTCTCGCCCAAGAATGGCATCACGGTCTTTAAAAAGTCCTCCTTTCCATCAACAAAGGACACATGCCCAGCATTTGGGATGACCTTAAGCTCAGCCTTCAGATTCTCCGGGCAGGCATCCCGCAACTCCTTCATCTTCTCGGGCAGATCGGCATCCTTCTCGCCAACCACGAGTAGCACATGCTGAACACAGTTTCCAAGTCCGGGCATCAAGGGTCGGATATCGAAGGAATCGGACCTCAGGGCGGCAATACAGGTCTCGAAGCCATCAACGCTGGTCTGCTTCATCAGGGAGTGCATACGCTCCGCCTCGGTTGGGTTGGCCTTGATCCAGTCTTGACCAAACCAGCGGTCCATAGTCTCGGCCACGGCCTTCTCCATAGATCCGTGCTCTCTGGCGGCAGCTACACGGGGACCAAACGCATCGGGCACACCAGCGTTCTTGGGCGAAGCAGAGATGGTGTCGCAGATGACGAGTCTTTGGACGACGCCGGGGTAGCGGCTACTGAAAATGACGCCTAGGGCAGCACCCATGGAGACGCCAATCCAGGCGTGCAGTGAAGGGGTGAAAGCAGCATCCGGGGAGTGATGGCCATGGAAGGCAGAAGCGACGTCAGGGCTGGTTAGAAGGGCGTAGACGTCTTCGGCAAGAGAGGCGAAAGTGGTGGATGAGAGATCATCGGGCACACCCGAGGCGCCGTGGCCGGGATGATCGTAGCGCAGAACGCGATATCCTGCATCGTGGAGGCGTTCTACGATGTGGTCCCAGAAGCGGTACTGGGAGGAGAGTGAGTTGGAGAGGAGGACGGTGGGTCGGGTGGGCTCATTGGAGTAGGTGAGCTCGTACGAGATGGTCCGTCCGGACGGGAGCGAAAAGACTGCCATTTTGTCTTTTTTGTTGTTACTGCTTTATCCTCTGGTTGAAGGGTCAAGGTATGGTGCAATTTTAAACCGAGGGTGATAAGTGTTGGTTCGATGACGGCAGGCGGGATGCATGCCGAGGTCAATCTGGGGAAGGTGGGGCGGGTCGGCGGAGGGGTCTCGTGCCCGGCATCCACAGCGGTACGGAGCGGGACACGTGCGGGGGGATCGGCCGGCAAGGTGGAATCAATGGCGTCACACCGGAATGCGGGGGTGTGGACGGGATGGACGTCAGCTTCCTCTTCCCAATTTACACGCTGAGTCCTTTCGTCCGAACCTAAAGCAACCCAATGTCTCAATATCGCTGCCTGGTGGCCACGCTTTTGTGAGACTCTCCCCAATCTGTGCAACATGTCTGTCCAACGTGGTGCAGTATTGCCAATGGAAGCTCGGAGTCCACCGGCCGTTGCGCTGCGACAGACAAGCAGTTAGCATGTGGTTACAAGAGGTACAAATCAACCGACTTAAAACGGCATGCTGACTGACGGCCGACCGCAGAGTCGCGAGATGGTGCAGACCCATCAAAGACATGTTTGTGTCTATGTCGCAGGCTGCATGGCCCGTTCGTTTCTGAAATGTCTAAAAAGGCCAAAGAAGCGATTCCCATTCGCACTCCCGATTCACCCGTCGCCCTCATCCCTCATGGCTTAACACAAACAGCAGTTTGCATGCTATAAACTGGCCTTGGCGCAGAAACGAACAAGTGCCAATGATAGCCCGTTCGATGCGACAAAACATCGCCCTGTTTCTTGGCGATGGCCAAAAAAAAAGCATCAGAAACTGTTGGGCCCGCTTCATCAACCTCCAAGAGGATCCGGTCTCGAGCCGGTGTTTTGGCTGCCATCGAATGTTCTTGCCCCATGGGGAGATTGATGACTGATTGGACCTAGACCACCTCCCTCTATGACGGTGATTTCAATGCAGCTGTCGATGAGAGAGCACCCGCATCCCGGCTTTTCCGTACCTTCCGTCATCAAACACAACGGAAAAAGACGAGAAAGTTCATTGCTTGGAAACGGAGCTGGGAGACGTCTCTATATAATAAGTGAGGCGGTAGAGTTGGAGCAGTGGCATTGCTCACGGCACATGTCGTCGATCATCGAGCCAACTCGGTTTCTCGAGCCAACGGTTCTTACGAGAAATTGAGGTGCAAAAGGAGGAAATAGTCAAGGGTGGTAAACCCAGCGCCCTGGGACGACACCGTGACAGGCCTAGCGGATTTGGTCATCTGGCGGGAGCAGACGGACAGCCGCCGGAGGACTTGACTAACAGAGCAACCCTGATGCCGGACCCCGCGGTATGGAAAAGGGGGCCAAAACCGTCAAGGGTGTCCCCTTTCCCCACAAGCCCAGATTAAAAACGTCAGGCACAGGGCAAAAGAGCCGGCCTGGATACGACGCCAGAATGTTCCCGTTCCGAACAGTGCTTTCAACCATGTCTCTTTTGCTTCAGTACCTCGAGTGTTGACCGCTTCAACAACTCGAGTACTAATGGCGTACAATCCAGCCCTGGTTTGTTTGTTAGTTTGGTACAAAAAAGCCAACGCTTTACTGGATATAGGAAAGCGTTCGGCTTTCTATCGGTTAACCACCGTAGACCAATATCGTCCAGTCTTGAAGGAGTCGGAGAGAAGACATAAGAGGCTTCTATAGCGTCTTAAACCCTTATCATTGTCCCATGATGCTTTAAACGGAGGACAGTTCCTCTCTTCAAAGGCCAATGATAGCTCCAATACTCCCCTGTTCAACCCATGGTCGAAGAACCAAACTAACAAACAACCCAGTATTGAATTGTACAGCTTGACGGAAACATGTTAGCTTCTCAATCTCAAGCTCACCTCTGAACTAGGTGTTCCTACAAACAGATTCTCCTGCAAACGAGCGGTCAGCCAGGATATGGTGTAGGCATGAAAAATATTGTCGTTGCCATCATCCTCGATCCCATGTTTCGGCCGCACCGCAATATCACAAGCCTGACCTTGTGGCAACAGTAACAACAATGACTGTGTCCAAACAATATGTTGCTGCGACCTATGAATCTTCTTTTTGTTTAAAAATAGCCCATCTTCTTTTCCGGTTTGGCACCAATGAAGCCATGATCAAGGGTCGCCAAGCGTGCCCCCACAAAAGCATATTAATCGGTTTCGTTCAGCAATGGTTTTCCCCTCTTAGTAATTCTTTATTGTTGCCCCTTTTTCATCATCTCTGAAGGAGCAACCACTTGGCTTGCAATCTCTCGTGAGGACGTCAGGACTCGAGGAGTCAGGGGCCCGGCCAGCATGGCCCCACTCGGCAACGGATCCCCGGTCCCGGCAGCACGGACAAGAAAGACCGGGTGACCGGGTGGATCAGGAACACCGATCTGTGGGAGATTTCTCGCAGAAGGCACGCCACGGCGAGTCAATGAATGCGCGGTGAGGGTGAGTCTGGCGACGGGGGCGAGGCCCTTGACACCGTTCGGTGATACACGTTCCTAACTGTCCCCCAACGTCGACCCTGTGGGAAAAAAACGACGTTGCACCGGTTGCTCGCTAGAGTTTTAGGGGACGGTAGCCGATTCGCGTGTGGAGAAGAAACCAAAAGGCGGAATCGTGGTATCTCCAACGTGGTACACCCTATATTATGTAGCACCAAGACTCGCGATAGGTGGTAGGAGTAGCAGGGTCATGTACGGCTCCATAGCCATGGATCGAATGGAAGCTTCTTTGAGAAGTCCATGGGCTCTTGCTCCTCATCGCCCCCGTAGGACCTCGTCGTCGCGAATCTTGGCTGTCGTGGGTAGCGACTAGTTAGCCATGTCCCCCCTTTCACCATTCTGGAGCCTTGTTGCATCTTCAGGTCAAGGGGCCCAACGAGAAGCAACATAAACAGTGACCAAAATAAACAAATATAATTTCACGGTGCCTCCACAAGAGCTCGATCGCCAGGGGTTCGGGCCCCAGATGGACTCCATCTCATCATGGTGATATCCGCGCACACGATTTCAGTTTGGACGCAGTTGCAGACAGAGCGAGACAGAGGAGAGAGCCCGGTCGTCATGTGGGATTATTACCTCTGGAAAGTTTGGAGCACATCCCATCGAGTCCGACCGGCCAGGGAGCTTTAATGGCCTTGGAGTTTGGTCAATAGGGGGGAGAGGGGGGAAGGCAGAGAATGGACAAGGGTTCAGTCAGACGGGAGTTGATCCAGGACAAGGCCGTCAGTCCCGAAGAACAATGAGAGTATTCTTTCAGGACGAAACAGATGGGCCGTGATGGACAGCATGGTGTCTTTGATGAGGCACGCGTGGTGATGGGCATCGCAAGTGTTCCGCGAGTGATTGACAAGATTAGCGGGAGCGCAAAGGAGGCGATTGGACAAAAGGGCATGCTGGGTGATGCCCGGCGGATGGCGGGAGGGCAGCTCGGCAGCCCCAGGAGGCGGCAGTCCCGTGCAGTCCACCCTTCTAGCGCAAGTCAGATGACCCACTTTGTGGATGCCGTGTGTCTGTACAAAAAACGACGTATCAGGGATTAATAGACCGCAGGTTGGTGTCCCTTATTCATGGGGGGGGGCCTATCTGGCTGGACCTCTAGTGCACGCACGCACGCAAGGCACGCACGGCACGCACGGTAGGGGCCGCCGCGCTGCCACAGATCCCGTCTGTCGTTTTTTTTTTTTTTTGTTTCATTTTCAATTTTCGGGCTGCTGCAGGGCATTGCATTCGCATTGGATGCATTCATTCAGGCATGAAGTTGCAGTGCAGTTGAGCGCTGTTAAGGTTGACAGTAACGAAGATAGGTAGTCGATGAAACCTTACCTTAACCTCACTAGTGTGGACGAAGTAGACGGGATTTGAACCTTCCCCCCTCGTCAGGGTCCTGGCCAGGTCCCTCGTCGCTGTTCCACCGTCGAACAAGCACAAGCTCCATCCGGCATCAGGACGAATTGCCTCCAATTCCAAAACAAAAGCAGGTGCGCTTGCATTGGACATAAGGAGATTTCAACCTAAACTCCGCGCTTCTCTTTTATATACTACTATTAGTGTACTTGGACTTGTTCTCCTTGTCCTTCTAACCATCATTGCATATCCACGGACCCCCGCTTCTCTTCACCTTTTCGGCGTCGTACCGTGCCTGATCCAAGGAACCTGGAATTCCCCGTCGGGTACATTTATTCTCATTGTCCCCCTCTCTCCCGCCCTGTTGGAGCTCTTGGATCCGACCAACCAACGTGAAACCTCACCACTACCGTCAACATCATCGTCACCATCGTCAACAAATCGCTACTATACTACATCATCAACAACAACAACCACCGACGTTGTTACGACTGTTCGACGATAACCACATATAGAGCCATCTACTTGGACGAGACGACGTGAACGATCATTGTAGACATCACGCACACACGCGTACATACACAACAATCGTTGTTGCATTTGGAGACACTCGATCTGGTCACGGCCCGTTGCCTGAGTTGCTGCCGTTTTTTGTTTGGATCCGTCAGTTGCCCGAGTCGAGCTCGTGCATTGTTCCGCCGTGCACAGTTGTGGATTCCCCGGATTCCAGTTTTTTATTTATTTTTTATTTTTATTTTTTTTCACGTTCGCTCTTTTTCGGGGCTTTTCATCCTTCATAACCATTTCCCTCTCGCCTGGTCTGCCGGCGTCGTCCACTCGTCCACTCCCACTTCCACACTTGCTGGGAAGCTGCAGCGGCCCTCTTCCGCGTCATTGGAAAATCACGCCCCTCTCCACTCTACGAGAAATCTGCAATAAGAGTTCCGCCCATCCGCATCCGCCTGGCCTGGCATTGCATCAGCACAAAAACCTGGCTTCAGCTGCTCGCCAGTCTGTCCTGTATCCTTATAACCTCCGGTGCCTCCCCGTCTGTCTCCCTGACACCTGCACGCCCAGCGCAGAACGCGGCGCTTCCTGGTCCCATCAACATCAACCTAACCCCAACCCCCAACCGCCTGGCCTGAAACCCAGCTTCGTCCAGTCTCGGTCCAGTCCGTGTCCGTGTCTTTTCGTCCGAAGCCACCACCACCCCCTTCGGCCCTCTTTTCTCGACCACCCTCCCCGGAGTCAGTCGGGTCAACAACAACTTTACGAGTTTTTCTAAAGCCCGGGCTTGCTTTTGCTGGTCTGCTGGTCTCTCTCCCGCACCAGCTGTCTCGGCCGCCTCCCCCCACAACAACTTTGCTTGGAGGATCACCAAAGAAAAAAAAAAAGGAGAACGAACAAGATGAATCCACAACCAGACATCTCGGGCTACTTTCCCTCCGCCTACCCCATGAACAACGCGAACCGCTCCCCCGGCTCTTCGAGGCCGGGCTACAACACCGCCGTCGGCCTCACGGGCGTCAGTCGCATGACGCAGCGACAGATGGAGGCCATCGGCCAGCCCTCTGCTGCCCTCTTCGCCGCCGCCGACGATCGCTTCGCTTCCTACGATAACGCCGCCTTCCGACACAACAGGCTACAACCCGCTGCTGCTTTCGCGACCGACAGCTTCATTGGAAACAACCAGGCTTGGGCTTATAACGCCGGCGCAAACACTGTGAATGGCGCTTTGGGCGACAATAGGGTGCGCAATGGCGGTCGTCGGGCTCTCCCCACGGTTCGTTTCATCTTTAGTCTACAGCACATCTAGCACCATCACCACCCACCCCCCTTTTTCCCTGCCCCTTTCTCCTATCTGCTCCCCTATTCGCTACCTGCCATGTATGTACGATGCATGTTGCTGACCGTGGTTTTGTTACTTGCTTTTAGGAATGGATGTCCGAACAAAACGGCCTTGGAAGCCATGCTCTCAACACCCCTTCGACACAGTACTCTTCCGCTTTTGGTCTGAACGGCGACGGCAACTTCGCAGGCGACCGCCATGGCTATCCCGGCAGCATGTACGACCCTCGCCATGATCCCAAGACCCTCGGCAGCGATCTCATCCCTACCGCCATTGTCATCAAGAACATCCCCTTCAACGTGAGGAAAGAGATGCTTACCCAGATCATGACCGACCTTGGCCTTCCCCAGCCTTATGCTTTCAACTACCACTTCGATAACGGCATTTTCCGTGGTCTCGCCTTCGCCAACTTCCAAAGCCCCCTGGATACCCAGACCGTCATCGAGCAGCTCAATGGTTACGAGGTTCAAGGCAGAAAGTTGAGGGTGGAGTACAAGAAGATGCTCCCTGAGCACGAGAGAGAGCGCATCGAGCGCGAGAAGAGGGAGAAGCGCGGCCAGCTGGAGGAGCAACACCAGCCCATTGCCCTGCACTCCCAGTCTTCCATGCACTCACTGAATGCCGCTCACACTAGCAGGTCTCGCAACTCGCCGTTGCGTAAGTCGTCGTCTCGCCGCGATCTTTTGCCGCCAAACTCTAACCAGGATGATGTCACAGGAGATGTTGACCTCAACAACCCCGAAACTCTCAAGTTTTATACCGAGTTGACTCTCTTCCGGAATGACCCCAACCGCGAGATCATCATCTTCCCTGCCAGCATTACCCCCCAGCAGCGTCGTACCGTTCACATTTTGGCCCACAACATGGGTCTTGAGCATCGTTCCGTTGGCGAGGGTCCTACCCGCCAGTTGCACGTCATCAAGGACACGGCCACTGCCACCTTGGCAAGCATGGCGCCTCCTATGCACATCTCTCCTGGTGTGTCGGCTGATGCTCACCGTCGCGGTCTTAGCCGTGCCGCCACCATTGACTTCGCCGAGTCCCGTGCCAATGCTCCGGGTCAGTACGCCACCTTAGGTAGACAGGGCAGACACGGCCCGACTCTGGAGCTTCCTGACAGTCCCGATGGCGGCATCAACGCGTTGCGCGGTGTCAAGTCCTTCGCGGACCTGCGATCATACACACCCAGCCCTTCGCTCTCAGCTTCTGGCTTCCCGCAGAGTAGCCTTCACGGCTCCAGCATTGCTCAGTATGGCGAATATAGCGCCAGCCTCGGTGGGCCTAACAGCGTAATGACCACGCCAACCACACCTGGAGCAGCTTCCAACAAGGACACTTCGCTACTGGTCTCGGAGCTTGGTTCTCTCTCACTGAGCGAGCCCTTCAACGCCAACCGCCTCAGGCCCAGGGAGACTCCTGGCGCAATTGGCAGCCAACGCTCTCCTTTGAATGGAAACAGCACTCGCAGCGTTCCGGAGCGTCAGCCTCACGGACCGAGCAGCGGTGACTGGGGCGAGAGCATTGGCTTTGCTGGACGGGGACGCACCAATGGTCACATGCAGCGTGGAAGTGGTATGTCTATAACCTCTCAGTCTTGATCTTTCCGAGATAACTGTTACTGACAAATAAACAACAGATTCGTCCGACAATGGCACGCGCGGAGCGGCGACGTCTACCTCCTCGAGATTCCAGTAGGATTGGAATCTAGAAACCAGCTCGCCGCCGCCTTGGCAATTCTCACGGAAGAACACTTGAGGTGTTCGACGTGATGTCTGATTTGTGGCCCGTTTTGCGGAGCTGCCACTTTTCTACCCTTGGGCCCATGCATTGTCTTACCGTGCAGCGGCGGTTGGATGTCGTCGGTCTGAAGAAACGAGGCCTCTCAATGTGTGCCACTAAAGCTCTGCCTATCTTCTCGTTTTAGCAACAACTCATCAATCGTTGGATCTTGGTGTGGCTGTTGTGTTGCGACATTGGCATCCTCCAGCTCCTTGGTCTATCGCTCCCTATCTGCATCGGCATAATCCAACATCTCCAGGGCCCCGAGTCCCAAAGGTCCAAGCCTCAACATCAATTTCAAATGCGTCTACGGCGGCTGTTTCCTGGTTCTCCTCTGCGTCACATGCTTTCTTTTGGAAGGTGTTGATCCCAGGGTATTCGAAGCGATCTCAACTATGGATCTTTTGATTTCAAGCTGAGATGAAGGACAACAGCTTCTTGATCGGTGTTTCAAATGCTTTTCTGGAGAAAGCGCGGCATTACCGATCTGGCTCACTGACGACATGGGCGCTCCACCTCCCTTTTATCACCAATCTTTAAGCGACTTGTAATATCTCTGCATCTGGCCACCATCTAGTGTATTGGATGGGCTTTTTAAGATTTTGATTTTCTTTGCAGGCGCCTGTTGCGCGGGTCTCGGATAGCATATGGTGGACTTTCCAATTGCTCAAAAGGCCTGGTTTTGGCTTTTGACGCCTCGCGTTGGCTTTGGTTCAGAGGATTCGGGCGACAATTCCTCGGTTTTGAACCTGCGTATACCCGAAATGATGACGACGATCGGATACCACAAAAAAAGAGAAGACACGGAAGAGACGAAAGATTTTGGGATACAAGAGTTTTTTTTACAGCTATATGGGCAACCATTTACGCCAACGGCCTGGTCAGCCTCAGCGTGCTTTCTCACGGCCCAATCTGCTGCGCCATTCTTGATCTTCAGGTACACACGGTCTTGCAGACCTCAGGGTTTGAATGACGCAGAGAAGGAAGGGCCGGTTGAGAAGGGCCGGCTGACGGGCTTTCACGACTGTTATGGTTTACGACGTCACGTCCTAGATGGTCATGACAATGTCCTTTGCTAGGCGGACTGATGAAGGACCGCGTCCTGCTAGCGAGGATATTAAAAGAAGACATACGCTGTCAATACCTAATACATGTCACCCTCCCCATACACACACACTACCCTCACTCTTGTTTGCCCGTGATGGAACTGCATTGCCCCCATCTGTCTATTTGCCACGGTGTTGGTAGTTGGCGGAGGACAGTTGCTCATTGGACCTTTGGAAACTAAGAAAAAGTTGATCCATTTTCACTCGTTGTCCTTTAATAGTTTATTGCTTGTACCTATATCACTCACGGGTTTCCTTTGATATTCTAAAATATCGTTTTAATGCTATAACCGTCAACTTTGACATACAATCATGAGGATTAGGGTTTGAATCGTTTAAAGAAAGGATGTGATGTTTCTTGAGTCTTTTTTGCACATACATTCCCTGTACCTTCCTTGCTGCTTTGTGTAAGGAGGTCACCAGCCGCAGACAAAAATGGCGCAATCCGGAGAGAATGAGAGAAACTGGAACCCATGGTATGAGAGGTTGGTGCGCCTTCCATTGTTCGATCGAGTTGTTGTGATTTTCAGTGGCAGGCACGATCTTGTTTCAGTCAGGTGTTGTTTCCATCCCAGAGCCAGTTCCAGGAACGGGAAAGAGCACAATTAAGAGTGGGGCCGCGGTCAATGCGTGAAGCTCTCAACCCAATTCCAACCTCACTCTGAATTTGAGCCATCTCATATCATACCAAACACAACTCCCGTCGTCTCCTGAGTTGCACCATCTATGCCTTTGTCGCCTCCAAGACCCATCAACCTGTATAAACAAAAAGCACATGCAAGACAAAATGGATACCCCATGCGCAACAGAAATCTCCATCGTCATCCCAGCTATCCAGCTTGCCGCCCGCATCTCCAAACATGTCCTAGCATCCGCCAACAAAGGCACCATCGAGAAAGCCGAGGATCTCTCTCCCGTCACCGTAGCCGACTTTGCTATCCAGGCCTACCTTACCAAGGTCCTCTCCTCCTCCTTTCCCACCGATAGCTTCGTAGGCGAGGAGTCCGCCGCCGCCCTGCGCACCAACCCCGACCTGCTGCAGCGCGTGTACGACGTCATTCACGAGTGCATTGACGAGGTTTCCTCGTCCAGCAGCGACAACAATGAGTCGCAGGTTGCGATTGCCGAGGTGGTGAAGCGGGGTGCGCCCGAGAGCAAGGAGCAAGTGTGCGAGCTCGTCGACCGGTGCGGCGATGGCGGGAAGGACGGACTGAGTGCCGATTCGGGACGGACCTGGGTCTTTGATCCGATTGACGGCACCGCGACGTTTGTGCGTGGTGAGCAGTACGCTATCAATGTTGCGCTGCTCGAGGATGGGAAGCACATCCTCAGCGTGGTGGCGTGTCCGTTGCTGAGCAGGAAGGCGACGGCACCGGTGGGCAATGCGAGCGTGTTCAAGGCGGATGATGATGAAGATGGCGAGCAAGGGTGTATCGTGTATGCGGTTCGAGGTTTCGGGGCGTACGTGAGGCCCTTGTTCGTCGGACAGGGTTCTGGTTTGACCATGTGCGCTTCAGAGTCGCTGAAAAGACATGCGGATGGGGTTACTGTTTCCGGGCTGAGGTCGGTATCATGCTGGAATCTGCTGGGTTCGGGCGTGGACGATGCACATAAGGCGGCCACGGAGAGGCTCGGTGTCGAGTTCCCAGGTTCCGAACTGCTTGGGTGGGTGCCGAGGTGGGTGGCCCTGGCCCTGGGGTTGGCGAACATGACTGTCTGGGTCTACAAGAGACGCGATAGATATGCGAAGATCTGGGATCATGCCGGAGCTATGCTTCTCTTTGAGGAAGTTGGTGGCATGATCACGGATGTTGATGGAAAGGAGATTGATCTGACAAAGGGGAGGAAGCTGAGTGCGAACTTTGGGTTTGTGGCCGCGCCGAGAAGCGTTCACCACGTTGTGCTGAAGGCTGTGAGACAGACCTTGAAGGAACAGAGAAAGGAGGCGCTTCTTACTGCGGCTTAAGGGCTCAGGAATTTCTCGTGGTCGAAACGGAACGTTCAGCGAGAGAATGTCCACAACGGAGTGTCAGCGTATGACTTCACTCTTCCCTCTACCCCCTCTTTTCTTTCTTCCACTTTCCTGAATAGCCATGTCAGAGCAATTATCATTGCCAGTCATGGACGGACAACATTCATTGCTGCATTCCTAGCACACTTTGCTATATCCAGCAAAAGACACATGGTGCGAATCAGAATTCCTTCCCGTTGCGTGCTTTTAGGCCCATGAGGAATGGCCTTAAGAGTCTCTTGTGGCCCGATTATCGGACCAGCATCCGTGTTTGATGATCGAAGAGTCGTCCTGAACTCTATAACGGGCTTTGACTCGATTGCCAACAGAGGAGTAGAAGTAGGAGCGGTTATAGGTAGCTTGGGTTGTCGGCCGGATGGTTTGGAGCCGAGCAACACCTGATCCAGGTCACACTTTCGATGCTCTGGAAACGTTATCGAATATCGGTCTCTCCTGAGCTGAGAACACTTGTCAGACAGTCAGTGAAGGGGGGGGGGGACTTGGTTTGATACTTACCTGGATGGTGTAGTTTGAGTGTGGAAACATTGTCTTTAGAGTTTCCTTCAACTCATGGGCGCTGACATGCCGGGAGTGTATCCTTACGACCACGCCGCCTTTTGCTTGCTCTTGAAACTCTGCCTGCTTTAGGACCGCTAGTAACTTTTGGGAAACAGCCATTGTAGGTGGAACTGCTAGAGGTATTGGGAATTCCAACGAAAAGGTATGAACCAAGTGTAATGAATCTTTCACCGCTTGATTATCGAAGCGGGGGCTCAAGGAGGGATTTCAGTGATGTTAGGACGCAGTAGTAACCGAGATAAGATGTATAACGGCAAGGTTAAGTGAACACAAAAGATCAATGAACTTTCTTATATGAATTTGCTTCTTGATTTCTCTAGGATTATTTCAAGATGGGTTTTCATATGATACCACCTGGCGGTACTCCACTCTTCTGATTGGGCCTCAATACCATGACCTAGTGTGCAAACCAAACATCGGGTATGTGGGAACAAATCAGACCTTCTGATGTAAAGTGTCTCTCAATCCTCTTGGTTTAAGAAAATTTGTCTGGATGGAAAAACTGGGGGTTCTGTAGCCGTCAATGGTACCTGATCGCACCACGTTATATGTGACACGTCAACAGAAAGGTCTGTTTCATGATGGGCTAGTTCTTTTCTCTATGTTACTCTACCGGAGATACATAAATTTGCACTTATCTCCCAATGAATTAGTCCTCATCCTCCAGCCCTGACGTTTAAAGCTCTGCCTTGGAAGTACTCAAATCAAGGCTAAACTTCTGGTCTAACGAGGGAGAGAAGACGCATTTGTGTCGAATCTGGGTTTGTGATGCGGAAGGTTAGGTACATATATAGATTGCAGAGCTGTCGTTGTCCGTCAGTCCAAGACGCGGTACGAATAACTCTTTCCCGTACACAAGCCGTGTGTTCCTTTTACGCTGCTGTGCCCGACGCTCCTTTCTATCACTTTTGACCTGGTACCGTTCACTCTCTCCTGATTCATCCAGTTCTTGACCGCTTCAACGCCTAGGGCAAACATCTGGTGAGTCTTCTGACACTGACTCCTTGGAACACCGGTCCAGGCATCCTCAAAGCCACCTCTTCAACGGCGACACAGTCATGCTGGCAGTTTTGCATCTACCACGACTGGCCGATGGTCCGAGATGTACACCCCATCCTCGAATTTGTTGGTCAAGATTCCATACGTCAAGAATTGGATGTCGAGAGGATCGCGCACGAACACGTAGTCAATCCGGATATCGTCCGAGGTGGATGTAGTAAAGCTAGTAGACGTCTTGGTGTTGCCGTACCAGTGTATCTTGGGGACGAGGTTTTTGATGTCCTTGAATCCGCCTGGGGCAGTCAGAGTCTTGTATCCCTCCTTGGTAGGCTCAATGTTCAAGTCACCGCCCAGAAACACAGGAGCGGGCTTCGTTGAGTTGGAGCCCTGGTCCTTCCACTCATCGGCGATCTTGATGATCAACTTGGCGCTCTCGTTCCGGGCAACGGTGCCAATATGGTCAAAGTGCGTGCACATGAATACCAGAGGCACACCTGTTGTGCGATACTTAACCTACGCAACTGTGACGATACGCGGCAAGGCAGCATCCCATCCTGTAGAACCCACCACGTCGGGGGTCTCGCTGAGCCAGTAGGTCTTGTTTCTCTCTAGTTGCCAGGTGTCTGCTTGGTAGAGAATGGGCGAGTACTCTCCGTCTTGCGCGCCGTCGTTCCGACCAACCCCAACGTGATTCCAAGCGGTTCCAAGATCCGACTGGAGGTCGACAAGTTGCTGATTGAGTACCTCTTGCATGCAGATCAAAGCCTCCGGGCGATTGGCGGTTTCAAAGTTGATCTGAGAGGCCATCAAATGCCGCCGGACAGCCCATGGTTCTTCGCCGGTCGATGGTGATGTTGTGGCGTAACGGATGTTGTAAGAGATCAGTCGCAAGTTAGTCGAACCACTTGCGAGGCTAACGTTGACCAGCAACATGGATAAGAATATGTGTATTCTCATGACGTAAACCGGTTGCCGTGTCATTAGTAGATGCCTTCGTAGACGAGGGTGATCCGGATTCTGAGGGCCTGGGAATAGATGAATCGTGGACCGAACTCTCGAGTGTGATCTGGTCGTGCTTTGTCAAGAGGCCACACCCATTACTTTGTCAAGAACCGTGATCAAGACTCGAGGGCAGTTACCTAGTCAACGTCAACGCTGAGATACCTTCCACTTCGAGCATATATGGCCAGCGTCAAGACAGCAGGCCCCACGTGGTAACGTTACTCCCCGTTATCCGACGACCTTTAACTCTGGGGACCCATAAAATTGTCTATAACATGGCTCGCAGTACCACCCAAGCAAGGAGTTGGCCTTGTTACAGTGTTCGGCAGTAAGCCCATGCCTGCCATAGTTCTGGAACCGTGTAAAGTGTATCGATACCTCGGAGACAATACTAACACGCAGTGCAAGTCGGACCCAAAATCATATCAGCGGAAAGCTTCATCAAGAAAAGTCGACGAATACATGGAGCTCATGGGGCAGGTGCTACCGATATATGCCAAGAGAGGTGGCTGCGATGGACGGACGGAAGTTACGAGCCGCAAGCGGAGACTGCTTTTGTTTGTGTTCGGGTTTTTCTTTCTGATACCTTGGGAGGAAGGTACGGAAGTAGGTAGCAGCTGCCGTGCCGCTCCCGTTCACACCTCGGTGAACACACCACATCCAATCTCTAGGAGTAAGCACTAGGTGGTTGGGTGGGACCTTCCCATCGGGAACATGTGAATAGGGTGAACGACCACGAACGAATCAATGATGGTGATGTATTGTGTAGAGTGAGGTCAGACTGGGCAAGTCTGGAGGTCTAAAAGTAGAGCAAGGGAGGTCCCTGTGCGGTGGGGCCATGGGGAGCCATGGCTGGCCGCACGTGACACGGGACACCTCCAATAAAACATGCCTCCACCAACATCTACAAATGGCGACTTCCACATTTAGATATCTTGATGTCAGCCTGCTGATCTTACAACTACAGTATGGTAAAATATGTGCTTGTTAGTAGGGACGGCATGTTTCACGTCAGCAATCTCTCCGCATCCCACGAGCTCTAGCTCCGGCCGGCTCGGCCCTCCTCCACCCCCGGGTCCCGGCGGAGCAGAATCAAACCAGGCAGAGGCATAATACTCCGGAGCTAGTGCCTGTGAGGCCATGGCATAGACCGGCAAACAGGATGAGTGCTACCGTTTGGGTTGCAATATTCCCTGGTTAGAGACTACTGGGCAGACGCTCGGAGGTGCGCTGACTGAGATGGTCTGGTGTAACTCCATGGCCGGATGGTCACCTACGTGATGAGTAGATGCTTGTGCTCGCCTCGGGGTTCAATCAAGGTAGTATATAGACTCCAACGCTGGGTTATTACATCCAACCCAGGATTCATCGACGTAGATACTCCTTCCTCAAGCCTGTCTCCAGAATAACGATGGTTCCGGGTCTGCTTGCGTTCCAGATCTTTGTTGTAGGCTTCAGTCTCATCATACTCTGGCGTCGATTCTTTTCACTCATCAAAACGGTCCCAGGACCGTTTCTCGCTTCAGTCTCCCGCTTCTGGCATCTCCACCACATCATCAAGGGAGATCAGAATCTGCAGTTGATCAATCTCCATGACAAGTATGGTATGTGTAACATCGACGGTGCGAGAGAGAGCCAGGGTTTCCACGAAGCATGGGCTTGAAGGGATCTTTTGACCGAGTGTAATTGCTGATGATCAACCCATGAATGTCACTTTGTCCGTATAGCTCACAATGAAGTGAGCGTCAGCCATCCGGATGGGATCAAGAAGATTTTGCAAGCCCCCCTGCACAAGGCAAGCTGGTACAAATTCCTCTCGATCCCTGATTACCGCTATCAGACACCCATGTCTACAACCGATCCGAAGAAGAAGATGGAACGGTCAAGGCACTTCGCAGCCGGGTATACAATGAGCAATCTCCTACAGACCGAGGATTCCATCGACAGCGTGATCGACCAGTTCTTGGCCTGGCTTGACAGGTCTGCCGAATCCAAGAAGGCCGTCCACCTTGACAAATATTTGACCTTCACTGCCTTCGACATTGCCGGCGAGGTCCTTTTCTCCAAACGGTTTGGTTTTCTGAAGGAGGGGCGCGATGTAGGGAACGCCATCGGCAATAGCCTGATGCTAAACCTCTACGCTTCGACCATGGGCTTCTTCCGCTGGATTCACGTAATCCTGATTGGTAACCCCTTCATGACGTCCCTAAACGTCCTGCCCTTCGGTCACCTTTTTGATACAACTGTTCGCGCTCTGGACGACCGTCTCAACAATCGTGACAGGAACAGATTCGATGTGGTCGATCACTGGCTCAAGGCCATGGAAAGAAACCCCGGCCAGGTGTCGCTGCGGGATGTCTATGCTGCTGCAACTGGAGCAGTGGGTGCTGCAAGCGATACCATTTCTTGTGCTCTCCAGTCATTTGTTTACTTTATGAATCGTCATCCGAACGCCTGGGAGCGGGCCCGTGGGGAGATTGGAGAGGCACAGCGAACACAGGGTCTCTGTCGGGACCGTGTCGTCAAGTTCGCCGACGCTCAAAAGCTTCCTTTTCTCCAAGCTTGCATCAAAGAAGCTCTCCGTGTCTTTGGTCCTGTTTCCATGACATTGCCTCGGCTCGCTCCACCAGGCGGACTGACGATCGGCAGTAAGCACTTTCCGGAGGGCACCATCCTGTCTATTAATCCGTGGGTGATGCATCACTCCAGGGAACTTTGGGGTCCCGATGCGCGAGAGTTCAACCCTGATCGGTGGTTGAAAGACGACGCGGGAGAGCTGGATAGGTATTTCATGCCAGTAAGTGACCTTCTCACCACCAACACACACAACAAGAGCATGTTGTCCCGCCAGCTGACTCGTCCTCTTTCCTCGTACAGTGGGGACAAGGGTACAATTCTTGCCCAGGCCAGCATATTGCCCGCATAGAGTTGTCCAAGATCACGACAACTCTGGTAAGGGATTATAATATCAGGCAAGTGGATAAGAATCAGGACTGGCAATGGAAGGCATACTTCACAGTCGTTCCGCATTCTTGGCCCTGCTATATTGAAAGACGAGCGGGCAATGAACTGAGTTCATGGTGATGCTGCCATTTGAACGCCTCTTTCAGTTTGCCCAGCTCAACAGAGACCTTGTCAATACGGAGAACCTCCGCAGTGGATGCAGAGATGGAAAGGACTGTTATCAAAGATATGATTTCTGTCTGTCTGAAAAGTAACACTAGCAAGCCACAATATCTCTACGCAGAATCTGGTCCCTTGTTCTCGCGCTCCTGCAATGCGCTGCGCACCTTTGGGAGAACATAGCGTCCGTAGTCAATGGCATCGTTCAAATTGTCATAGCCACGAATGGAAATGAGCTCGGCTCCGAGATCAACGTAATCGAGGATCGAATCAGCAATAGTCTGAGGGGATCCCACCAGAGCGGTCGATGCGCCGCGAGCGTTGGTGGCAGTGACGGTGGGATACCAGAGCGCACGGTCATGAACATCTCCACGTGAAGCAATTTCCAGCAACCGCTGAGAGCCCACGTTCTGCGGTGTGGGGGCTTGAACTTGCGCCTTGCCGTCGGAGGACTGACTTCCTCCTCCCGAGATGCGAGCCTGGTTCGCCTTCAGAATATCCAGTGTGTGGTATGCCTTTTGCCAAGCCAGGTCATCCGTCTCGGCAATGATGGGCCGGAAGGTGACCCAGATGCGAGGACAGTCTGAGTCGGGGCGGCCAGCTTGAGCAGCTGCTTGGTAAATGCGGTCAATCTGCTCCTTGGTCTCTTTCAGAGGCTCGCCCCAAAGGCCAAAGATATCGGCCAAGGCGCCTCCAATGCGGTAGGCCTCCTCCGATGAGCCACCGACCGAGACTGGGATGCCGGTACCATTGACGGGACGAACGCGGTTGGAGAATTGCTTGAACTGATAGAACTTGCCATCCCAGTCAAAGGGTTCTGGGGACTGCCAGGCGCGACGCAAGATGCGGATGTACTCCTCGAGTCGAGCATAGCGCTGGTCTTTGGGTAGGAAGTCGCCCTCCTTGGCTTGCTCAGCATCGCTTCCGCCGGCGATAAAGTGTACGACGGCTCGACCTGAACTGAGCTGGTCAAGCGTGGCTAGTGCTTTCGCAGCGACGGTGGGATAAAGCGTGTTTGGACGCAGTGCGATGATGATCTTGAGGTTCTTGGTGGCGGCGGCAATGGTGGCGCCTATGGTAAAAGGGTCATAGGACGAAGAATCATAGGGCACAAGAGTGTAGTTGAAGCCGTAATCATCGAGCGTCCGGGCATAGCGAATCAGGTAAGCAGGATCAATGCCGGCGCCCGGGATCGGATTCACCTCGGTGGAAGCATTGGGGAATGTCAAGCTGATGAACTCGGTAGGCATCTTTGGCGAGCACGACGATCCTGAGACTGGCTTTCGACTTTGGCAGGTTTCTGGCTTCTTGACTCGCTCGGATGAAAGGGAGTGCGGCGTAGCAATATATTCGAAGAAATGGCGAGTGTTGTTCTGATGAAGAAGTCGGCATCATGGTGGTCATAATAAAGGCACGAGGCGTGGCAGGATCGGATACCTCATCAAAGAGGAGAGAGGCCATGACGACAGCTGTTTGCGGATCACGCAATGCGGGATGATGGTGTTCTTGATATGTAAGCAAAGCCATGAACCGTCACCCCGAATACCAAATGAAAGGCATGGGCACGGTGAGGCAAGTGACCCCCATTTTACACCAACTCTTGTGGCATCTCAGATAGCCAATGTCGCATTGATGGCGATGGCATCATTCTGCCGTGATATTGCAGATGGTCACGGGTCAGAGACAAACCCGCGTGACAATGGGATCCAAAACGCGAGGAAAAGTATGGGTTGAATTTGATGTCAGGTTGAAGCCATCGCCAGACGAAGATTTGGTGAGAAAATCGCAGATACACGGCGTTTAGGTGGTGAAAACCGACGAGATGGTCGCCTATATCACGAGTAAGCCAAGAAATTGGGTGGAAGGGACAGGGGGCAGGAAGGAACGGCATCATCCAGCAACAGCGCAAAGTGCAGGCAAGGCAAGGAAGCTGAGCCAAAACCTGGGGAAGGAACCGTAGAGAGAACCTCAGAGTCGGAATCAACCGGGATCGCATCTTGCAAGCACCTCTGGGCTCAGCTCAACTTGTTGAATTGCTTGGCGAGAAGGCCAAATGCTCTCGAAGCAGGCTTCGCATCGTCCGAGGCCTGGTCAGAATCGGTTGGGCTTGGCGATCGGGATTGGCCGCGAGGGCACCAACAACACCACCCATAGCCCCCATCGAACCATTCGCAGTCTCGCTGGGCCACCACCGTCACCCCATACCGTCGCTTTCAAGAGACCACATCACGCCAACAACCACACCACCAAACCAAAACACCATCAAGACATCGCGAACCGCACACGTCCTATTGCGTGCAATACCGCCTGTCATGTCCAAATTAAATACCCCTTCCCCCGATTGATTCGGTCCTACTCTGCCTCCTGCTTCACCAGACCTCGACTGATCTCCAGACCATCATCCATACCTACTCCGAGCCTTTGGAACTCGACGTCAACTTGTTGCACTTGCACATTACAAACACACAATGACTGCCTTCCGCCCAAGTCCCTTCAGGCCCACTATGCCCCTGCGTGTCTCTTCGCAGCCACAGACACTTCTCAAGACGCCTGCAACAAGGTAGGTGGCCATCCCACCGTTCCATCCTGCTTGACGAATGGATGCTCATGTCATGATAGATCAGCGCTATTGCCAAAGGTTGTGCCCGGCCTGGTTGTCTTTGGTGCAGGTAAGCATAACCAACCCCAGCGCAAACCTGTCCATCGGCGGCGCCGTGTTGCTCGCGTCTGGTCCTAACTGGGAATCCTTCGTCATGGAACAGTCTACACCGTCGTTTCATATGTCCGTTCTCAGTTGCGGAATGAATCCAATACGCTGAACCGGGTTTTCTCTCAACAAAACACCCCAAGCGTCATGGAGAAGAGGAAAGAGCGGTACTTGATCGAGACCGAGGGTGATCCCCGCAAGACGATATACAATGTGTTGAACTGGTAGAGCCACGGATACTATGTAATTTGGGTAGGTGGCGTTTGGGTGGCTGTGAGCAACAGGAACTGTTTTGTTTCGCTGCTCGCGTTGGAGACAGCGGCGTTATTAGTGTTTTTATACCAAGGGAGAAGTCACGTTGCACTCAGTAAAGTCCACCAACAGATTCCACGTGGTATGTCGGGTCCATAGCGGGCCTGAGACATGGCAGTACATATGTACATCGTTCTACGCAGTAACCGCCCACCACGGTAGACTGCAGAAACAGGAACTAACTCGACACGTGTACTCTGCAGCACTAATACGTCACTGTATCTACGGAAAACTGTTAGTGGGAGATATGGACACCATGCTTCGCTCCTCATTACCAGTACGTCCCCTGTCTCCTCCCCGGTGATCTCACAACAACAAGAACAGGGCAATACGAACACTGTAAAGGTCGTCAAGAAGTAGGCGCAAGATGGCAGGAACCACTTCGGGGCAGCCTACTTACCTGGTATCGCTTTTCAAAGATAGGTACGTGTTCTTCATCTGATCTTCCGCGTTTTTACTTACACGCATGTGCTAATCAACGGTGTATGTCATAGGCCTAAGGAGGAGCATGCTTCCGGCTGGTCTTCCTTGTGGGACAGCGACAAAAGTCACTTCTGGGATCGCGGAAAGCCTTCGCCTGCTCTGCAAGACCTGTTGAACCTTTACCCTGATGTGGTGTCTGAACTCCCCCGTGGCTCAGAACGACGACGCAAAGCATTGGTGCCAGTGAGTAAAATGGCTTGCTGTGTAGCTGAACATGGTCTTTCACTGACCAAATCTAGGGTTGTGGGAAGGGTTATGACGTGGTAATGCTTGTCTTGCATGGCTACGATACCTATGGACTCGATGTTTCTGGGAAAGCTGTCGAAGCTGCCAGGGAATATGCCGCCAACGAACTACGTGATCCATCTGCGTACAACTTCAAGGAAGCATCCCCGTATACCCATTCACCTGAAGGCGCGACTCGCGGCACTGCCACCTTTTCAGTTGGCAACTTCTTTGAGCGAGAGTGGGAATCTCTTCTCGCTACTGAAGATGAACAGAAGTTCGACCTCATATACGACTATACGGTAGGCTGCAGTTCATTCGCTTCTCATTTTATCAAACAGTTTTGTCTGCTCTCGCCTCCAATTTTGCTGACATCATGTTAGTTCTTGTGTGCTCTTCCACCGGATATGCGCCGGGATTGGGCAGTTCGCATGAGTGAGCTTCTAGCCCCAAACGGCATTCTCGTATGCTTGGAGTTTCCTCTCTACAAAGATCCTAGACTCCCTGGACCTCCCTGGGGATTGAAAGGCGTTCACTGGAACTTGCTAGCCGAGGGTGGCAACGGCCTGATTGATCCAGCCTCTGGTATGCCAGAGGAAACAACGCCAAAAGAGGGGCTGTTTGAAAGGACACTATATCTAACGCCGGAGAGAACGTTTGAAATCGGACAAGGCACAGATATGTTAAGCGTTTGGAAGCTTCAGCAATGAGGCCCCAGGGGCACCGTATTCATCTCGGACTATACGCTAAGGCTAGACCCTCCCTCTAGGCTTGATGGACTCACCATCTTCCAGCTGCAGACGCAGTCCAGCTATTTGAATTCTCGGCAGGTCATCATCGACGCTAATGCAATATCTTTCTCCTTCCTATCTGTCCCTCTCACCCTACCTACGTGTGACGAACGGCAGTCTGATCTGCCTAAATGAGATAGCTGAAGGTAAACACTATCAGAAGACGTTCGGTGAAGCCAAAAGGCTCACAACAAGTATGCGTGCGTGATACTAGTCTCGGTGATAATGATCAATTGACTACTGTCGAACTATCTGACAATCTGAGTTCTCCAGTCGTCCCTTTATACTCTGTGCCCATTCCTGACTCCTTGGTTCTTGAGTGTCCATTGTGGTGCTAGTCTCGGTGATAATGATCAATTGACTACTGTCGAACTATCTGACAATCTGAGTTCTCCAGTCGTCCCTTTATACTCTGTGCCCATTCCTGACTCCTTGGTTCTTGAGTGTCCATTGTGGTGATGGCTCACTCATGGTGTTGGCTCACCCGTGAGCCTGTGCATCTAGTGAGCCCGTGCATGACTGTGGGTTGTGCCTGTACGCCCTTCTGGCTCCTGGGGGGTTACACTAGCTACCTTGGGCGGGGCTGCCGGGTCCCGATGACTTGGGCGGCCCCGGTGTCGCTTAAGTTCGTAACACTACGACCCGACATGTCGAGACGCATGAGCTAAGGCTTGCCAGGAACAGGACTAGTCTCATCCCAACTATTCCCAGGTTTCTTACATACCACTTCCCCCTAACACAGTATGGGTTCCCGCCCTTCTTGCTACTAGCATTTGGTGAGGTGATAAGCAACACGTCGCCATGTGGCCTGGTGCCCGTACAGGAATTGAACAGCCCGTTACGGACCTTGCACGATGTCCTTCCGACCCTATTCCAGACGGCTACGATCGGTTTGGCCTATGAAGCAGACGCTGTTGCCGCACCCATTGATTCCTGGTTGTTTTCCTGCTGTTAGTATTGCTTGACAGAAGGCTATGCATTAGAAACCTACAGTCACTAGATAGATATTCTGTGCCGTTTGGTGAGGATCGCCATCGCCCTCCTGGATGGTGGTCGGTGTCCAGTGGGAACACGGGTTATACTGACGCTTGGGAATGTTGTTCGGTCCCACCATGGGTCTCCAACTTCGAGACCCAAATTGTTGCTCAAAACATTGCACGGTCAGGAATCGAAGGCAGGACTTGGGTAAAAGATCAATTTTCCATCCACGCGCGGACAGCTTGGCCAAAAGACCATTTCTATCTAATCGAAGAAGGTGCTCGATATTGAAGCTTATGGATGGGAAAGTACTCCTTCTAACTCTTGGCGGAAGTTCTTCAACTTTCTTAGGATTCTTATGATCTTTGGGATCTTTGGGATCTTTGGGATACTTATTTTTTTGGGAGTCCGGGGACTGAATTCAATACTACTGTCATGGCCTAGTGTCATGACATCCCAAGAGTGCATTGTCACGTGCCTGCGTGCCGCTTTCGCGGCATGCCTTGGGATTAGGCCCACTCTATGTGGGTCCCAGAGGTTGTTCTCGTGCAGCCAGCCCACCTTTGTACTTTTCCTCTTTCTTTCTTTAGCTTTATTTTCGTATTCGATCTGTGCTATACTATGACGAACGGCAGTCTGATCTGCCTAAGTGAGATAGCTGAAGGTAAGAACTATCAGAGTCGTTCGGTGAAGCCAAAAGGTTCACAACAAGTATGCGTGCGTGATACTAGTCTCGGTGATAATGATCAATTGACTACTGGCGAACTATCTNCCAAAAGGTTCACAACAAGTATGCGTGCGTGATACTAGTCTCGGTGATAATGATCAATTGACTACTGGCGAACTATCTGACAATCTGAGTCCTCCAGTCGTCCCTTTATACTGCCTGCTCCCGATGCTCCTTCGTAGTGTGGTGAGCCCAGCTCACCACCATAGTCGTGGCTCACTCCTGTTGTCGTGAGCTCGGCTCACCTTGTCAGTCGTGAGCCTACCTTGCATCGTGAGCCTACCCTGGCCTATGGTCGTACAGCCTAACCCCTTTTGGCAGTTTGTGTTCCCAAGGGCCTGGTTGGCTCGCGAACTCGCTTAAGTTCGTAACATATACACATTGGGCTGGCTTTCTCTTGCTGAGTGTGCACGCTGTAACACGTACGAACTGCTAAGAGAAGTCTCGCCCGGTGCCCGTTATTACGACCCAGCAACTCTCATTCGCGCACCAAGATTGTGCCTTGCTATATATAGGTAGTGTGTGGTGCCTTGGCCCTTCACTGGTAATCGAGGTAGGATCGAATCTTCCTTAGATGCATCCGACTGCATCCAACAACCCACCACGGACAGAGCTTGCATCTCTGCTTGCGGTATAAAAAGCGCAGCAGTCCCCACGCCCACACCATTTCCGTTCTTCTTTTACAGTTTCACCAGATCCTTCCAACTCGGCACTCCTCTTTCCTATCTACCACCCGCCAGTCATTGCAGCGCTCTACCATGGCGCCCACGCGCAGCTCGTACCTAGCGTACAAGCGCGATACCAGCTATCTCATCTATTGGATTGTGCAGACATCCAATTCCATTATCAAGTCTCTAGCAGCGTCCGATAGCCCTGTGGATGGAATCGATGGCGCCCCTATGGTGCCTCTCACCTCGGCCGGGATCACCGTTGCAGGCCTGATTTCCCTTTCCAAGTTCGTCGGCAAGCACATCGACAGTGCTCCCTCGACTATTCTCGCCCTCTTTCAATCCGTCATCGAGGCAAGAACAGCTGCCCATGCCACTTTCCAGCAGATGACAGCCAAGACTCCGGACCCGGATGTCAAGAAGAGCAATGATTCTCACAAGCGCTTTATCGATGCCTTGAAAGAATCGTTTGATGCCCTTGGTGGTCGAAATTGGAAGCCTAATTCCTCTCCCGACGAGTCAGACCTTCTGGCCAACACCGAGCACGCCAAGGAAGAACTCGATCGCTTGCTCGCCAACAAATTTGGTGCTCTTGAGATTCATCGGTCTCCAAAAGCCGATGAAGCCTCTGGCCAGGGGGGACCTCAAGAAATCGACACTAACGTCCCGCGCCAATGGAAACAAACCAAGCCAGGCAAGGGCAAGAAGGGCAAAAAGGGCAAAGCCAAGAAGAGTGCAAAGCCCAAAGCTGCGCCCACCAAGGAAGACTCGGAATCTCTCGAAGGTATGCCACTGGAGAGCTACCGCATTATTCAAGATCAAGATGGTATCATTACGGACTACCTCATAGCTGTTTACGATCTTGTTAAGGAATGCATGACCCTCCGAAACTACTTGCAAGGCATCTGGCGCGAGGTGGCCTATAACGGGCTCAATAGCGCAGTAGCGGGTGCCCTTTCCAATATGGCCATCGCTATGGTTCAGCGCTCTGCGTCTGAGATGTTTGTCGAGTTTCCCGACCATGACTCCTATGAGACCGTTATGAATACGATTACCCGTGGGAATATTGTCACAGGTTGTGACATGTGCTATATAAGCGTGCATTAGATGTTCTGTCTAGCGAACAGAACATTCTTCCATCTTTTGGGTGGTTTAGCGATGTGGCATTGCACGCTCCTTTGCTATGACATTATGTTCTGTTCCACGGTGGGACATCGCGGGTTCAATCCCCCATGGTGGCAATATTGGAGACGGTTTTTCGCTAACCGTCGCGACTGATATGTGTCAGCGACTACCCATTGGAAAGCATAGCTTTCAGGTGGTGTTATATAGCCCACGGCGACCGATAAGAT
>RAOO01000229.1:0-14401 GCA_009805345.1 Neurospora sp. FGSC 26628 | reverse complement strand
TCACGTGTTGCCCATAGCGTAAACGCGGCCCAACACTTCCAGTCTAATCGCCCAATGAGCGAGCCGCCAGTCTATGGCGAGACCTGTATAACAAAGGAAAAGGGGCTGTGGTGGTGGTGTGGGCATGACGGGCATCCTCGTCCGCAGTCCGGGCTCTTTTGGCCGACTGCGCCGTCGTGGAGGGCGGGGACGGGACGCAAAAGATGTCCGGCAAAGGAGTAACTGGTATTATGGCCGGCGGCGGTGGTTTGGGGGCCCCAGAGGGCGAAGGCGTAGACATTTCGTCGCTGCGGTTGTTGAGATATCGACCGTAAAAAACGGCGATTTGGGTGGTGTTAAGAATTCTGCGGGCAACCAAGCGTTAAGACTAACACTTGGCGCCAAGACTTTTTGTTGTGGGAGGAAGATGTGGGTGACGTACCAAACCTCTTTGGCATAAGAAGGCCTTGAAACCCAGCCTTTGTTTGAAGGCTGAAAGGATCAACAAGGCCTTCGAGACCAAAGTAGTTTATTAGCTGAATTGAACTACTGTTCCAAGCCCTGATTACAGCCCTTGTCATACTACGACCGCCATTAAGGACGACGTCCTCGTCCAAACCGGCCAGGAGCCCGTCGCCCTCCGCCCCTTCCAGTACTACCGTCCCAGCGAGGCCTACGCAACCTGGCTTATCTCCTTCGACAGGCCTGTCTCTCCCTTTCGCCTCTTCGACGTTAGTCCGTATGTTGAAGGCATCCTGGGAATCTATTAAAGACTCTTCCCAGCAGCTCTATCAGGGCTGCGTCACTACCGGCTACCACCCCCAAGTCTTCCGACAGGCGGAAGTGGTTATGATACCGATACCTGGGAAAGACCAAACGACGGCCAAGGGATGGCGACCCATCTCACTCCTGTCTGTGACGAACCGTTACAAGCACAGGAGTATATCGCTGGGAATAAGAACAACGGTAGTAGTAGCCAAAAGGTACTGGTCGATTGTGAAAGCTGTTGCTTGCTGAAGAGCCGTAATATAAGAGGCCTGGGGAGGCCATCTTATATATACCGGTCTTCACAAGGGGGCCGCCGCGCCGGTACTGCGGCGCGCTCCTGATTGGCCTATCTAGTCTGCTTACATAAGTGATTCCTTATTGGATCGTAACACGATGCCCCCTCTCTATGGCTTTGTCCTCAAATGCCACGATGTAACTCAATGGTATGATAATACTTGTCTGGTCTCGTTGCTTGGTGCCAACGGACCTTGTTGCCTGCCGTATCCCTTCTCCCTGATCCTCCTTTTTCCATTATTCATAACCTCTGTGTGACCTGCTTTCTTTGGTGAGTTCTCTTCTTTCCTCCATAGTTTTTTTTGGTTGGCTCCAAAAATGTCTCGTCGTACAACTGCTACTCCTTCGAGTCGTTCCCTTCGAACGGGCGTCACCATCAAGGCGCTGGCTGACAGTATTGAAGTCCTTGGTCAATCGTCTGGCATGCCTTGCTCCCACTGCTATCGTCATAACCGATCCTGTATTATGGATCCAACCAAGTCGAATTCTTGCAGCGAGTGCGTTCGTCGCAAGCGCTGCTGTGACGGCGTCGATGTGGGCAATAGGCGTAAGTTCTTCTTTGTTGACCGAAGGGGTCTTGAGTTGACGTTTTTTTTTTTTTTTKTCACGACTGCCATGCAAGAGTCAGCGTCTTGAAGAGGAGGAGGGTAAGCTTATGAAGCAGATTCATGAGCTCCAGTCGAAGCTTATGCGGACTCGCGAGCAGAAACTTCATATGCAGAAGAAGCAGAAGGATCTCTTCAATCGTGGCATGGTGGAATATGAGAAGGAACTTCGTGAGGGGTCAGGTGCTGAAGGTCCCGGTGGCGATGTTATCGTCGGCGGTGGTTCTGTCGCCGTGGCTGGTTGGGAGACGGAGCCTGATTGGCTTCAGGAGCTAGAGGCGCTGTCTCCTGATCCCCTGGCGCGGGCGGCTGAGGTCGGTCAGGAAATCGTCGGTGGAAGCTCGCAATTTCGTCCTTCAGGTTGATGAGATTCTCTGAGGGTTCCCATATGTTGCTTTCGTGGCCATAGCCTTGCCACTTGATTAGGTATTCGATTTTGCCTGTTTCGTCGTTGATTTTTGAATCCAGTATTGCTTCCGTTATATATTCGTCTCCGTCGTTCCAAGTTTGAACGTTCTTGTCGAGTCTTGCGTTCCTAGGTGCTGGTTCTAGCAGTGAAACATGGAACGGAGGCCATTGTCGCATGCCTTTGGGAAGCTCAAGCCGGTAGTTGCTGGTGCTGACTTTCTCGAGCACCTTGAATCGTCCCAACTTTTTGTAGTCGAGCTTGTCGCTGGGTCGTTTTGTTTTGATATTACGACGGAGGAGATAAACTTTGTCCCCCCTCCTGAAGGTCGGCGCCGACGACCTCGTGCGGTCGTAATATCTGTTCATTCTTTCACGAACAAAGGTCAACTCGTCCTTCAGTGTTTGATGCATCTCAGTGAGTCGCTCGGCCCTGATATGGGCGCGCGGAACGACTGCTTCTGAGTCCCATCCCCTGCGAGAGCTCATCTCGTAGCCGTAATTGGCAAAGAAGGGTGTTACCTTTGTCGTCTCGGCCTTGGAGCTGTTGTATGAAATTTGAGCGGTAGGGAGCAACTCGGTCCAATTGTCCTGCTCGTAGTTGACATATGCCCGTAAGTATGCCTCCACGACTTGATTCATGCGTTCTGTTTGCCCATCTGTTCTAGCATGGTACGTGGTGGACATCTTATGTTTCACACCAAGCTTATTCATAAATGTTTGCCAGTATCGTGATGAGAAGAGCTTGTCTCTGTCGGTCACCAGCTCCTTTGGCCAGTCATGATTGGATGTAATGTATCGCATGAAGATGTG
This sequence comes from Neurospora sp. FGSC 26628, assembly GCA_009805345.1. Lineage (NCBI taxonomy): Eukaryota > Fungi > Ascomycota > Sordariomycetes > Sordariales > Sordariaceae > Neurospora > Neurospora sp. FGSC 26628. Next base: position 11,537 of record RAOO01000229.1, on the reverse strand, counting down.
TCCTAATTGTTCCGCGTTGGTGTCTTCTCTGAACGGCAGGAAGTAGGCAAACTTCGTGAATCTGTCGACTACGACCATGATGCTGTCATATTCGATGCCAGTGGCTGGGTCTCGAGACATGGGCAGCTTCGTGATGAAGTCCATGGTGATTGACTGCCAGGGTCGTTCTGACACTGGGAGTGGCTCGAGTAGTCCGTACGGTTTATGTCGGTTGGCCTTGGTCTTGTGATAGATTTCACACTCGTACAGGACTTCTGTGATGACATCCTTCATCTTAGCGAATCCGAATGTTTCTTGCACCCTGGCTATCGTGCGTGCGATACCAGCGTGTCCTCCTTCTTCAGGAGACTCATGAATGTCCTTCACCAGTTCCTTCTGTAGCGACGGAGGTACCCACAACTTTCCTTTGTGTAGCTATGGTTCGATTGATGAGGATAGGTGTTTCTGGATTTCTTCGTCATCTACTTTATACTGTGCTTTGGTGATTCGTTGGATCCAGTCATCTGGGTCCGCCTTAGCGATATTGATGTTGTAGACTTCGAGGTCATCTTCTTCGAGATCATGGATTGGTAGAGGCTTGTGTACCAGTGAACCGTCATTGTTGGCTTGGAACAGGGCTGGTGAGGTAGCTGTGCCTTCGTTCTTAGTGGTTCGAAGGTCTTCTCTTCTACTCAGGGCATCCGCCCGGGCGTTTTCAGAGCCTTTTCGGTAGTGGATGTTGAAGTTGAATTGTGACAGGAATTCAGACCATCGAGTCTGTCTCTGGTTGAGTTCCTTGCTTGAAGTGAAGTATGTCAAGTTCTTATGATCTGAGTAGACTTTGTGAGAAGATTCTGGGCGTTTGTTGCACAGACCGCTAGTCCTTTTGACAGCGGTTCTGGCACTTCCCAGAATCCCCTCCTTTGCAGACCTTCCTCCTCTTTGKATCGCCAGCTMTATAKAGCTGGCGATCCCTTCCAGCCTCAGTTAGNTGTGAGAAGATTCTGGGCGTTTGTTGCACAGACCGCTAGTCCTTTTGACAGCGGTTCTGGCACTTCCCAGAATCCCCTCCTTTGCAGACCTTCCTCCTCTTTGTATCGCCAGCTCTATATAGCTGGCGATCCCTTCCAGCCTCAGTTAGCTGGATCCCTTAATCAACATCATTCCCATCATTCGTGATTCATCCCATACTTTGACTTCGTACTTCGTGCCACTCAACCAGGGCTTCCACTCCTTGAATGCCCAAATGATGGACATGAGCTCCTTGTCGTGTATGGGGTAGTTGAGCTCAGGTCCTCGGAATGCCTTCGAGTAGAATGCGATGGGATGCAGCCTTCCTTGGTCGTCTCGTTGACCCAGTTGGCCACCCATCGCCAGTCATTGTTGGCGGGAAATGCTTGGTGGGGGTAGTCTGGTTCGAACAAGCTGTCCCTGAGAGAATGTGATCTCAGGTACTCGGAAGCCAACAATGGCCATTTTTGTGCAAGCTGGTCCAGATACGTCGGAATTCGAGGTCCTCTCATTGCATGGCGTGTTCTGAGCCAGTCAGATGCATCGGTTTCGACCTCGAATTCCTTGTCGGGGTCAGGGAGAACAAGGATCGGGTCGTCCACAATCATCTGCTTCAAGGTGTTGAAGGCGTCGTTGCATTCCTTTGACCATACGAATGCGGTGTCTTTCTTGGTCAAATCATTGAGTGGTTTGGCTATGCCTCCGAACCCCTTGATGAAACGCCGGTAGAAGTTAACGAAGCCCAGAAAGCCTCGAACGCCTGATGCCGTCGTGGGTGCTGGCCATTCGGCGACATCTTTGATCTTGGATGGGTCCATGCGAATTTGCCCTGATGAGATGCGGTAGCTTAGGAAGTCTACCTGAGAGACATGGAACTCGCTTTTCTTGGGGTTGACGGACAGTCCTGCCCTTTCAAGGGCTGCAAGGATCTTGTGAACATGTTTCTGGTGTTCTTCCTCTGTCTCAGAAAACACAATGATGTCGTCGATGTAAGCCATCACGAATTCTCTTGTTAACTGTTTAAGCACGGCATCAATCCTGGCTTGGAAGGATGCGGGTGCATTCGTGAGGCCTTGTGGCATGATGCGGTATTCATAGTGCCCTAGTGGGGTTCTGAATGCGGTCTTCCACTCCTCGCCCCTCTTCATCCTGATCTGTGAGAAGGCCGGGGTGAGATCGAACTTGGAAAATATCATGGCCTTTCCAAGACGGTCTCGCATCTCTTGAATCAATGGCAAAGGATATCGATTCTTAACGGTGTCGTTGTTGAGATGCCGGTAGTCGATGACGAGGCGGAGCTCTCCATCCTTTTTTGGTACGAAAAGGATGGGCGAGCCATATGGAGACTGGGACTCTCGGATGTGGCCCAGTTTGAGCCTCTCGTCGACATACTCCTTGAGCGCCTTCATCTGAGCAGCGTTAAGCTGGTAGATTTTTTGATACTTGGGTTTGGCGCCTTCCTTCAAGGGTATCTCGTGGTCCCAAGGACCGTGTGCTGGCAAGGTACATTCAAATGATTCCCTGAAGATTTTGTATCCTCGATACTGCAGTGGGAAGTCTTTGAGCTTGTCCTTGGCAGCCTTGCTGTCTTTGGGCGGTGGTTCGGGAGGGGGTGATTCCGCCTCAACGTTGTTAATGAACATTACCATCCTTGATGGTTCTGATGTGGTTGGCGTAGTCTCGTGTGACGAAGGGTGCCGATCCTTTCTATCAGTGACTGAGACTTCAACGTCTGGAGCTGTAGGGAGCGACTTCTTTCAGTCCCTGATGCGGCCGCTGCTCCAGTCGATGTCTAGGTTGAACTTTCTCAACCAAGGTCTTCCCAATATAGCGTCATATTTGCTAATGGGGGTGATGTCGAAGACGATCTCTTGCACGTCTCCATTGATCGTGACCTTCAATGGTGTTGTCTCTCGCAACACTTGGCCCTGTTCGTAACTGGGGCTCTTTCCTTCGAATGTGTACACTCTGTAGGGTCGTTTCTTGTAGACCCATGGTATCTTCCAGTCGTTCACGACTTGGGGTGTGATGAGATTGATCGACGATCCTGAGTCAATCATAGCCATTGCCTGTCCTTGGAATGGCTGGGTCCAGGCCATCTGGACTTCGTAAATCGAGTCCTCATCTCGATTTACCTCGAGGATTTGGGGTGGGCCAGCTACTCGTGGTCCTCTCGCGAGGAGCTGACGCCATTTCCTTGTCTCTTGCGGCCACCACGGCGACGGTGTTTCCTCTGGGACCTCGAAGTCTGGGACTTTGAGGATCCGCCAACCGAATCGCTGGTGCCGGAAGACGCTGCTGCTGTTTCCTCCTTGCGCTGAAATGTCCTCTCCTCACGTAAGGCCTGTCTAGCATGCCATTTCCGTGCTTTGTCGGCCATATGGATTGCGCAATTGATTCTGCAACAGTCCTGGTACCGTGTGTGAGGGGATTCCATGCATTCGCGCGTGTATCCATTTTTCAGGATGAACCTCATGAGTCTGCCACCTTCTCGCTTGCGTGGGGTGCAGGTGTCCTATATGCCAATGGAGTCCTTGTGATATACGGCTCGTACTGGTATCGGCACACTGTTTTCCCAAACTCGTTGGGGGAAGTGATCGTTCTCCATTTTGTAAGACAGGTACCCTGGGCATGCGTCATACACGCAATGAACCCAAGCGATCTCTTTGTGAGAAGGGTGACCAGGGTGAGCCTGGGGATGGTCTCCTGCTTGTGATGACCATGGGTTGCCGCATACGACATGAACGTTGGCTTCGAAGGCGGGCACTCCAATGGACTGGAAAGATTCTCTTGGGGGGTATGGCTCATTGAAGGAGTCTTCATCGACGGGTCCAGCATAAAGTTCTGTCTGGAGCTGGCGCTGATATTTCTCGGCCAGATTGAACGTTTGAGTCCATTTGCTTTCGAGCGTGATTTTTCGCTTGAGTCCTTGTAGCGCGGCTTGAATGGAGGCGATGAGTTCCTCGGGTTTCTTCTTTGAATCCCTGAAGTTGTTCTCATAGTCCCGTCTATCTTGTTGATGAATATGGCGACGCTGACGGTTGTAAGCGAGTTGCTGTATCTCCAACTCCTTGATCTTGGTGCGTTCAATGTCGGTGTGCGGTGTAGATGGCATCGAGTGACTGCGCGAGGGGGCTTCCAGAGGAACGTAGGAATATGGGGTGTCTTTGTTGATGTCCCTCATTCTGATGTATTCCTTATGGTCGCTTTCCTTGTGTGCCTGTTCATATTGGTCGTATTCTTCGATGGGTATGTCATCGGTTGGTTCGTTGATTCCGTCGAAGTCGACTATGGCAATGATGCGGGGTTCTTCGTCATCAACGAGGACGGCAAGGGCATTGGCGAAGTTGTGGTCGATCTCGATATTGTCGACTTCCTTGGGCTTGCCTTTGCCCTTGCTGACAGAGTTGGTAGAGTGAGTCGGAACTGGCTTCCAGCCGCCTGGCTTGCGGTTATGGTTGCCCCCACTGCGACAGTCGCGAGCAAAGTGACCCGGCTTATCGCATTTGAAGCATTTCTTGTCCTTGCCGGAGCTTCCTTTGCGATTGTCGACAGCATCCACGTCCATGGGTCCAGAGTGGGTGCCGTATGCGGTGCTATGCGTCTTGTTGTTGTAGCTGTTGCCGCCGCGTTGGCATTTGTAACCAGTGTTGGCGCGGGGGCGACTGTCGCCAGCGCTTTTCTCTTTCTTGCGCTCGAAGAGGCGGTGGTCGATGACGATGGCTTCGTTCATATCGATCTTGATGAGCTCGTCATTGACGTCGCTCTTCAGACCATGATAGAACTGGTACTTAAGTCCTTCGTCATTCCAGTCGACACGGCAGGCGAGCTGTCTAAACTCAGCGGCGTAGGACGCGGCTGACTTGGTCTGGCGAAGCTCGTTCAGCTTAGTCTCAGCCTGGCGGACCTTGTCGGCAAGGCCGAAGACTTGGCTGATGGAGCTCTCGAAATACTCGAAGTCGGTGAACATCTTCTGAGTCTCAATGTGCATCTCGTCCCAGGTGTTGTTGAGGTAGTCCGCTTGAGTGGGCTGGAACCATTCGAGGGCCTTACCGGTGAGGAACGATGAGGCGTACAAGACTTGCTGGACGGGGTCCACGGTGTTGGTAAAACGGAGATTGGCGCGGACTTGGGTGAGGAAACCTTGAAGGTCCTCTTTCTTGGTGCCATCGAACTTGGGAGGGGTGTTGAGCTGGATGGTGCTCTTCGGGGTAACGAAGGTCGGGGGCGCAGTTGCTTCGAGGTCATTGATCTTGGTACGAAGCATATTGATGATGTTGCGCAGTTCGACGTCGTCAGTGTCTTTGGTGATAGCAGGGACGAGGGTAGCCCTGCGAGTACGGGCTTCTTCTCTGACAAGAAGCTCGGCGGCCTTGACTTGGTTGCCGTCGTCATCCACAATGCCGGTCATGGCATCAGTGCCGGGGCCAGGAACTCTGGCCSCGGTACCCGGGAGTCCTGCTCCAGCGGGTCCTCCAGCAAGATTACCAGTCGGGATTCCGGACATGATAACGGTGGGAGAGTCAAGGTGAGTGAGGAAAACTTAGAAGTTGAGGAAACTTTGGGTGCAGCAGCAGATCCCAGAATACTAGTGTGCAAATTGATGAGCAAGCAACGTGTGACGAACCGTTACAAGCACAGGAGTATATCGCTGGGAATAAGAACAACGGTCGTAGTAGCCGAAAGGTACTGATCGATTGTAGAAACTGGTTGCTTGCTGAAGAGCCAGTATTTAAAGAGGCCTGGGAAGGCCGTCTTTATATACCGGTCTTCGTGGACCCGAACCTTCATCTCGGGACAACATTTTGGGTACGCCGATGACTGTGCGGTCCTTATCACTGGCTCTTCCAACGAGGAAGTTGCTGAGAAGGCCCAACAGGAGTTGGACGCCATGGTCCGGTGGGGGATAGATAACGCTGTCGATTTTTCCCCGGACGAGACAGAGATCCAGTTCTTCTCTAGAAGGAGACTAACTGCTCCCTTCCCGACTATCACGCATGGCGAGGTTGTAGTTGCTGCACAGCCAGCGATGCGCTGGCTAGGGATTTGGCTCCGAAATCTGGTGGCCGGGCCACAAAAAGCATGCCCTATACCGCAAGCAAGGGGAATTTCCGCTTGTTAGTAACGGCCTGGCGGACCACGTCCGTAAAGTGCAGACTGTAGTTAACATCGCTATTCGCGCCAGTTTGCCGGTTTGGAAGACGACCCGCCGTGCTATTCTCTACCGCGAGGCCAGTCTTCCCCCGGCCCCCCTTCTTCTAGAGGCGGCCCGCCGGCGACACGCCGTCCGCCTCCTCTCCCTGGACCCCGCCCACCCACTTGTCTCACGTCTCACAGAGGTGCGAGTAACGCCACATGGCTTGCCCCACCGCCCTACAACACTACAGACGGCCGCTCAGCTTGCTCTGCCCTTCCCGCGACCAATCCTACAACCGCCAGTCTATAATGGGGACACTCACAAAAACCTAGCGCCCACGTCTAAGGACAGGGCGTCCGTGGAGTTCAAAGAGTGGCTCCTCCGGCTAGATCCCACGGAAGTCGTCGTTTATACTGACGGCTCTATGATTGCTAAGCAAATGGACCTTCCAGTATACGCGGAGAACCCGGATGCTGAGGAGGAACGGCCGGACGGAGAGTGCGTAGGCTTCGGCTATGTAATCTTCCAAGGACAGACAGAGCTTGGCCGCGGCTGCGGTCAGCTAGAACATGCGGAGGTCTTTGATGCAGAAGCAGAGGGAGCGAGACATGGCCTCAGAGCCGCGGTAGCGCTTTTCCCGGAGGCATACGCCCGCCCGCGTATTACGGTATGCCTAGATAATACGTCGGTTATTAGGAGTCTTCGCGGCACCCCGGCGACATCGTCACAGGCAGCCTTCCTCGATTTTAGAGATACCCGGAAATCTTACGGCTCAGACTTGGTGGACGTCCGCTGGGTCCCTGGTCATGAAGGTATTACGGGCAATGAAATCGCTGACGAGCTTGCTAAAGCGGGCGCTGAAGGGGGAGAGGTAGTCAACGGAGGTCTGGCTACCTTTGCACATTCAAAGCGGCTGGCCAAAAGGGAGACACGTACGAATTTCAAGACATGGTGGGCAGAGAACAAGCCAGAGTCGTATACAGGCTATAGGCTAGGCGTCTCTATTAAACCTAACGAAGAGTTGGAGCTGGACAGGCGCTCCCTGCACCATCTTCTGGCGGCCAGATCAGGCCACGGGGATTTCAAGGACTACCACGAGCGCTTCGAGCACGAGGACGCCCTGCTAACATGCTTCTGTGGAAGCTGGAAGAATCCCTTCCACCCCTTCTTCTGCAGGAAGGCGTACGCGGTCTCCCCAGTCACAGGCGAGGCGGCTACGCGGGAGAATCTCTCCCTTGCTATCGGTATTTACTGGCAACGATTTATTGCTAGAATACAGACCTCCCACTTCTTTTCGTGGACTTGCACAAGGAAGGCCTGGCGCCAGACACTCTGGCAACACCACATTGACGACGGAGGCACCGCTGACAACCTTACCGGGTTCCTACGGGACGAAGGGATAGAAGTTGGCCAAAGCCATGAGATCGAGAGGGTTACGGCGGATTTGGACAGGCTGGTCCATCGGATTAGACGGCGGGAGGAAGCCGTGCGGGACGCGGGTTCCTACGGGACGAAGGGATAGAAGTTGGCCAAAGCCATGAGATCGAGAGGGTTACGGCGGATTTGGACAGGCTGGTCCATCGGATTAGACGGCGGGAGGAAGCCGTGCGGGACGACAGCGAGGGAGAGAACGGTGAAGAGTAGAGTGTTTTTGGTTTCCCCTTTTCTTTTGTCTTTCATTTGTCTTTATGGATTTCGCCACATCACTGGCTCGTCCACGGGGCGGTTGATGGAGGTGCTGGGCCGCGTTTACGCTATGGGCAGCACGTGAGACACACTGGCTATAGGCCTCGGTTTGCCCTCGGATTACTGGTTTGGTGGATGGAATAGGGACACTGGGCGCCACAGGGCGTGTCAGGATGCTGCTCTTATCTTTGTACACTAGATTCACCGCTGTGGCACGTCTCATGCCCTACGGGAGGCGGAAGTAGACGTTAAAAATAACAACAACAACAAAAAAAAAGCGCGAGATGGCTAGCGGCTCCCTCCTAACTACCTGCTAATTACCTAAAGAACGTTTCTTTTTAGAGGCCGGGTATTTATGGACCCGGAGGCTTTAGTGCAAGGGCGCTAGAATGGAAGGTCGAAGACAAAGCCAAGATACCATCTATGATAGAAAATATCAGATGGGGAAAAGAAAAGAAGAAGAGAATAAGATACAAGCATGCAGACCCAAACAAATAGCCTTGCAGCACGAGCGGCAGTGGGGCCCACATGTGGGTCGCCCAGTCCCTGCCGGACCTGCGCCGTCACATTTAGGGCATCTACAGGGTTGGCAATAGTGTACCAGCAGCAGCCTGGTAGCTTGCACTACTTATGGGGGCGGGGCGCGGGCTGTAAATCCGAGTGGAACCTGCAAATTACAGGGGAACCTACCTCGCAATGAGCATTCGGGTTGGCCTGTTTACAAAGCTGCAGGCGTTTACTGGAGGGGTTTAGCGTTTGGGCTAGAACGTTCATTGGTGGGCATTAGATTTAACCGAACGACGAATAGTCAGACCAATAAAATAGGGCAAGGCAGGCAGATGAAAGAGGCAGGCTAATGCAGGCAGCAGGTTAGCAGGAAGATGAAGGAAGTAGGTCAAAATAGCCAGACTGCCCCACATCCTGGTGCCTGAATGGGACGATCTTAATCTACCCACTCAACCCACTCAGCGGCGGCGTTTATCCCACCGCACCGCTCCGACATTCGGTTTAGCGTGGATTTAAGCCTAGCATATAGCCCAGCACCACGCCCGGCACGAATCCCGCATGGAGCCTGCATGAAGCTCGTTGCTTGGCAGTGGTGGCGGTGCGGCATAGGTCCGGATTTCCTCCAGAGGCTCCTTTGGTGGAACCTGCGCGACGAGACGTCACGTAGCCGAACCCAGCAATGCGGCGCCGTGTTTGAGAATTTGCATTGGGAGTAAGCCAGGAGGAACAATGCAATCAAGTCATTATCTTATGGAGTCGAGAACCAACTCATCGAGGATATCGAAGAGACAGATAAGGCACTATCGAACCTCAACCTCGACAATAGGAAGTCCGGGTGCGGTCTCTGAGGATGTCAAAACGACGTTTTCTGAAGATGTCTGGTAGTACTCAGAATCACGTTAATTAGGCCGTCTAGCAAAAATCAGATGATCGGCTTGCTTTGGGGAAGAAGGCTGGGATCAGGAACGATGTTATATGTCTGATATTTCTTTCTCTCTTTTTTGTCAGAAGACAACAGCTCCACCCTGTCTTGTCGTCGTTATATCTGGTAACTCCCTTACTGCTCGGTTTCTTATTTTGTTGTATCGTTTGGCCAAACGATAAAGGTACCTTGGCAATCTTTACCTTTACTGCCCTCCTTCGATACATCATCATTTATATTTATAAATCATAATACTTTCGATCCTTTGTGAATTCTTTCCAATAAACTCTTGGGATGCCAGGATGCCAGGCGACCCTTGATTGGTCATATGCCAAGCGTACATCGTCGAACCAATCAGATGCCGCAAACGGCTAAAATATTTCCCTTTTCAGACATGCTAGAAGGATCCCTTCTCAAACCGACGAAACATTTCGTCCCGGAGGACAGAATTGATAAAGAAACCTCCATTTAATTGTTGACAGCACTGGCAGCCTAGGCTCTCCTGCAATTTGCAATTCGCCCTACGGGAGGCGGAAGTGGACGTTAAAAATAACAACAAAAAATCCTACAATTTGCAGGTTCCACTCGGATTTACAGCCCTACCCCCGCTACGGCCCCATAAGTGGTGCAAGCTACCAGGCCGCTACTGGTACGCATGGACTGGCCTGTCTGGGCTCTCGCCCATATAGCCAGTCCTCTACACACATCTTCCTTTCCTCTCCTTCGTACAACAACGTATATCTTACCATACCCCCAACGGTGCCCTCTCGCCCCGTGATACTTCGCCCAGGAACGATTCTGCAGACAGCCATCAATATGCCGCTCGTAGCCGGTGTCCGGAACAGTATGAGACGACTTAACAGGCTGCTGGGGAAGCATAAACCCGATGGCGCATCCAAGGCGGCTAGCGGAGTCTCATCTCCGCCTGCGACCCCGCCAACCGCACCAGCCTTACCGTCCGCGTCGGCGGCAGCTTCCGCTTCCGAAATCCCCCCAGTCCCGACAATTATCGCGCATCCGCCTCCCGAGCAGATCGTGCTGTCTGCTCCACAACCTCCGAACCCCACTTCCGCCTCGCCGGCCCCAACCCTCTGCCCCGCCATCGCTTCCAACACGGCCTCTTCCCCAAGCTACGATATCGATCCGTGGGGCCAGGCATACAAGATATTCCGGGAGCGGGAGCCCGAGCTGACGGCAGACTACGCGAAGCATCTGGCCTCTGTGCAAGGCGACCCCCCAGCCAGCATCGACCTTTCAGTGCCACGGTCCGTCGAATCAATCGTAACGCAGCTATTAGAAGATCGGGAGAAGAAGCAGTGGCAAGTCTCGCTTCTGGGGAGGGATATAAAGATACGAAAGCAGGCGGAGAAGTTGGCAAAGTTTCTCCTCTGGTCCGACCCGATAGTCAAGGACGCTCTCAGGGCTCAGCCGTACGCGGCGCTGGCATGGACCGGTGTTTCGTTGCTTCTCCCCGTAGGTCTATAATCTTCCCAGCTCCTATGCGTATGCTTACCGGAGCAGCTCCTCACAAGCGGTACCACCCAAAACGAGGCCATGCTAAAAGGCTTCAATTTAATCGGCGACCTCCAAATATATTGGCGAATCTGCGAAGAGACTTATCTCCACTCCGAACATCGACCACATTACGAACACCTCGTCGAACCCTTGGCCAAGNGGCCATGCTAAAAGGCTTCAATTTAATCGGCGACCTCCAAATATATTGGCGAATCTGCGAAGAGACCTATATCCAATCCGAACATCAACAACATTACGAACGCCTCGTCGAACCCTTGGCCAAGGTCTATTCGTACATTATCGAATATCAAGCCCGCGTCATATGCCATCTCTCCAGAGCCCAACTCTCGCGCGCGTGGCAAAACGTGGCCGGCTGGAACGACTGGGATGATAAGGCAGCAGAGATTGAAAAATTGAGTAAAGACTGCAGCGGCTGCATCGTTCATCTCAATGAAGGGGAAATCAGGGAACGCTGGAACTGCCAGTTGCAAGAGATACAACAGTCGCGGACCATTCTCGGCGAGATCCGGGGGATTCTTGAAAGAGGTGGGAGGCAGACTCAGAGAATCTACGAGGACCAGAAGGAAAGTGCTCTCCTTGAAGATCTCGCGTCCGACTACGAAGGTTACAAAAACTTCAACCGGCCTAAGGTGGAAGGCACATGCGAGTGGTTCTTCGACGATGACAGATTCCGTAAGTGGCGAGACAGCAACACGTCCAGCCTTCTCTGGGTCTCTGCCGGCCCTGGGTGTGGAAAGTCGGTCCTGTCGCGGGCTCTAA
>RAOO01000228.1:0-13837 GCA_009805345.1 Neurospora sp. FGSC 26628 | reverse complement strand
GAAGCGTTTTCATCCCATCACTCACGCCAAGCTCACCAAATACACCGTTTCCACCTACTCACGCCAAGCACGGCTAAGGCTATGAGGCAGGCTAGCACGTTGAAGGTTAATTCTATATTAGGCTTCGATACCATGGTTCTATGGGAGCAAACGGTGACCTTTATTCTCCAGCAGCGGGGCGTAAAGTTGTAGAACTCGCTGTCCTGTTCTGGGTTATCACAACYAAGTTCAAAGCCGCAGGCGAAAATCTGAACCGGAGATGTCGGAGTGGCAGTAACGACCATTCACAAGACTGAGCTTCTTCCCATCAGTCAGCATAGTTAATCCAGAAAGAGGGATAGCATTTTGTCACCTATACAAGCCGAATTACTACCTAGTGTGAAGTCAGTCTTGGAGTACCTTCAGCACCCAGTCGGTGGTACAAAGCCGCATGTTAAACCGCGATCCCCCACATCTAGACTAGGGAAGACCATATAGCTGTGGCGACGCTACTACAAGTGTGTTGGCTCTCCCAAACACCACCAAAGAAGTGTAATGGGCTGGCGCCCAGAGATATKGTGCCTGGGCTGCAGGTCCAGGCATGCTCTCTAGTTGGCCAGTGCCATTCAAGCCACCTGTTCATTCCAGTATTTAGCCGTGTCTCTGCAGACATGTTCAGGACTGCAGACCTTCCTTTTCCTCTTTGTCGACAATCTCAAGCTCCGTTCCACCYCTACTGCCGTGAACACCCAGTAGGCCCGTGAYAAGAAGAGACCACTTATCCGATCGAGGAGAATCGAGGCTTCTACCATTGTACCAACTTTGGCCATGACTGGGCAGTCACGGGTTAATCCCGTAGCATCTGGACCGCACAGGCACCTGCAAAAGGAGAGTCAAGGGATRGAATAGTCTTGCTTCTTCGTAATAGAATACGTCATCTTGACAACAAGTAGAAGGTACCACAATTTACAAAATTCCTATAAGTTTGCCTGTCCTGCCAGACCCTTCTGGTGGCACGCTAGAAAAATGAAATAGAGAGAAAGGAATTGAGAAAGACATGGAATACATTATATGTCTTGCGAGAAGCCAATAAACCAAACTAGTCCCGATACGCTGCCGATGGATATCATCCATCCCTGGAGGTCAAAATCAGACGGTCGGTAATTCGGTGGCAGCCAGAGTACGTTCTGGCCGTTGCAAGTAATCCACGAACTACGGTGTCCCAAGCCATAGCCATGGCTCTCTGGATTAGCTAGTACAACTTGGCTTTCGGTAGTTTCTGTATCTATTTTAATACGTCCAACGTTGGTACGTAGGTAGCAATTAGTATGGTCAAACGATATATAGGTCATCATAGTACTAGTAATAATCGTTTGGAGGCAACTCCCCAACGCTGGATCCCAGATCTTGATCGTTGGGTCCCCCGCACTGGACGCAAGCCGTTGGCCATCAGGCGAGAATGCTACTGAGCGAACCCAATCGCTATGGCCTTTTAGGGTCTGGAGGCAGCTCCCCGACGCCGGATCCCAGATTTTGATCGTGTTGTCGTCCGAACCGGACGCAAGCCGCTGGCCATCAGGCGAGAATGCCACTGAGCGAACCCAATCGCTATGGCCTTTTAGGGTCTGGAGGCAGCTCCCCGACGCCGGATCCCAGATCTTGATCGTGTTGTCGTCCGAACCGGACGCAAGCCGCTGGCCATCAGGCGAGAATGCCACTGAGACAACGTGGCTGCTATGGCCTTCTAGGGTCTGGAGGCAGCTCCCCGACGCCGGATCCCAGATCTTGACCGTCTTGTCCTTCGAACCGGACGCAAGCCGCTGGCCATCAGGCGAGGATGCCACTGACCAAACGTAGTCGCTATGGCCTTCTAAGGTCTGGAGGCAGCTCCCCGACGCCGGATCCCAGATCTTGATCGTGTTGTCGTACGAACCGGACGCAAGCCGCTGGCCATCAGGCGAGAATACCACTGAGGGAACAGAGAGGCTATGGCCTTCTAGGGTCTGGAGGCAGCTCCCCGACGCCGGATCCCAGATCTTGATCGTGTTGTCGTCCGAACCGGACGCAAGCCGCTGGCCATCAGGCGAGAATGCCACTGAGTCAACGTAGCCGCTATGGCCTTCTAGGGTCTGGAGGCAGCTCCCCGACGCCGGATCCCAGATMTTGATCGTGTTGTCGTMYGAACCGGACGCAAGCCGCTGGCCATCAGGCGAGAATGCCACTGAGCGAACGGGGCCGCTATGGCCTTCTAGGGTCTGGAGGCATGCATTCCAATCCAATTCTACAGCCGGCTTAGTTCGAATCCATTCAGGTTCTTCTGCCCTGAAATTCCTCTTTATCAAGCTACCGCTTGGAGCAAATACAAGCCCTGATATGTATGTTTGAAGGGGAGCTCGCTCTATTATTGACTTATAAGACAGAGCAAACCGGTAAGCATCCCGAACAAGCTTTGATAACTGCGACTGATCATTACCTCCCTATATCTTTAGTCAGACCAAGTTCCTAGTGCGGAGTTAGACTTATACTTACTAGCAGGCCCTCGAGCTTTCTAATAGCAACAACGCCCGCAGGCATAGCTGGGAGTAGACTTAGAGCTTCCAGCCAGTAAAGGTACTTCGTCTTGAGGAATGTATAGACAACCCCGTTATCCTGTAAACAATCATSCCGTTKTGTGTTCGTGCCRGAAACCGAGTCACACAAGTGATCAACCCAGTAGACGCACGAGTACCGCACCGTCGCTAGCGGGTCCGGATTCGGTACTTGGAYCTTGTCACTCGGAAATCCCGGTGCCCTTAAGCCGTATATGTCGCGTCGCAGTRTTGTAGACATGGCATCAAGTGACYTCGAGAAGATGGTATAGTTCACMTCTTCTTTCCCAGAAGGAAAAATCCACTTGAACGCCTCCTGAGAAGCTTGGTTGCCAGCTTTATCAGAGGCWTTGCCAAGTAAAAAGTCCTTRGCTGATTGATGGACAAAATAGATGGTYCGTTCTCGTAGTGTTAGAAATGAACCACAAAGCCCTATAGTTATTTCTAATGACTCTGAATCGTCRTAAGTGTTATCAAGCTCGTCGGCGAGAGTGGTTAGTTCTTCAAGGCTGATTGGCCGGCGAACAATTGTAACAATAGCAAGAAGGTGCCTGCAAAGATCGGATTCATCGAACTGGCTCATATCCTCTCTCATCCGCCGCGCATATAGAGCATCCAGCCCAGATGGAAACATGCGTAGCTTTTTTAGGGTAAACCCTTTCTGGACTTTTTCAAGCGCTTGACAGACTAACGCCACCCAAAGGAACGTATCTTGCGCGTTAGAGCACAGGTAGTCCTGAACGGTCTTTTTCGTAATTGGGTCGTACTTCTTCAGCTCTTCTAGGTAATCCACCTTCTTCAGAATAAACGCATTGACAGCCGCTGCGACCGATTCCGCATTTAGCTCCAGGGAGACCTTCACTTTATCTGCGGCTTTCTCCAACCGTTCCTCAATTTGCGGCCAATTACGGCTTGAGACGATCCACTTGACTCGAGATCCAGATGATTGCTGAGCAATTAAGTCGAGAAGCTGTGGCAGGTCTGTTGTAACGCACTCGTCAAGCGCGTCAATGACTAGGTAGGTCGTTCGGAGGCTTGGGTCTCGTAGGATGTTGGTGAAGATTCTCGACAGGGCGTCCCACGTATTTGCATCTTTGAAGAGGCCTTCGCCTGCATGGTCGTACTCACTCCGCACGTGTGAGAGGATAGATGGCTGCTGGCCGATAAGTAGATAGAGTAGGCCGCGCAGTACGGCGGTTGCATTGTTGATGCGAGAGTCAGTAGCTTGGCAGAAGAAGTAGGCCACATTGCAATGGCGCGCGTTAGTAGTATTGCCTTGATCCAGCTCATTGATGATGCCGCACAGCAACATAGTCTTCCCTTTGCCGGGGTCGCCCTTGATCCAGAGTAGTCGGTGCTGTGGGTCGTTACGCCATTGTTGAAAGTCAGCGTTATTGAGGACCCAACGATACGAGTCCTGCAAAAGGCCGCCTTTAGTCCGTTCGATGCGGACTTTATCATCGCGAGGATCGGTAAGGCGTAAGTGCTTCAGGCATTGCTGGTCCTTCTCTGACATGTGCTGTATAACAAGCTGGTTAAGATGAGACGTTACTTGTTGAGTAGTGTATATCTGAGTGTCGTCTCGGAAGCACTTTTCGGCGTCTTGGATRGCCCCCAAATCAGCATTCCAGTCGTCAAGCTTGACTATATCCCGGAGAAGGGCTAGGCCGCGGTTGCGATAGCAAGCACAGACACTCTTAATCTGATAGGAGAGGAGCACTTTATAGAGGTCAAYAATTTGGATCTCCAATTCGCCTCTCACTCCAGARAGTTCGCCGATATKGGCGGTAGGATCCTTSAGAAGGATATTCGACARGTTCCAGTACCAGTTCATTCTCTTAACAACGTAGTCGATCCCTTTGCGGTTGGCTTCGGTCGYGGTTACAGGATTGATAAACATCTATAGAAGTTAGTATGTGAARTATCGCGCTCTAAATAGACGTACCTCTAAAGCAATACAAATGCCAGTCCAGGCGAGCGCGGCTTGGGGCACGGCCTGGATTGCCGCACTTATAATGTTCTTTGCGGATAGAACAATATCCATGGCTACACCAAGGCTTTCTTTCACCTTARCTTCCTTCTCAGTCTTAGCTAGGCCAGCATTGATAAGCTGATTCATTTGACGGCGCCTGTCCGAGTTGTTTTGGGCAATGATGTTCGGCTGGGATTCGGGCAYTGTTAAGTCGGGGCTAGCYTGCAGCTGTCGGGACAGTATCTTCTCGTATRCGTCCACCAATCTGGCCTCTTCTTGTTTGAGGTCATTGTAGGCACGGTCCCAGAGTCGTACGGGTAAGCTGGTAGTAATGTCATCTGCAYTGGTGGGCGTCTCTATGTTGGCGGAACTAGTAGCTGGAGCGGCTGGGAGGCGGGTRGTGGTATTATCCGCGCCGGCGGACGTCTCTATGTCAGCGGAGCCGGTAGCCGAAGCGGCTGGGAGCCGGGACGCGGATGTAGAGGKGGCGGCGAAGATTTGTTGCAGAGGTGCAGRGCGAGACTGCTCTTGGTCCGTAGAACCTTCCCGATCCTGCGCATTTCCGTGTCGCTTGAGACGCGTCTGGAACCGCGAGCGCAGTCGTCGAAGCATCGTAGCGTTGGGGAAGGAACGTCTTAGCTAAGGTAGATGAGGCACTCGAGGATGATCGTGTTGTTTTGGAGGTAGCGGATACTATGGTTGATGATCAATGGATTGAGTTTATGGAAGTGCCGGGAATTTCTCTATCCTGCCACTAAGGACACAACAAGGAAAACAAACTAGAGCCCTATGTTTTCTCGAAGGTATGATGGAGTATGAGACTCTCTGTGTTGTCACCAAGTGCGAGGTGGCTGGCGGCTTCTCCCAATTACAGGCCAATCACCCAAAGGACATTTCTTTTCTAGAGGCCGGGCATTCTGGACGTAGAGACTTCAGGGCGCYAATCAATAACTCGACTTGGGCGAGGGTCGTGGCTTTCTGTCACGGGGTCTACAGGGTTGGCAATAGTGTACCAGCAGCGGCCTGGTAGCGTGCACCACTTATGGGGCCGTGGCGCGGGTAGGGCTGTAAATCCGTAATCAATAACTCGACTTGGGCGAGGGTCGTGGCTTTCTGTCACGGGGTCTACAGGGTTGGCAATAGTGTACCAGCAGCGGCCTGGTAGCGTGCACCACTTATGGGGCCGTGGCGCGGGTAGGGCTGTAAATCCGAGTGGAACCTGCAAATTGCAGTAGAGSCTAGGCTGCCAGTGCTGTCAACAACCAAGCCGTTGCGATAACCAGTGTCTTTGAGCGGACAATGCATTGATGCCTTACTTTTCATTTCCTTTGGGACCTGTGGGTGCATGGAACYGATGCCAAGCGGCGATCGCACTGACAGTAAGACATAAAGCAGCTGTCCATACTGCCAAAGAAATGCTTTCGTTGAAGTCCAAGGTTCAGCTACCGGAAGAGGAGCTTGTACRGCCGCGACTGAGAATTGTGCTAGTATACCCATACCGCGGATATTGCGCTTTGACAAATGTTAACGGGGCTACTCCCAAGCGGATGTTACTTCAGACTCAAATGCTTGGTGTTAAAATCGAACTGGTTTGGGTCAGATGTTAGGGGCTTGGCAAACTTGAGAGGGATASTAATTTAGTAGAAGTATYACGGCTAATAGTGAGTTTTTATTGAATAAGAAAAAGCGTTTACACTTTTATACATACGTTTTACTACTTTGTTTCTACTTTAACGATGGGCTATCGCGAGATAGATGTAATGAGTCTAGCCAGCTAAGTTTAGAGGGGAGAGTTGAGTGGAGAGCACAAGTCTCGGACTACAANAATAAGAAAAAGCGTTTACACTTTTATACATACGTTTTACTACTTTGTTTCTACTTTAACGATGGGCTATCGCGAGATAGATGTAATGAGTCTAGCCAGCTAAGTTTAGAGGGGAGAGTTGAGTGGAGAGCACAAGTCTCGGACTACAACCTCTTATGTAGAGGTAGGTTCAGTACGTCCACACGACGCCTACTACATCGAGCCCRAGCGTCCAACGTCRATAGGACCTCTGGGCTCTGAATGCCCCATACTGAACTAACCGGGGAAACATAACCATAGTGTGAAGGGAGAAGGCCCCTTTAACTACAAGGGTCTGCTCAGCCGGCCCATGGGAAATTAAACACCACCCTTCTCCTTTCTTCATTCTTCCGGTCTTACTGAACTAACGGGGGAAACATAACCATAGTGTGAAGGGAGAAGGCCCCTTTAACTACAAGAGTCTGCTCAGCTGCGACCATCATGCACCTTACGATGATGGAATTTCTGCAATGTTGTCCGGATGGTGCCAAGAATATTCGCATACTTGGTACCCGAGTCCCTGAGAGGGAAATCAGAGCTGCGAAAAAGTACATGGAGTCCCATTCTGCTGAGTTCACCAAACTGCCCAGTGCTGAACGCTCAGTCAAAAACAAGTTTTCAAACATGTTAGCCCTGAACTACGAAGACGTGAAAGCCTTTCGTCTCGATAGCATCCTATCTCACAAGGTCGGGAACAAATGGCTTTCATATAAGTTGGAGNTGTCATCAACTACAACCTGGCAGTCAAACGGCGTCTTCCCTTTCTTGACCGGGCTGAGGCTGGATACGGTGGCATGTCTCTGAACACATCCGATAACAGGCGGTCACGGATGGTGTGGTATACAATGTTCAGGATTGATATTGAGTTGTGTGTCCAGAAGACGGGTTCTACGGTCTGTCCCATGGCAACCTCAAAAAGCTTTCCCATGGGCCCCTACCAAGAAACGGAAATTAAACACCACCCTTCTCCTTGCTTCATTCTTCCGGTCTTGTAAATCCACGATCAGCTTTTCACCGTAGTTCTTGTGGCTGGGCATCGCATTTCCGATCAGGCCGCCGGCAGGGTCATGCGTGAAAAGCTGGTGGAGGATGGCACACAAGGCGAATGACGCTTCACGGCCTGCCTCACCGCCCTACAACGCTACAGACGGYTGCCCAACTCGCCTTGCCTTTCCCGCGGCCGGTTCTACAGCCGCCCGTCTATAACGGAGACACTCACAAAGATCCAGCGCCCACATCTAAGGACAGGGCTGCCAAGGATTTCAAAGAATGGCTTCTCCAACTAGATCCCTCGGAGATCGNGTTCTACAGCCGCCCGTCTAYAACGGAGACACTCACAAAGATCCAGCGCCCACATCTAAGGACAGGGCTGCCAAGGATTTCAAAGAATGGCTTCTCCAACTAGATCCCTCGGAGATCGTCGTTTACACCGACGGCTCTATGATAGCTAARCAGATGGGCCTTCCAGCGCACGCGGAGGACCCCGACGCCGAAGAAGAAAGACCAGAGGGCGAGTGCGTAGGCTTTGGCTACGTAATCTTCCAAGGACAGACAGAACTTGGCCGCGGATGCGGTCAGTTAGAATATGCGGAAGTTTTCGATGCGGAGGCGGAAGGGGCGCGGCATGGTCTCAAGGCCGCTGTGGCGCTCTTCCCGGAGGCACAGGCCCGGCCACGCATTACGATATGCCTWGATAACACGTCCGTCATTAGAGGACTCCGAGGAACCCCAGCTGCGTCGTCACAAGCGGCTTTCCTCGATTTCCGCGCCACTCGCAAGGGCTATGGCCCCAGTCTGGTCAGCGTCCGCTGGGTCCCTGGCCACAAAGGCANTTCCTCGATTTCCGCGCCACTCGCAAGGGCTATGGCCCCAGTCTGGTCAGCGTCCGCTGGGTCCCTGGCCACAARGGCATCACGGGCAACGAGATTGCCGACGGACTTGCTAAGGCGGGAGCGGAAGGGGGAGAGGTAGTCAATGAAGGCTTGGCTACCCTTGCGCACTCAAGGCGGCTTGCTAAGAGGGAGGCGCGTACGGATTTCAAGGCATGGTGGGCCGCGAATAAGCCAGAGTCTTATATAGACTACCGGCTGGGAGTCTCTGTCAAGCCTAATGACGAACTAAAAGAGTTGGATAGGCGCTCTTTACACCACCTCCTCGCGGCTAGGTCTGGCCACGGGGATTTCAAAGAGTACCACGAGCGCTTCGAGCACGAGGACGCCCTGCTAACATGCTTCTGTGGAAGCTGGAAGAATCCCTTCCACCCCTTCTTCTGTAGGAAGGCGTACGCGGTCTCCCCAGTCACAGACGAGGCGGCTACGCGGGAGAATCTCTCCCTTGCTATCGGCATATATTGGCAACGATTTATTGCCAGAATACAGACCTCCCACCTCTTTTCGTGGACTTGCACAAGGAAGGCTTGGCGCCGGACACTCTGGCAACAACACATTGACCATGGAGGCACCGCTGACAACCTTAGCGGGTTCCTACGGGACGAGGGGATAGAAGTTGGCCAAAGCCACGAGATCCAGGAGGTTACGGCAGATTTGGACAGGCTGGTCCATCGGGTTAGACGGCGGGAGGAAGCCGCGAGGGACGACAGCGAGGGAGGGAGCGGTGAGGAGTAGAGTGTTTTTGGTTTCCCCTTTTCTTTTGTCTTTCATTTGTCTTTACGGATTTCGCCACATCGCTGGCTCGTCCACTGGGCGGTTGATGGAGGTGCTGGGCCGCGTTTACGCTATGGGCAGCACGTGAGACACAATGGCTATAGGCCTCGGTTTGCCCTCGGATTACTGGTTTAGTGGACGGAATAGGGACACTGGGCGCCACAGGGCGGGTCAGGACACTGCTCTTATCTTTGTACACTAGATTCACCGCTGTGGCACGTCTCATGCCCTACGGGAGGCGGAAGTAGACGTTAAAAATAACAACAACAACAAAAATCTGCCCTTGTCACAATATCTCCGGTCGTAGCTTGTGAATCGCCTGCTGAGGAAACTGCAATCATTATAACCGCCCAGTGATCGTTGTATGACCTGAGGATCATGGGTCTCGACGCTCCTTGAAGAAGGCAGACGATATCTCTCTTTTTGGACGGATTTTACCGTGGTCGGGAGGGTCCAGCAAGAACCCCATGCTTCCTTCACGCAAATATAGCTGGGGGCATTCCTTCAAGTAATRGCCACATCTTGTCTGTCTTCCCAAGTAGCATTTCTCTTGACAGAGGACACTTCGCCAAGAATGCAGCCCTTGCCCTCAATGACAGCAACCTCCTTATCGTCCGAAAGGGACCAATTCAGATAGGAAAAAGTGGATGAGTTTGTTGAAGAGTTGTTTCCACGAAATCTTGGAGTCGGCGAATAATCCTGCTGCGGTTGGATTATCAGAGCTCATACCGAGTAAGGCATGTACTTTACCGCGACGATCCTTAGCTTCGCGGGTGTRGTACATCTCTATCAGTTCACCCAGAGGGCGTATGTCAAGAGAAAAGTTGTCTGACTGACTGGTCGCGTATTTGGGCCGGAAGATTGCGCCCCTTATGAGGTTTGTTGCCGAAAGGATTTGAGCCCGCAGGTCTGCGGGGAATTCATTGAACAGGTTCAATGCATTTAGGCCTGAGCAGAATGCAAATCCGTCAACCTCAGCAGAACCACACTTGATCAGGATATGGCGAGCCGCGGCAACTTACTGAAGCACCTGCATCAATCTGTCAGTTTCCTTAGTCGTAATACTTTGACATCGGCTCCCATACCCAGTAGCGCCAAAACCACGGTCTTTGAAGCAGTGTAAGGATTCCCGCTTTATTGTCTAATCGTCTTGTAGACAGCCCGGCTGCGATGCGTATTTCTTCGAGCGTTTGGTCGCTACCGGCTGTCTCCTCTCCAAGCCAAACAATTACGCGACTTGCTTTAGCGTAGATCTTCGCCATAGATTGAACTTGGTGCCCTATTTCTTCGTTGTCTCCATGGTTGATGCAAATGGCATCTATCCATATAGTTCGTTTAATGGAGTGATCTCGAAGATGTAACAGCGCTGCGTAAAGGTTTTTCCCGATGGCCAAGTTGCACCCATTGATAAAGATGGAATAAGGCTTGTCCGCGGAGCTCCACACGTAGGATAAGGCCTCATACGGACGAGTGCCTTTTGAGTCCAATGCGGTGGGGAGGAGCTGACAGTGTATTGCGGCGTCCTCGTTTTCGGACGGCAATAGTTGAAGCAAGCGAATATGGCTACGTGATACGGGAAGTTTGGAATATAGATTCTTTATAGGTGTTAGCGTTATTCTAAAATATCGTACGGGGAAAAGAAGTGAGCCTATTTCCACCTGCTTCGTATTATCCACGCCGGCGGACATCTCTGTATCGGCGGAACCAGTAGCTGGAGTGGCTGAGGACCGTAGGGTGGACGTCTCTATATTAATGGAACCGGTAGCCGGAGCGAGTGGGAACTGTAAGGCGGACGTCTCTACGTCGATGGAACCGGTAGCTGGAGCGGCCGGGAGGGGAAAGGAGGACGTAGAGGTAGTGGCGGAGATATGCTGTGTAAACGTCGACAACCCGAGCAGAGGTGCAGGGCGAGACTGCTCTTGGTCCTTAGAACCTTTCCTATCCTCCGCATTTCCGTGTCGCTTGAAAAGCGTCTGGAACCACGAGCGCCGTCGTCGAGGCATCGTCGCTTTGAGGAAGGAACGTCTTGACTGCGGTGAGGATGCTATAGTTGATAATTAATGAATCGAGTTTATAAAAGTGCCGGGAATTCCTCTCTCTTGCCATCTAGGACAATTTTCTCGAGGTTATGAGGGAGCATAGGGCTCTGTATTATCACCTTCTTAGGCGCGAGATGGCTGGCGGCTTCCTCCCAATTCTACGCTAATTACCCAAACGATATTTCTTTTTTGAGGCTAGGCATTCATGGACCCGGAGGCTTCAGGGCGTCTACAGGGTTGGCAATAGTGTACCAGCAGCGGCCTGGTAGCTTGCACTATTTATGGGCGCCTGGCGAGGGTAGGGCTTGCAAATCCGAGTGGAACCTGCAAATCACAGGGGAACCTAGGCTGTTAGTGCTGTCCACAGCCGAGCCGCTGCGATAAACAGTGTTCTTAAAGCGGACATTGCGTTGATGCTTTACTTTTCGTTTCCTTTGGGACCTGTAGGCGCAGCTGGCGATCGGCCCATCGTCGAGAGGACGTACTGTTCTATCCCCTGTCAGCACCTTGCGTGGGCGGCCGCGGCCGCGCTTGATGCCGCTTACAGTAAAATCGCGTTTCGGTCGGTCTCCAAGACACTTAGACACGCTCAATCTTTCGGCAATAGATGGCGAGGACCTGTTTACAAAGCTGCAGGCGTTTACTGGCGGGGTTTAGCGTTTGGGCTAGAACGTTCATTGGCGGGCATTAGATTATACTGAGCGACGAATAGTCGGACCAATGAAGTAGGGCAAGGCAGGCATCTAGATGAAGGAGACAGGTGTGAAAGCGTGATCCTACGAGTGATAAGACAACAAGACTAGAAGTCACAAATCAAAGTAATATTAAGTGTAAGGAGGAAAAGGAAGCTGGCAAACGAGGGCATCGCGGTTCTGGATGTATAAGTCAGAACTGCCACTCGTCGCCGCCTTCCTTTTCCGTACGGCTTATCGATAAGAACATGAGCCTCATTCCATCCGATGTGTCATGGTGGCCTGTGCTGGGCTGCCCTTGCCCAGTGCCCAGTCCTCTGGGAACCTGTCTAGCCATGCCATGACAGTTGGGCCTTCTCTGCAACCTCTTCGTTCGAAGAGCTAGTAATAAGGATTATATAGTCGTCTGTATATCTAAAATACTGCGCTTCGCTCTCCTTGAGGCGATGGACTGGTTTATATAGAGTAGGTAGATGTGACGAACGGCAGTCTGATCTGCCTAAATGGGATAGCTGAAGGTGACGACTATCAGAAGACGTTCGGTGAAGCCAAAAGGTTCACAACAAGTAGGGTAGCGTTATTGTGGGAAGCGATACGCTGAATCAAAGAAAGAGGTGATGATATTGTGGATGATTCAGAAAGAAAGCGCTACGGGAAGAGAAAGAAAGAAGGAAAAAAATACTGGTGTGGTCTGGAAGTGAAAGTGGGCCAAGTGCCAGCCAACCTTACCAGGTGGCGGCGGCCCAACAGTTATACTTGTCTCGGTAATAATGATCAATTGACTACTGCAGAACTATCTGACAATGAGTTCTCCAGTCGTCCCTTTATACTCTGGTGTCTCTAATTACATGTGTCTGGCTCATTGACCGCGAACTGGCTCACCTTCATGAGCCTGCATCCTTGTCATGGTTCCATCGTCCAGCCTTCACGTGGCTGCTGTATCCTAGTGGCTTGGTTAGTGAAGGTAATAAACTATCAGAGTCGTTCGGTGAAGCCAAAAGGTTCACAACAAGTATGCGTGCGTGATACTGGTCTCGGTGATAATGATCAATTGACTACTGTCGAACTATCTGACAATCTGAGTTCTCCAGTCGTCCCTTTATACTCCATGCCTCTTCCAGAGGTCTTGGTCCTTAAGGTGTCTGCTCACGATGGTGTTCTGCTCACCGTGAGCACCTCTCTCTCGTGAGCGCCCTTCGGGTGTTCCCCCTGTCCCTATTCCTGGTTCTAGGTTACACTATCTTATCGTAAGCGGGGCTGTCACATCCAACAGCCTGGTTGGCCCGCGTAGTTGCTTAAGTTCGTAACAGCGAGGCAGGTGAGCCAAGGTCATGATAGTGAGCTGGGCTCACCACATTACGAGAAAGACATCAAGGGCATGTAGTATAAAGGGACGACTGGCGGACTCAGATTGTCAGATAGTTCGGCAGTAGTCAATTAGATTCTTATCACCGAGACTAGTATCACGCACACGTACTTGTTGTGAACCTTTTGGCTTCACCGAACGACTCTGATAGTTCTTACCTTCAGCTATCCCATTTAGGCAGATCAGACTGCCGTTCGTCACAAATAGCTTACGANATCACGCACACGTACTTGTTGTGAACCTTTTGGCTTCACCGAACGACTCTGATAGTTCTTACCTTCAGCTATCCCATTTAGGCAGATCAGACTGCCGTTCGTCACAAATAGCTTACGAGCTCAGTATGTTTGCGAGGAGAAATCCATTAGAAAACTCGGAAGGAGGGTTTCATATAAAAAGCAACGCAACCCACGCAACGTAGGGGCCGTGTTACGAACGTTAAGCGAAATAACACGGGCCAACCAAGCCACTGGGATACAACAGCCACGTGAAGGCTGGGCAATGTAACCATAACAAGGATGCAGGCTCACGAAGGCGAGCCCGGCTCACGAAGGTGAGCCAGCTCAGGGCTCATGAGCCAGACGCATGTAACTAGAGACACCAGAGTATAAAGGGACGACTGGAGAACTCATTGCTAGATAGTTCGACAGTAGTCAATTGATCATTATCACCGAGACAAGTATAACGCTACCTTACTT
>RAOO01000227.1:0-13920 GCA_009805345.1 Neurospora sp. FGSC 26628 | reverse complement strand
TGGATCATGATCGACCCGAATGATACTACCAAATTTGAAAGGATGCTTGCGACCAAATGGGCGCTCCACAAATGCGACCAGTCTGTACGGCATCTGAATATCATGGTTAGTCCGAAGAGGCTACTCGAAGAAGGAATCAAGTTCGATATTATTCGCGCTGGCCCCGGCGACCTGGTTATAACACGACCACGACAATATCACGCAGTTATCAATCAAACCCCGTCTCTTGCTATAGCAACCAATTTCACTTTGCTTAGTGAAGAAGCAATTCCGCGTGGATGGCTTGTTTGTCCAGAAGACGGGTTCTACGGTCTGTCCCATGGCAACCTCAAAAGGCTTTCCTATGGACCCCTAACTAAGAAACGGAAATCAAACTCCACCCTTCTACTACACAGCAAAAGGCAGAATTTTGGTCAGTCTCGAAATATTAGCAATGTTGTCCGCAATAACGATACTAAAGGGAGGGACTATGAAGAAAACGAAGAGCAGGACGAGGAGGAGGATGAGGAGGAGGATGAGGAGGAGGATGAGGAGCAGGACGAGGAGCAGGACGAGGAGCAGGACGAGGAGCAGGACGAGGAGCAGGACGAGGAGCAGAACAAGTACCAAGAGCATGGCAATAACAAGAATGGCAATCGGAATAGCGACAATGACACTGACGCCGCTATCAGTGTCGGTTGCAGTGATGCCCAAATCAAAGTTGACAGCAACACGAAGGATACTAATGCCAATACCGATATCGAATCAGGTCGTCAACTCGCAAACCTAACGATCGACAAGGGTGCGCTCTTGCGATTTATGTCAATCGTATACGCTTGGGACAGTGCGGACGATACATTGAAAAGCTCGTTCGCCTCGAAGCCTACGGACGGGTTGTCAACTGCTAGGCACTACGATCATCTACGACAAAAAGCACAAAATCTCAGTATTTTGTACACCGTTTTGGGCATGTCAGCCAGTTTTCGGCTTTCAAAAGTCATAAAAGAAGATCAACATCGACATCGAATAAGCGGAAGTTGTATGTCAGCTGTGTTAGCAGGTCGCGGCATCGAAGACACTCCTGCAGCGCGGAAGGCATTCACGGCGGAAATATGTCAGGCTCGGAAGATCATGAGGATGGTAGAAGGATACGATGGGCTTCTCTGCTTTTTACCCCTTGGGTTTGGTAGTGGGTTCACATTAACAGCTTTGAAGAGGTTTTCGAACAAAGGCCTCGAGACCTTCCGTGCCACCATTGCTCGGTATAAAAGCCTAAAGTTGTTAAGTGAGGTGGGCAATGAGTTTCTACTTTCTGTTTGGGGTGAAGGAGAGTTCAAAGAAAGATTGTTCCAAAGGGGACGGCTTGGCGAACTGCAAAACCTACCCAGCGAAGACCTTATTAAGTTGCTGACACCCATTCAGCCCGAGGATGGTATATAGGGTAGTCTTATAAGGCTGGACATTACGTTCAAAATAAGCAGTATCAACCGTAGCTGTATTATTAGTTTTTCTGCTAGTTTTTATTCTTAATCAAGTCCGCCGTAGTACAGATAGCGGGACTTGGATCCCGAACACGTAAATCAACCCTGCAAATCTTGTACGATAGGTGCCATAAACACCATCGTGAACGCAATTGATCTATAGAATCGCGTAATGAAAAGATGCTAAGGATGTGCTTGGTTGTGGTCGCCTTCTAGTAGAATAAAATCCAACTCCGACAACTCGGACGTTCGCTTCGGAAGCCGATAGTCCGTTTATTAAAGTGTCGGGTGCTCCATAAGGTGTTGAATATTCCCCTTCTAACTCGTTTCATACGTAGGCACAAGAGAAAAGTTGGGACAGGTTCCTGTTCCGGGCTGAGAAATGGCGTTTGCTCGTTCTTTTCTCGCATCTCTTTAATCAATCAATCCCTTGAGAGGTGCGGAAATGTAGCGGATAGTGATTGTGGGGAGCTGTGCTTCTAGATATGGCGGTCAGAACCCTAACCCTAGAGCTGTCTSAGACAGCTCTAGGGTTAGGGACCGCTTGGTCGATGTGGGTAGTCTGCTATCTCCGTGGCATATGACTAACACTAATGTCCGCTGAATTCGGTGAGGGTGGCAAGCAACGCCCCAAAGTAGTTTAATTTAATTGTTGTTACGAGCGACTTAGTTACGAGAGACAAAGCTGAACACGTTTTCCAGGTCTATAGTTACATTATACGTATATTGAAGAGCTCGCTCTATCGGCCGAAGACTGCCAAACGAATTTACATATTCATAACGAAGAAAACTCTACAAGATTTACTTACGGTCCGTTGGTGGAGGAATTTCAACCACTTGAAGACGAATATAAGGACCAACAATAAATGATGCGGGACCAATGCGCTGGCATCTGGCAGGTGCAGTCTGGCAGGTGCAATCTGCCCTGTGTTGCTAAGGGTTGACAAATGAGAGGGGAGTTGAAGGGTAGTGAGTTTGTCTTTGGTCATCTCTGCTGCCCAGAACTTGGCATCGACAGTGTACTGGCGTTTGACCATGTTGTAAAGGTTGAGGACTTCAACCTTCTCGTCGATTTTAAGGCCACACTCAGCGACGCGCTTGCGCAGAAGATCATAGCGAACAAGGAAGGGAAGAGGTAGTTGATGCAGGTAGATGAAGGAGGTAGGTTAAAGCAGGTAGGTGAAGGAGGTAAATCAAGGCAGACATCGACAGTACCTACCTGCCCAGTTACCCTCCACTCCCACTTCCGCTTACAAGCGATGATGAACATCGATGCTCCACGACACGGCCCTGCGCAAAAAGCTCTCTGAACTGGGTCTGTCCACCCAACACTAGCAGACTGCGAGCACAAGAATACGTCTTTTATAGCAGGTCGAAGCATCAACACTGGAGCGGTGTTGTAGTAGTATCAGACAAATGTTCGTGTCGGTGGGCTGGAAAAGGCGACAACGAAAATGGGCTTGATTGTTGTGGTTGTCTAACGGAAGAGGAGAAACGGAAACCAGGGCAGCCTAAACACATTCCCCCCGGAAATATCTTCTTACTATTCTTACTAAGTACGACGATTTGGTCAAAAGACGCCAAATCGACCAGACTATAACCATTGCAAATGTGAGAGAGAAAGAGACCAAGAGCAGGGGAACGGCTTTGACCCTGTACGACGCCAAGGCCTCCTCTTTGTCGGTTGCAGCCTCCCATCCAGATACCGCTCCGTCCTCTTCAGCCATGGTGCTATACCACAAGGACGAATGTGATCCAAAAGGCAAAGGCAAACAAAGCCACCGGGCGTTGGCTGCCGGAAGACTGGGAGGGACAGAGGGCGACGGGCTCCTGGCCGATTTGGACGAGGACCTCGTCCTTGATGGCGGCCGTAGTGTCTACGGGGACGATAGCTATCCGCATCGTCATGGGCACATTCTGGACGGCGTATGTGACCCATTTCTTAGGCACTTCGACCTGGACACAGCCGAAACGGGCACCAATCTCATATTTTCGGGCGAGGAGGGCCTGGCGGACTGCGTCGTTCTTGGGCACGAGGGCGAATCCGGTGGGCACTTTGTGGCATCCGGGGATATCGGTGGGGGCGAGACGGAGGAATGTCGTACTTCTTTGCGAATAGCGAAGGCATCTGTATCGGCGAAGGGGGAGTCTCTATCAAGTCGTAGGAAGACGCGGCCGTCGCTCTGGGATGGGGCAGTCTTGCGGGTAGACCCGGAGGTATAGGTAGTAGAGCTGGAGCGGGAGCGGGAAGAGCGGGAAGTGGAGCGGGAGGCGGAGGCGGAGTTTGCGCCTTTGGCGGCTATTTCCGCGAACGTGACGGGTCCTTTTCCTGTGCCCGCTGGGACGGTGGAGTCCGGGGTAGGCGAAGATGTGTCCAGGGTAGGTGGTGAGGATACAGAGTTTTTCTGCAGGGTGGCGGTGATGGTTCGTGCGAGGTGGTCGGCCTCGCGGGCGTGGGCTGGAGAGACGACGGAGAAGCGGGCGAGCTCAGAGTCGAGGGCAGTGGCGAAGGAGCGGTAGACTTCAACTCTCACGAGAGCTTCGGAGATGAGAGTCTCTGCGAAGGATGAGATGGGCCCGGTGGTGGTGGCTGTGGCGGTGGTTGTTGTTGTTGTTGTTGTTGTTGTTGTTGTTGTTGTTGTTGTTGTTGTTGTTGTTGTTGTTGTTGTTGTTGTTGTTGTTGTTGTTGTTGTTGTTATTTTTAACGTCTACTTCCGCCTCCCGCAGTGCATGAGACGTGCCACAGCGGTGGATCTAGTGTACAAAGAGGAGGGCAACGCGCTGGTACGCTCTGTGGCGCCCAGTGTCCCTATTCCATCCACTAAACCAGTAATCCGAGGGCAAATCGAGGCCTATAGCCAGTGTATCTCACGTGCTGCCCGTAGCGTAAACGCGGCCCAGCACCTCCATCAAACGCCCAGTGGACGAGCTAGCGATGTGGCGAAATTCGTAAAACTAAGAAGACAAAGGAAAAAGGAAAAATCGAAAACACTTTACTCCTCACCGCTCTCTCCCTCGCTGTCGTCCCGCACGGCTTCTTCCCGCCGTCTAACCCGATGGACCAGCCTGTCCAAATCCGCCGTAACCCGCTCGATCTCATGGCCTTGGCCAAATTCTATCCCTTCGTCCCGTAGGAACCCGGTAAGGTCGGCTGTGGCGGTGGTGTGGGCGTGACGGACTTCCTCGTCCGCAGTCCGGGCTCTCTTGGCCGACTGCGCCGTCGTAGAGGGCGGGGGCGGGACGCAAAAGGTGTCCGGCAGAGGGGTAACCGGCATCATAACCGGCGGCGACGGTTTGGGGGCCCCAGGGGGCGAAGGCGTAGACATTTCGTCGTTGCGGTTGTTGAGATATCGACCGTGAAAACGGCGATCTTGGTGGTGTTAAGGGTTTTGCGGGCAACCTAGCGTTAACACTAACACATTGGCGCCAAGCCTTTTTGTTGCGGGAGGAAGATGATGGATTCCTCCATGGCGTGTTGGCTGGGTGAAATGACGAAGAAAAGAGAGGAAGAAGAGAGATGGAAGTTGGATAATGCTAGACGCGGGGTGTTCGTTATCATCAAATGCGCTTGGCTGTGCCTTCCATGGATTATTTGCGCAGTTGTACCTAAGAACGAGCGTTCCCAACGTATTTTCCATTGTTCACGACAACCTCCGTACAGTTTTTTGTTGTCCCATACCTTGATGTCCATGTCCGTGGCTCTTTCCTCCTAGGTAGCTTTCGATCAAGAGGCCGCCTTCCTAACAATAACCTCCCCATTAACAATCCCCAGTGTCGCATCCCCTCTCTCAATCCACTCCTCCCACCCCTTAACCATCTCCTCCACCCCTTCCTCCGTCGTCAACCCCAACTCAATTCCCCGCTGCCTCATCTGTCCCGTTCTCAACCTCTCAATCATGGCGTAAGAAGATTCCAAAGGAGAAAGACACT
Source organism: Neurospora sp. FGSC 26628 (assembly GCA_009805345.1). NCBI lineage: Eukaryota > Fungi > Ascomycota > Sordariomycetes > Sordariales > Sordariaceae > Neurospora > Neurospora sp. FGSC 26628. The sequence continues at coordinate 8,530 of RAOO01000227.1, read as the reverse complement.
CAACATCTGCGGCACGACTGACTCGGGGAGGATTGTCATTGACAAAAGATTCTGAAAGGGAAGAGTCAACTTCCGTAAGTTCTTCAATTTGGTACTTCTTCAGGACGGGTTCCTCGTACGGCGAAGCCTCCTTTCTTCATTCCTCTAGTCTTGTAAATCTACAATTCCCTGCCGCACGTCAAACTCCGCTTTTACGATATGATATCGACTACCTGGGACCCGGAAAGATCGACTGAAAGCTTGAGTATAAAGCGAGGTATTGTTGCTAGAGCCCTCCGCGCCTGCCAGAACATAGGAGAAGATTCTGTCACTTTTGACTGCTGCAAATACATTCTGCGTGATATTGCCATTGCGGTCCCTCCAGCGTTGCTGTTGAGATGTACGATGACCAGGGGGACTCCCAATACGATAGGAAGCAATAGGGAGTAAAAAATAAAGATTGGAGAGTAAACCAAGATCAATTCTTGCAGGAGGAAAAATTGTGAAAGGCTGACTCGAGGTGGAGTTGTCCTCCAAGCCGGCCTCTTAGGATGCAAGCCTGAGTAGCTTAACAACCGCTTTATGCCAATTCTGTTCCGCCATATGCAGCGCTGTCCGTCCAAGCTGGTCCTTAGCACCTACGTCAACGTTGCCAGTATCGAGAAGCAGCTTAACAACCGCCTCATGCCCATTCTCTGCCGCCCCATGCAGCGGTGTCCATCCAGCCCGGTCCTTAGGATCTACGTCAACCTTGCTAGTATTGAGAAGCAGCTTAACAACCACCTCATGCCCCTTCTTTGCCGCCATATGCAGCGGTGTCCATACAGCCCCATCCTTAGGATCTGCGTCAACCTTGCCAGTATTGAGAAGCAGCTTAACAACCGCCTCATGCCCATTCTTTGCCGCCATATGTAGCGCTGTCTGTCTATTCTCAGTACTGTAGGGGCGAATGGGATTAAAAGGGATTAAATCTGCGTCAACCTTGCCAGTATCGAGAAGCAGCTTAACAACCGCCTCATGCCCATTCTTCGCCGCCATATGCAGCGCTGTCCATCCATTCTTATCCTGAGCATCTGCGTCAACCTTGCCGCTATCGAGAAGCAGCTTAACAACCGCCTCATGCCCATTCTCCGCCGCCATATGCAGCGCTGTCCATCCATTCACATCCTTAGCACCTGCGTCAACCTTGCCGCTATCGAGAAGYAGCTTAACAACCGCCTCACGCCCATTCGCTGCCGCCCAATGCAGCGCTGTCCATCCAAACTCGTTTTGAGCATCTGCGTCAACCTTGCCAGTATTGAGAAGTAGCTGAACGATTACCTCATGCCCAGTTATCGCCGCTCGATGCAGCGCTNGCTTAACAACCGCCTCACGCCCATTCGCTGCCGCCCAATGCAGCGCTGTCCATCCAAACTCGTTTTGAGCATCTGCGTCAACCTTGCCAGTATTGAGAAGTAGCTGAACGATTACCTCATGCCCAGTTATCGCCGCTCGATGCAGCGCTATCTGTCCATCCTTATCCTTTGCACCTGCATCAACCTTGCCAGTATCGAAAAGCATCTTAACGATCGCTTTATAGTCTTTTTGCGCCGCAAGCCACAGCGCCGTCCGTAGCTCCTCCGTAAGTAAGTTGACATTGTTGGTGTCGAGAAGCAATTTTACGACCGTCTCATGCCCGTTTTCTGCCGCCAAGCATAGAAGCGGCCATGGGCCCTTGTCCTCAATAAGTTGATTTACCATTGTTTCCTTTGCATCTTCCTTTTCTGAATCCTCGGGACCTAGGCAAGTCTTTTTTAGGTTGCTCATGCTCCTCAATGCCCTCTCAAGAACCGCCGTTTCTTCCCGAAGATTCTTCACTGCAACTCCATACTGTTTCACCTCTTGTAATACCAATCTGACATTCCGTATCCTAGTCGTCGCATTTAGACAACCTTCCAATCCTGTCTTTGAATGCTTTGGTACTGGAATACTTGCAAAGTATTCGTGGTTGTTTTTATCTTGTTGCCTGTCTGGATCTATATCCCAATCCCAGATAAGTAGAAAATTGTGTGGAAAGACTGTTATCGATTGTAGAAGTTCTGACCACTTGATATCTCCGGTCGTAGCTTGTGAATCGCCTGCTGGGGAAACTGCAATCATTATAACCGCCCAGTGATCGTTGTGTGGCCTGAGGATCATGGGTCTCGACGCTCCTTGAAGAAGGCAGACGACATCTCCTTTTTGGACGGATTTTACCGCAGTCGGGAGGGTTCAGCAAGAACCCCATGGTTCCTTCACGTAAATATAGCTGGATGCATTCTTCCAAGTAATTGCCACATCTTGTCTGTCTTCCCAAGTAGCATTTCTCGTGACCGAGGACACTTCGCCCAGAATACAGCCCTTGCCCTTAATGACGGCATTCTCCTTATCGTCCGAAAGGCCGTCTATAGAGACCAATTCAGATAAGAAGAAGTGGATGAGTCTATTGAAGAGTTGTTTCCACGAAATCTCGTAGTCGGCGAATAATCCTGCTGCGGTTGGATTATCAGAGCTCATACCGAGTAAGGCATATACTTTATCGCGACGATTCGTAGCTTCGCGGGTGTGGTACATCTCTATCAGTTCACTTAGAGGGCGTATGTTAAGTGAAAAGTTGTCTGATTGACTGGTTGCCTATTTTGGCCGGAAGATTGCGCCCCTTATGAGGTAGGTTACCGAAAGGATTCGATCCTGCAAGTCTGTGCTTTTATTAGATAGGTTCAATGCATCTAGGCCTAAGCAGAATGCAGATCCGTCAACCTCAGCAGAACCACATTTGATCAGGATATGGCGAGCCGCGGCAACTTCCTGGAGCACCTACATCAATCTGTTAGTTTCCTTAGTCATAATACTTTGACATCGGTTCCCTTACCCAGATGCGCCGAAACCACGGTCGTTGAAGCAGTGTAAGGATTCCCGCTTTATTGTCTAATCGTCTTGTAGACAGCTCGGCTGCGATGCGTATTTCTTCGAGCGCTTGGTCGCTACCAGGTTCCTCCTCTCCAAGCCAAACAATTACGCGACTTGCTTTAGCATAGATCTTCGCCATAGATTGAACTTGGTGTCCTTTTTCTTCTTCGTTATCTTGGTTGATGCAAATGGCATCTATCCATATAGTTCATTCAATGCAATAGTCTCGAAGATGTAACAGCGCTGCGTAAAGGTTTTCCCCGATGGCTAAGTTGTACCCGTTTATAAAGATAGAACAAGGCTTGTCCTCAGAGTCCCACACTTAGGATAAGGCCTCGTATAGACGAATGCCTTTTGAGTCCAATATGGTGCAGAAAAGCCGACAGTGTATTGCGGCGTCCTCGTTTTCAGACGGCAATAGTTGAAGCAAGCGAATATGGTTACGTGATATGGGAACATCGTAATACAAACCCTTTACAAGTGTTAGCGTTATTCTGAAATGCCGTAGGGGGGAAAGAAGTGAGCTTACTTCTACCTGCTTCGTGTTATCCACGCTGGCGGACGTCTCTGTATCGGCGGAACCGGTAGCTGGAGCGGCTGGGAGCCCGGGGGCGGGCATACGGGTAGCGGACATAGCGGTGGCGGCGGGGATTTGTTGCAGAGATGCAGAGCGAGACTGCTCTTGGCCCTTATTGTCTTCCCAACCCTCCGTATTGTGCAATCGTTGAGACATCGTAGCTTTAGGGAACGAAGGTCTTGAGCGAAGCGACGTAGATGAGGCATTCGAGGATGATGGTGTTGTCCGGGAGGCAGCGAATGCTATACAGTTGACAATCAATGGATTGAGGTTGTAAAAATGCTGGAGATTCCTCTATCCTGCCCCCAAGGACAAAATAAAAAGAAATTAGAGCACTATCTTTTCTCAAGGCTATGGTGAAATGGAGCAAAACAACACTCAAAACCAGAATAGGGCAGCCCATCACCAAACAACTTATGGTGAGGAGCAGGTCTATTGGTCAAGATAGTTTTGTCAGGACTCCAATGAAGGAACGAAGATGATGTTTACTAGACAGCAGCCATTCAACTACCAGGGAGAGGGGAGGCGAAGCTTCGCCCTTTAAGTTAGTTTTCCTCACAGCGAGGAGCAGATCTGGTGGTCAGTTCACAAGACAAAGGGGTTCACGAGGGAAAAACTTAACAAGGTCTTTTTGGGGCGAAGCTCAAGTGTGTTCCTGCTAGCAAAGAATGTCTGGTCTAAGTTGCCCGCCCCTCTTCCCCTTTAACGAGGAAGAAGTGCCTTCCTTTTATCCTCCGAATGTCCTTGTCCTGGCCACCTTCATCGGATCCCGGAGACAAGTCCGGCCGATCTGCCCCTATCTAACTGGACCACCTGCTTCTAATAACCCCTTTTCTGCAACAAAAACTCAGAAAAAATACCCCAAATTAATGGTGGAGCATGAGGCGTCGTGTTGAGTCTGTTTCTGTTTCACCATGTTAGGCGTAGGATGGCTGGCCGCTCCCTTCCAACTACACGCCAATGGTCCAAAGGACATTTCTTTTTAGAGGCGGGGCATTCTGGACCTAGAGACTTCAGGCGCCAATCACTAAACTCGACTTGGGTGAGGGTCGTGGCTTTCTGTCACGGGGTCTACAGGGTTGGCAATAGTGTACCAGTAGCGGCCTGGTTGCTTGCACCACTTATGGGGCCGTGGCGCGGGTAGGGCTCAGCTTTTCAGCTTTTCCCGAGCGACGTGGTCACGAGAGACAAAGCTGAACACGTTAATTCTATGTCTATAGTAGAATCACAAGATAAACAAGAAAAAGAGGGAAACGTGCAAAGGCGCGCCTGGCGCCCAGGGTTTCAACCCAGGGCCCAGATGGCCGGTGCACGCGGCACGACATCCCGTGCACGTTCCGCCGTGCCGGGACCCATCCGCCAGTGCCGTGACACCGAACATCGTTCGTTATGCGGCGTTGTGGTTTCCAATCCTCCTCTGATCTTAACCCTCCAAGGTCCGGTCGCCTTCCTCCATGTCGGAGTCAAGGTCGAGATCATCCTCCTCCTCGCTGCTCATCCGATCAAGTTCATTTTGCAACAATTCCATGAGCTTCTCCTGAGTGTTCTCAATGACCTTTGCCACGATCTAGTGATAGTAAGTTTCCAGTTCCTCATCTAAACTTTTTGCTGCTCGTTTGCTTACCTTGTCTCTGAGCAGATTCTTGGCCTTCATGTAGTCGCAACAATGCTCGATCGCATAGTCTTCCTCCACACCGACAACCTCCTTCACATCCCCGGCGACGACTACCACGGGCACGACGGCATCCCGACCCCTACCCGCCTTAGCATGGAAGACGAGCTCCGCCCTCTCCCTCCAGGCTGGGTACGCACCTATGACCCCGAAACCAACCACCAGTTCTTCGTCGACACCAAAGCCGACCCCATCCGCTCCATCTGGCACCACCCCTACGACGACGAGCCCTTTCTCAACTCCTTACCTCCCGCCGAGCGCGACCGTATCGAGCAGCTGAAACATAGCAACCCTGGGCCGGATAGTCATTCCCGTCCTGGCTCGTCAAGAGGTCACAGCCCGCAACCACCACGCTCTCCGAGACGAGCAGACGTCCATCATCAGCATGAAGAGGAGGAACAGAAGACATTAGGTCGCAAACTCAAAGACGCCCTCACAGGCACCACCCACTCCGAACGCGTGGAAGCCCGCGCCGCCCGCGAAAAAGCCGAGCGCGAAGCCCTCCAACAACATCTCCTCCTCCGTCGAGCAATGCAAAAAGCAATGGAGACCTCGCGCCCCCAGTGGCTAGGCAAAGACGACAACGGCGTCGATTTGTACCTCGAACCACCGGGGCATATGTTCCCTGGCGTTGCGGGCGTTAAACCGTTAACCCCTTGGTTGAGCGAGGTATTCTACGAAAGGGATAGAACGAATGGGGACGTGCGTCAGCCGGGGCCTCCCGGAAGATATTTGAGGCCCGAGGGAAATATGTATGGTTTCGGGTATGGTGCGTATGATTGTGGGCCGATGGGAGGCGGGAGGTACGCGAGGCCGCAGGGGCCGTATGTGAGGCCGATGAGGCCGGTTGTGTATGGAGGGGGGTTGGGATTGCCGTTGATGGCGCCGATGTTGGGGAGTTTAATGTTTTAGGGATTTGGAGGGGAGTTTGGTGGGGGGAAGGCGGACTTGGAGGAGGGGGAGTGGTGGCTGTGTCCGGGTTGGGAATGAGGTCTGTGTTGGGGGACGTGGGTGACCAGAGTTGGTGTTTTGAGGAGGTTACCTTTAGGAGTGATGATGGGAGAGTGAACGCGGATTTGAAGGACTGTAATGATGGGATGGCGAAATATGGATACATGAAGGTTGTGATTATTGATACCAGAGCAAATTGCAAGTTTTCATCACCTATTTACTTGTCCTCGTCGCCACTTGTTCTGCGATGTCTTTCAGTCAGGAAAGCTTAAGCTACTCGGCTATCAGACTGTACAGGCAGATGGGTAAGAGTCTGTTAAGGCGGCATCTAAGTCTGTGCTCCACTCACCTTTGCTAAAAGTGTCAATGAGGCGGGCTATAGACAGACTACCCCCTCTCCCTATATCCAGACTACTTAACCGCTTTGGGCATGACATTTAGAAACTTCACTGACCTTATCAATCACTAACATCCCAGCCCAGAACCAGCGCTAATATCCATCCGTTAGCCTACGATCGGTCTTTTTCCTAAATTCCAACAAGAAATGATTGCAGGTGGTTACGCTCCGGGTCAGGGCAATCCAATGCATTTACCAAATGCACTTTCACCAGATGCATTCTCCGGGAACCAATACTCAAGGTCATCAATACCTAGCAAAGGTCGTCGTCTTTATCCATTGTACTAAACAGGATCTTAGTGGTAGCTCTTGCTATTTGCCCTGATAAATTGGAGTGCGTCGCAAATTTTGAAGTTGCGCGAACCGGGCAATGTAGCGCTGGTTGGATTGCCCTGAAGACGGCGCTGTTTTTCACTGAAGATCAGGATTTTCAGTGGGCGTTGAGGCTCACACCCGACCATCTAAGGTACCTTCTAGTTGGGATTCCAATCTCTTGTGCAGTAGGAAAAAATTGTGAAAAGTCCTGCCCAAAGCGGTTAAGTAGTCTAGATATAGGGAGAGGGGGTAGTCTGTCTATAGCCCGCCTCGGTGTCAACTTCCCGACGGGATCTTCCCACATGCACGCCCGGCCCTCATCTGCTTCTTCGCAACACCATCCTAGCACGAACTGACGATTCCGAGAAAACAACGGTTCACAATTACATCCATTAAAACTGAAGTGCAAAGACACTCCTGCCCTTTGCGAAGCTTGAAAACTGTCCCGTTCCAAACCCCTTTCCTTTTCCCTTCTTCTTCGGCGCGTCCCGGCCTTTCTCCACCACAAACGAACTTACCGAATCCACAACGGCGTCCTAGAGCTTACTCCAACAAAACTTTCGCTCGCCTCCTCGTGTAAGCCCTACTGCATTGCATGGCCACGGGGTTCTATCGCCAAGCGGGAGAGGAACTCGCAAAGGGGAATAAATAGGCAGATGGCGGGATTCGGGAATGGCTGAGATAAGGTTCTTTCGGCAGTGGGCAGGCGGCGAAGACCCTTTTGTTCCTGAATGTTCATGGCTGATGCCTGCCTGGCGTCGAACGCAATCCGTTGCGCTTGGGCAGTTCAGTTACACAAGAGCAGTTATTACCTTTGTGTCGCCGCAGTTGCAGCCACAACAAGGTAGACAGATCGGTAGAGGTAGTAGTCGCCGGTGTAACTCAAGCGGCTCGAATTCCAGCACCACGGGAAGTCCACGGCTCGGATTCATGCAGCAACTCGGACCTTGGGGTCTGGCTAGGTCGGTTTCGCTTGGTTCATAATTGGGGAGATGAGATATATTAACAAGCCCTCGCTGTCAATTCTGCATCATTTGTGTCCAGGATCATGGAGTATTGAAGCAATGCTAGCTGCTACGGCACGGGAATTAGAAAATAAGACGACCGAGTCAAGTTGGAGATTGGGTAACATGCGAGTTCTTGGCTTATGCGGCTACCACGGGATATCGAGGGGAAACGGCAGACGGGGATACTGCCAACGACGAATTGGCTTGCGGGAAATGCCAATGTCACAACGGGATTACCTAACGTAAGCAACCAGGCGATATTGGGGAGGTGGTTGAGGGCATGATGAAGAGAAGAAGAAGTGAAATAACGCACGGCAGCGGCTGATATCGGTTTGTCGATTTGGTGAGCTCTCTTTCCAGTCGCCTGGCAAGAAACAGTGGTACGGACCATCGGCAGAGGACGCGCCAGACATTTCTTCATTATTATTATTGGTCTTATACACGCTAACTATTTACATAGTCTACCCTGTGGGTATGCGGTGCTGCTTCCGTTCTTAGTCGGTGGGAAAAACCGTACCGTAGCCGGCTGAAAACCCTCCGCTTCACTATCGCACCACGCCGTGTCAGCGCCGTGCCTTCGGTGTTTATCTTCCTCTCGGTATGACCTCACCGTCATTCCCGAGGCCCGATCTTTGATTCCGTTGCGCGGAGTGGAGCGAGGCCAATTCCCCCCGATCGCACTCCCGCTCTCCAGAATCAAGGAT
>RAOO01000226.1:0-14037 GCA_009805345.1 Neurospora sp. FGSC 26628 | reverse complement strand
GATGCCAAGCGTCGAGGCTTCTGCTAGGCCTCGCAACCCTGGACCATGGCCGAGAGTCTTGGCCGAAGTGAGTGTTGCGGCCGGATGCCACCGGGCATCTCGAGGCTAATGCCAGGCGTTGAGGCTCTGCTGAGCCTTGTGACCCTAACTCCTAGGCTGTGGGCAATGTCCGTGTGACAATTGAAGTCCCTGGGGCGTAGTGGCGAGAGCTTTGTCCCGGCAACAACCCCTAATGAGCATTTGCAGAATCGAAGAAAGGAAAAAGGGGAGAGTTCCCGCTGGCCAGGAAAAAAAAAAAAAAAAAAAAAAAAAAAAAAAAAAAAAAAAAAAAAAAAAAAAAAAAAAAGATGAATGAACATTGAAAGGAAATGAAACAAAAGACCAAGAACTCATCAACCTCCACATTCGTCACCCCCTTGCCTGCCGCGTCCTCCCGCTCCTTTCGCTCCTTCCCTGACCACCACCACCCGTCCCGTTCCTTCCTTCAGCTCCAGCATCAACCACTCCACTCACTTTCTCCCTTGGTTGGCACAGCGTCAAAGTTCCACCTCCCGTCTCACAGTCTCCATCCCCGTCCTCTAATCCCATCCACCATACCTAGACTCCAGAGCTACCTACCTAGAAGGTCCTCAAGCCCAATCCCAACTCCCCTGCAAAACCCCCACGCTCGTGCTTGCTAGCGCTGAGAAAGCCGCAGGACTCAAATCCAATCCACCATACGGACATCCCGCGCACCTATCGACCAGCGTGACCGTGACGCTCCTGCCGTTGGCATTCACTCTGATCCGGCGGCCGCAGAGCGAGTTGCGGTTGGGGTTGCCGTTGGGCGTGGACGGGTCGAACTGTGCCGCGTTGAGGGCCACCACCAGCTGACTTCCGTCATTCGAAGAAATGCCGCAGGCGCCGAGGCCGGTGTTGTACCAGGTTATGCGGGAGGAGAAGGACCGGGTGGTGAGGTCCTCTAAGGAGGAGGCTTCGCGGATGGCGATGAGAGTGCCGGGAGCCGGGGCCGGAGCCGGGGCCGGGGCGGCGGTGGTGAAGCCGATGGGGAGGAGGAGGAAGAGGGAGAGGGTGCTGGTGAGGATGGTTTGGAAGAGCATTTTGAGTTTTTTTGAGTGCTTGACTTCTTGAAGGTGGGTTTGGTATTAATAGGCTTGCTGGTGGTCAAGTGGCTCTTCTGGGCTTGAGGAACTGCAGGCTGGATTTGGCTCTGGAATTGAATGCCTGTGTCTGTGGATGGAGTTGAGAGACTATCCTGGTGAGGTTATCATGATGGCTTTATACAAATTTCGAAAGCACTTCGACTTCAACTCATCGACATTATCATTACCTGAGAGAATGTAGTGTAGATGTCTTGAGGTTTCAAAGTCCAAGCCACCAAACAGTCCGTCGACGCCGGACGGCACAAGATGAGGGTAAGAAGAAAGAGTTGTTCAACCATCATCACTAACGAGCCGCTCAAATATCGACTATTGACTGCAGGTCGAACATTTCCCCGAAGCTTTACATTGTCTAATAGCACGGCTGAGAGAGCACTCTGGGTAACTTTGAGCGCCGTTGAGAAGTTGGATATTGACAAGAGGGGGGAGTGTTCCGCAATTCAATATCACATTCCTTTCCCCGGATTCTAGAGCAATCCATGCTCGCTCATATGGGTGTTTTGTATGCATCGCCGGAGCTCTTGGACCGCGGCACGGGTAGCCAGCCAGTGCGGGAGGTAGCTGATAAGCTCAAGCGATGGAACAAAAGCGGAATGTTTGCATTTCGTGCTTTGATCACCAGCACTGTGGACGATGTAAGTTTCCAAGCTACACCAAGATGAGCGGCAGCAAAGGATGCCTGTTAATCTAAAAGACTTTCCTTTTTGATGGCCATAGTGTGAACGCCTAGAATTACAAGGCGGAATTGGGAGGCCTGCTGTTCACTTACTGGCCAAGGATCTGTTTGGAGTGTTCATTGAGGTAGAAAAAGGGGGCCAACTATAAGCCATGTGGCTTGAAGTGTATATACAGAGGAGCGGGGAAGTTTTCATCAGCATCAAGTAATACAGTACCTGACCAGGAGCGGGAACTATCAAAGACTGGACATGATGAGGAGCTTGTGCATGATAGCAGGTAATGTTGGCATCAACCGCCTTGGTGACTCGAAACTGTAGAGACAGGAGCGGGTAAGAGCTAGAGAAGAGCAACTAGATGGCGAGGACATGTGCCCCAGACCTGATTCACAAATACAATGACTGATCATAGTCAACAAACTTGGAAAGCTCCTCTTCAGTGAACAAGTGCGGATCTCTTGATCAGGATTAAGTTGCAAATCTCTCTCATGAAACACACCTCATACTACAACCTCACAATCATCACCCAGCCCGCATCAACTCTTCCTTTCTTCAAGGCGCATAGTCCCATGCCCCAGCTTCCATTGCTTAAGATTTCTGAGCCCAACCAAGCGTGCCGCCCTTGGCATTCCAAACCGTGTAATACGCCTTGATCAATGGACTCCCAAACACCCACGCTGGACGTCCCTCAACTGGTTCATAAAAGGGAGGATCCGAGTGAGAAAATGCCGCCTGACACACTCCCTTCTTGCCAGGATACTCACCCAAGTTGAACACACTCTTTGGCATAGTCACTTCAACCAGCTCGCCTCTGGTTTCCGTCCCAATAGTGAACGTAATGTCCGTCGCCACCTTATCCAGCGTAGCACAACTGGCACCCCACGATCCCCTATCATCGAGGGGGACGATGTCCTTGGAGATGTCTAAGTAGAGATCCTCAGCAGTTTGTCGGTCAGGAGTCAACATGTAAGCGGTCCCCGAGTCGATGAGGGAGGTCCCCGGCGTGAGTGGCTTGTTGTCGTTGGTTGAGTTGCGCCATACTTGCTTGTTATTTCCGGAGCCAATGTAGGCAGCTTGTACGTCTACTATGAACGTACCCGAGAGAGCGGTGAGCGTTTCATCGACGTTGACGTTCTTGATGCGGCCGCGATAGCGCTCACAGTCGGCGCCCCCGATGGAGGCTTCGGGGCCGCGCTGTTGGTGTTTCTTACCACCAGACCCGAGGGCAAGGCCAACGATTCTGTTTGGGAGCTGCCCCTCACTGACGAGGTTGGGGAGGAGGGGAAGATAGGCAAAGGTCCCGTTTTCACCCCAAGCCGAGATGTCATTGAAACCAATGCCGAGGATTCCGTCGGCGAGTTGGGAGGACAGGGCCTCGCCGTAATCATGGCAAAGCATGAACTCCTGTTTGGGGGCAGAAAGACCCTGTATCGAGACGGTGTCGGTGACGACTTCGCATTCTGCCCGGCCGGTTTGATTGAGCGGGACAGTGTCTGCACCAGTGCCGTACTCGATGGGTTGGAAAAGTGCAGGTTGGGGCGAAAATGAGGTGGATTTGGATGGGTCAAAGACTGAGTGTTTACCGCAGTCGGTGCAGTTGCTACGAGGCAGAATAAGAGCGGTTGATCCAGTGTCCAAGACTACTCTGCTATTAGTGGTGACGTTAGCTTCGTTCCCTGGTTTTGCATAGGGGTGCTGTGTTAACTTACAAAGTCTGAGGAGGGGTGCCGACCGTGATGGTTGCCAGCCATTGGAGTTCGGTTTTTCCGTTATTCCTCGAGTCGACTTCCAGCGGTACTCTTTCGAGGCTTTTTTTCCCGGTTTCTTGTCGCCGGTCTAAAGAGCGATGCTCTAGACCTCTCTCGAGACGGCCAATGAATGGCTGGTTGGGACGGAAAGCCGTTGCGCTTGTGAATAGCAGACTGGCTATAAGTGTCGTCATGGACTTCATGATGATGGAGTGGAAGGATGGTATCGATACAGAAAGTGTGAGTAAAGGTGGGATGGGAAAGATAATCTTGAAGGCTCGGTTCCGGAGTCAAGATAACATGGCCTTCAGCTGTCGTTGCAGTGTATGACTCCAGAAACAGACGGCCACGCAAGCAGGAAGAAGACCTTGCATGAGGCTCTTTGGACATGTCATCGCTACCGCAAACCGTTGGTCGTGCCATGACTGCTTAAAGGCGTCACGCCAAGACATGTTAGCGATTATACTTGGGAAAGGGTTGGCTGGGAAGGCTTGTTTGGGAATATCGTCTGCTGTCAATTTACAGCGAGGTGAGACAGGGAAGAACTGAACGGAGCAAGACCCGCTCTAGTCGAGCGATGAGGTCCAACTCTTCACTATTTGACAAGACGGTTGTAGTGGGTAAGCTTCCGGCCAGGTCGGAGTCTGGCCCTCGGAGATCCGGACACGAATGATCCAGATCAGTGAACATGGAAATGGAAGGCGATGAGAGGGAATTTGACCGAGCGAAAACCGCACTTTCCTTACCTCGGCCCAACCCAAGGTCTAGGCTTGGAAAGATTGAACACAGCAAGGAGATAGAGGAAGTCGTCATGGTGGGCGACGATCTCCATCCGAACTTTGAAGCATCTACCCGAACAGTTTGGCTCAGTGCTGCCTTCCATCTTGGTGGCAATTGGCGGACCACGGAGGCTCTCGACCATTCAAACACCGCAAGCGCTCTTGTCATTTTGACCAAGTCACGGGTCATACTGTCACACAACTCCCCCACAGCAATTACAACTCACCGGTCGTACCTGCTTGGCCGGAAACAAGGTGAGGACCTCGACACCGAGAATGGCAGGTCCGGCCGGTGAGAAAGGAGCCTTAAGTAAGCCATCGGCTTGGAAGTTTAAAACCCGGGTCCGTGAACTTCGTATCTTGCATTGTTCGGTACCGAACCTGAATATGAAGGAAGAAGTCAGCCTTGTGAACACCAGCATCAGGCGAGCTATGAGCAAGACGGAAACATGATCATGGACTTTTACCTCTACTGGTGTGTGCTGCTTCTTGCCAGCTTCACATCCGCCTTCGTACGCCAGAATCTGAAGTTGGGCAACCAGAACCCGTCGTCGTAAGTTGCTGCCCTCTGTGTCTGAACCCCAAAGGAATGCTCGGTCAGTCATCAACTAACAAAGACTTCGAGTAGGCTGGCCAACCTCGCCCCTCCGGTCTTCACATCGACCATAACCGTGACCCCAACCGTCACTCCCACATCCTTGGTCCAAAACATCTGGCCAACCACCATCACCGTCACCTCGGGCGTCAGCAACATCATCCCCAACATCCCATCACCCTCCTCAGCCGGCACTCAACAACAACCTCCTTCCCACGGACCCCCGTCTCCCGTTCAAAACGCCCTACCCATCCCTTACAACTGCGCCAGTCCCGTGCCCGGCCTCTCCCCTCAGGACTGCACCTACCTCTCCACCATCGGCATCATCTCGCAGGGACAAAACGCTCTTTCGGCCGCCTCAGGGACCGCAGGCATCTATCTCGGCTCCAACGGTCCCAACACCTTCTCCTTCATCAACGGGGCCTCAGTCCCTCTGATCCTGGTAGTCTGGTACAACCCCGTCGAGGACGCGCAGTCCTCGTTTATGGACGCGCGCACGCCCAAGATCACGTACTCGCTCCCCGCGCAGGGCAGCGCGGTGGTGGTATCGATTGACAACGGCGTTCCCGGTGGCTGGTCGACGCTGTACAACTACACGACGACGCTGACGGAGTACGGGCAGGTGAACAACACGTTTGGCGAGTTCAGCACGGGCTCGTTCGCCACGACGGACGTGAGCCGGCTGGTGAATATGCAAGGGCATCCGATGACGGTGCTGGTCAGGGGAAGCGGGTGTCGGTCGGACATGCAGACTTGTGTGTATACGTGCAGTGAGCCGGGGGTCGTCACGTGTGGGAGGGAGAGGAGTTATAGACTGGAGAATTGCCAGGGACAGCCGGGGGCGGTGGTGAGTAATGATGCGGATGGGAATCCATCGGGTGGGTGTCAGGGTTGGAGCTTTGGAGGGCATGTGGATGTTATTTTCACTTGATGTGGTGCACAGAGCTGAGGCCAGCGGAAGAGGAACGAGGTAGGGGAAAGGACTGTGAGAGGTTAGACGAAGCTTTATCCCATGTAAGATGGGGGGACAGGTATCGACGTTTATGATGGCAGACTTGCTGGCGGGTTGGCATTATGTCTCGCACTTAGAGAAACGATGATTTACCGTGCCAGATGGACATGTGCAAAGTAGACCGCAGCTGTCAGACATGCATACCGCATACCCGGTCCCTGCATGCATGCGTGTTTTTGAACCCTTCCACCATATGAACCCGACGTCCATCACCTCCATTGTACCGACCTCACCTAACTCAAAGGCTGAACTCCAGCCTATTCCCCGCAAAGTCCCTCGCAAAGAATCTCTTGGGATACTCGACCGTTAGCAAACGAAACAACCACCTCCTTCATTCCCTCCCTCTCAACCCAGTAACCCCCTACCTACGCCCATACCCTCTCCCCCCTTCGGTCCTAAAAAAAGAGAAAAAAAGAGAAAGAAAAAAAAAAAGAAACTCACCACTCCCCACACTCCCCGGCTCATCACACTGCATCGGCGCCCCCTCCCCACCCCTCTTATAATGCTCCCAAATCCTCTCCTGCAACTCCCTCAGCTTCTCCGCGTTTTCGACTCGGAAACAAGGGTGTCTGCTCGCCTTCCGGGCTTCGGGCGTGAAATCAATTTCGGGTTGTCTACTAATTGCCACATGGAGTTGTTGCCCTGACTCCGAGATGTCGAACCAAGCGAGTGTCCCGGCTTGTAAGGCGGGAATGGGGCGGGAGGTTAGAGATGGGGTGGTGCCGTAGAAGAGGGTGGCGAGGTGGAGGGTGGAGGGGGGAACGAGGATGTTTACCTAAGGTGTTGATGGGGTGTTAGATGGGGGATGTTGATGTTGATGTTTTGGGTGGGTGAGTTGGTGGGTGAGTGAAGGGTTGTGCGTATGCGTAGATAGGGGTTGAAGGCTGGGTGGGGGTTGGGGGTGTAAATGAAGTGCAGTTAGGGAGATGTACGGAGATGGGACGAATGGAGATGGTGAGACGAACGTGATGGAGCCCGGTAATCATGATGGTGGATGTCTTTGAAGGTCATCTTTTGTTGTTTCTCAATATGAATGAAGTCTGAAGTCAAGGATAGAATGAACGAACGGTGGAAATTCTTTTTGTGGAAGCACGCCCACAAAAGTGAAGTGATGATGATGGTGATGATGATGGATAAAGGTCTCCGGTTAAGGCTCGACGTTGGACCGAGTCACACTGCGGGGTCACTCATCAGGGACATTCGTGACGCCATTGGAGAGACCTGCACCGTTCGTGCTTTAATTCTGCACTAAAATAATGCACGATGATGCACTAGTAGTGAGTATCACAGTGTTGGAGTTTCGATGGCCTCGCAGAAAAAGAAAATTTCGGCCAAGGTGTAGAGTCGGCATCAGGTTGAGAAGACATGCGAAAGATGTGTTTGTATAACCGCCCGAGGTTCGGAAACAAAGGCTTCTTGGACTGTTCTGGAATTTCTAGCTACATTGTTAACCGTTTTTGGGATTATACCGCCGGTACCTATTAGTGAGCTATCGCCATTAGTTCTAGTAGAAATGAAAGATGCCTATCGGATAGGCAGTATAGCGTAAAACATTAGTAACAAAGGCAAGCAGAATGGGTGGACATATCACAGACTTTTCCTTTCCCCCTTTTCGCTTTGCCCAGATCAATAATACGTTGGTCATCACACATCCTTCGTAGCACAAGGCCATATTACCTCGATGATGGACCCTTACGTCCTCTACTGGACAATAGGTGTCTTGCCCAGTGTCTTCAAGTCCGCGCCTTTGCCACCGTACTCAGCGGGGAGCTTGTCGCCCAACCCATCGACCTTGGTGTTGACAAACTCCTTTGCAAGATTTGTGCCACTGGACAAGGGATGGAACTTGTTCAACGTCTTTTTGGAGACAAACATCTTCATGACGCCATAAAAGAAGCCCATGATGGCGGGGATGTTGACGAAGAACTTTTCCTTAAGCAGCTCAGGGTAGTTGTCGCCCAACACCGTGATGGTCTCTTTGCTGGCCGCCTTGGCCACGTCGGTTTGGCGCAGGAAGCTGATGCCCTTGTAGTCATGGACCTGGGTCATCTTGTAGGGGTCGTAGTCGGCCGTGATGGGCTTGATGGCACCCCCAATGTTGACTTCCATGAGACCAAGCTCCATGAGGGCAACACGCCACTCCACAAACCTTTCGGGCACCAAACGTGAGCGACATGACATACTTTCTTAATGGAGAAGTGGCATGGGACTTACTCTTGAAGGTTGCCAAAGGTCTCGTCGAGACTCTTGACACTGCCATAGAGGTTCCAAGTGAAAACCTCCTTTTGCTCCGGCTCGTCGACAGCAGGCTCGTCGCCGGCTGTGTAGGTGGTGACGTAGCCCAAACCATCAAACTTGGCCTTGGAAAACATCTTCCTGACCAGCTGCTGAGGCTGTGTCTTTTGGCGCCAGTCGAGCGTCTTGAGCAGCTGATGCTTGGCCTTTTCGACTTGTCCATCGTTGGCATTCAGGAATTTCTGGAAAATGATCTGGGTCGGGATGTGTCTCTCGGGGTCGGAGAGGGGGACGCCCCAAATCTCAAAATGGGGATGGCCCTCGGCGGCCTTCCACAAGTGGGCGAGGGGAGAAAGCTGGGCCTCGACAGGTTTGGGCTTGGTGGTTTCGTCTGTAGTTGCGGCGGGAACGGTGGATTTGGCAGCATCGGGTTCGGATTCGGCGGCAGTCGATGCAGGCGGAACGGACGCGATATCAATTTCATGGTTAATGCTAGCGGCAGCCGGAGCGGCTCCAGGCTTCGCACCGTCCGAGGTTTCGGTGCTCATGGTGCTTGCGGATGGGATCGAGACTGATGACGTCGAGCTTCTTTTGTTGTTGAGAGGTGTCGACGGGGCACCGAGACTCGAGAGCGCGCCAAACCTCGTCGCGTAATCAAGGTTTGTGTGCTTCTGTTTGATGAATGATGTTTGAAGGGGAAAGATTGGGGGTAAGGAAACGGAGAAAAAACGTGGTCCAGGCCAGGTTGGGGGGGGGGCTCGGGGGTTACGCGCCGGTTGATCAGGAACTGTGCGGGGGATCGGCAACCATAGGCCACCATAGGTAGCGGGCCTAGCCGTTGTTAGGGCAGGGCAGCCCGCACACTTGGTTCCTTTCCCGTCTTACAGACTTCCCGCCATTGAAGGAGTTTCACTCGGCTTCATTTTTCCCGCGCATGTCCCAACTTCCTCTTCGCTTCCTCTTCGCTTCCTTTTCATTTCTTCTTCACTCCCTCTTTCACTGCATCTTCTTGTCAATGTGACCGGCTCTTTACCTATTCTTGGCCCAACCACTTACTTGATCATCTCATGTTATTTCCACAGGACATCCGGATGGCTTCCTGATTTAATTAATGCTTCCATATCCGCCTCAGTGGTTGTGGCTTACTAGATCGCAAGTGCTACAAGTACGTCATCGTGCCTCCCATTTTCTGTCAGAGGACAGAGCCCAGAAGGCTAACCGACTTTCAGGTCATCTGAGCTCGGATGAGATCCGCCTGCAGTTAGATCCTCACCTCCTACCTACCCGACTTCTGTGCTCCATCTCCGACGTCCCGTCCCGTGGCTGAAGTACGTTAGACTGCATCTCACGGGTCGGCCGCATGTCTGCCACACCCTTGAGCTGTCGATACGTGCTTCAAGGCTTCTGAGCATAGAAATCGTTCGAGCCATCTTATGCCAAGCCACATTTCGGGCGTCTCCGATTCATCACCAGTTCAAGTCGATGCAGGCTAGGGAACAGAGAAACTCGCGAAACTTGCGCTTCGGGGTCCGTCAGAATCCGCCAGCCGATCACTGCCATAGGTTGAGGCTGACAGCTTTTGCCAGATCCCGAAACCGAGTTTCGTGATTTCATACGGCACATGTGAACAACAGCCCCGGACTGCTCGGCCCCGTTGTTGTCTCCAATCCACTTCCTTCGAGCTTCACTCGCCTCTGGTCTGTATGCGACCTAGCCAGCTTCGCCCCTGGGTCATGATATAGCCTCCTCGTTCCCTGTGCTCCCGGTTTCGGCCTCAAGATTGACCTCACTCCGTCGCCCTTGGAGTCATTCTCACGAAAGAGTGCATGTCAAAAGTCACACGTATTGCCTCCCTACGCCCTCCTGATGGCATCTGACTAATCTGGAGACTCGGCGACTCGAACTAACGCACAAGTCGGGAGACTAAGGTCCAAGTGCCGCAAGGAACATGTATTATTGCCCTACATGCACTTGGTTGCATGGCCTTGGAAATGGAACACTTCGGTAGGTACCCATCAGTCGAGCTCTCTATCAGAGAGCACTGCACCATGACCATTATCAAAACGGGATGTCCTATTAGTGCTAGTCTCTACACACGTCCTTTCCAACATCACTTGAAGGCTCGGGTCCGCCACGGATTGGTCGGAGTTAGTGGATTTGACGATATGGGCTGCGCAGTTCATCAACTGTCCGATCAAATCATATTTCTCGCGGCCGTCCCTGACCATCTCGTCTCATCATGAGCACATCATGCGCATGTCACGCTCTGGTGAGAGTCGCTTTACGGAAGAGCTCTTTGAGTTGTATGGGTCGTTTATAAACAATCCATGGGTGTTGAGCTCACTTGCCCTTATTTCTCGTCCCTGTTGGTATCCATGTTACCCGCTGGGTTTATTTTATTCCTGGGAATCGCTCTTTGAACGTTTTCCCTACCCCAGGCTCTTCACCTTAAACCGACGCATCCGCCATCAAAGCCACCATCCGCAATTTTTTCATATCCCGGGATGAAGTCAGCGCTTGGTTGCGTACTTGGTGCCCTTGTGGCGAGTGTGTATGCCTCCTCTCTCCGTTCTCTACGACACTCCCCTCTCCATGCTCTACGGCAAACACCACCACAACTCGATTACAATCTCCTTCCTCGGGCCGCATGTGACAACACAAACACATCACGACACTGCTGGGGAAACTACTCTATCGATACAAACTATTACGATGAAGGACCAGACTCGGGAGTCACTCGCGAGTACTGGTTGTCGATAGAAGAAGGACCTTGTCAGCCAGATGGCTACGCTCGCCAATGTCAAACGGTCAATGGGACGGTTCCGGGTCCTACCATCATCGCCGACTGGGGTGACAGCCTTATCATTCATGTTACCAACAACCTAAAGTCCAACGGCACCGCCATCCACTGGCATGGTCTTCGCCAATCTGGTAGCAACATCTACGATGGAGTTCCAGGAATCACTCAATGCGCCATTGCTACCGGGCAGTCCATGACTTACAGGTTTAAGGTCAGCCAGTATGGGTCAACCTGGTATCACAGTCACTTCAGTCTACAGTACGCGAACGGTGTTTTTGGTGGCATGATCTTTCACGGACCCGCAACTTCCAATTACGACGAGGACCTGGGCCATCTCTTTCTCTCAGACTGGTCCCACGTTGATGTCTTTACTCGGTGGTTTGCCGCCCGGAACGGTCAACCTCCTGCCCTGGAAAGCGGTCTCATCAACGGAACCAACAAATACGACTGCAGCAACTCAACAACTGACCCGAACTGTACCGGACGAGGAGTAAAGTTAACAACTGTGGTTGAGAAGGGCAAGAAGTACCGCCTTCGCTTGGTCAACGCGGCTGTCGATGGTGTGTTCCAGTTCAGCATTGACAAGCACAAGTTGAAGGTCATCGCTGCCGATCTCGTTCCCATCAAGCCCTACAGTACCTCTAGTTTGAAACTCACCGAGGGCCAGCGGTACGATGTCATCTTCCATGCCAACCAGGCAGTTGACAACTACTGGATACGTGCCGGGTGGTTGAACGCCTGCCAGCCAAATGAACATCCCGACAGCATCACCTCTGTCCTCCGGTACAATGTCAGCAGCACCTTAGACCCGACCACGACAAGTGATGTTACCCTTAGCACCGATTGCCTTGATGAACCTCTGGCATCGCTTGTCCCCCATCTCAAGATCGATGTCAGCAATATCCAAAAGAGCTTTGACACGTACTTGAACATTTCGACGACAAATTACGTTCACTGGACCATCAACACCAGCAGTCTGATCATCGACTGGGCCAATCCAACCTTGAAACAAGTGTTCAACGGCGAGAGCCTGTTTCCAACCGACTACAACGTTCTCGCCGTCAATGTAAGCGGCTGGCTTCCTCGCTTTTATATCTCTCCCTCCCATCCATCGGACATACCCCTGACTAATTAATCTCTTTCATCTTTTCACAGAAAAACACCAACGACTCCGAATGGATCGTCCTCGTCATCCAAGACCAATCCAACCTCGGTCTCGAACACCCCATCCACCTACACGGCCACGACTTCTGGATTCTCGACCAATCCACCGGTACCTTCGACGCCTCCACCTCTCCAAACAACTTCAAGACCAAGAACCCCCCGCGCCGCGACGTCGCCGCCCTTCCGGGCAACGGGTATCTCGCCATAGCCTTCATGCCCGACAACCCCGGAGCGTGGCTCTGCCACTGCCACATCGCTTGGCACGCGAGCGAAGGGTTGAGCTTGGAGTTCCTCGAGCGTGAGGCGGACATCCAGGCGGACGTGAGCAATTCGGATCTGACGCAGTTCAACGACATTTGTGGAAATTGGTCAGATAGCTTGGGCTCGCAGTCTTTCCACCAGGAGGACTCGGGTATTTGAAGTGGTGGTTCTAGACAGGGCGGGCAGGCGGGCAGGTGCGATATCTAGCGTTCGGGGCCAGGCACCACTCACTGGGTGGGTGGAATGATCTATCTTTCTCTTCTCAAAGGGCATCTGGGTATTGGGCCTGCCTGGGGCCGCAACGGAGGAAAAAAAGGGACTTCACTGTAGCGTGCTCTGTTGTCAGTCGGTCTACCTCAGTGTCCTGTCTCGCGATCAAGACCTGCTGAGGTAGACCGACTGACAGAGCACGCTGCAGTGAAGGTTGAAGAGTCAAGGCAGTGACATGTTGGATATGGCTGGTGTTTTCTCCCCTGTCTCAGAAGAGGCCGCAAGACATAACCACGCTAACAGGTGCCCCCTGATTCAAGATTCCATAAATCGAACAGCTCTGACCCCCGAATTCATGTTGCATTTTGGACGTTCCATCATCTTCATCTATACTTCTACTTGCCTTTAGTTCTAGTGATAAGATTTCGTATAGGTATTCGGTTATGAGTTCTGGTCTCCTTCCTGGAGCGCACTGGGCTGGTCAGGTAAGTCTTTCAGGGACCACTTGTCTCGTACCGTATAATCTCTTGAGATTGGGCTTCGGGTTACGGTACCTGTACCTGTAGGCAGGCACGACGCGGGGTTAACGGTGTCGGTCAATCACCCGTCAACCAAATACGTGTTTTTTGACACCTCTGCGTCGTGCATGCCTGCCTACCCGAATCCCAGTTTTAAGAGATTTTTACGGTACTACCTCTCAGTCAAGTGTCAGACAAGTTGCTGATGCACAGGTTCTACCTGCTCTTTACAGGACCTACCAGAAGAGGATGCGGACAACGACTGGGAT
Organism: Neurospora sp. FGSC 26628; assembly: GCA_009805345.1. NCBI lineage: Eukaryota > Fungi > Ascomycota > Sordariomycetes > Sordariales > Sordariaceae > Neurospora > Neurospora sp. FGSC 26628. Next base: position 612 of record RAOO01000226.1, on the reverse strand, counting down.
TCCGACATCGAGAGCTCGACTGCCTCGATCAAGTCGAGTATTCTTGAATATCGTATCATCAACGGCCGAACTTATCACAGTGATTCCGTGACCGATACATCGTATTAGTAAGCCAGGCATTACCCTGGAAATGTCGAGGAGACATTCAAAACTAACAACCCATCGATATGTGATCCAGGGGCCCCAATGATGAGAAGCAGAACGAGATGCTGGATATCTTGTAAGTGGAAACACGGCTCAAACAAGTGCTAGTAATTGACGTACGGGCTTACTTTTCCCCTTTACTAGCCATCATGCGATGACAGTTGCCTTGGATGGCGACCTTTATAAGGCTCCCCTTACAAAGGATCCCAAGAATGCGCTTGATATTGGCACAGGCACAGGTAAGCCAGCTTTGCTACACTACCTTACTTTGGAGGAAATCAGTCAAAAATTTGGGGAAGTTTGGGGACTAATGCGGCTGGGCGTATAGGATTGTGGGCAATCGATTTCGCTGAGAAATTTCCGGAATGTAGTGTAATTGGCACCGATATATCCCCCATTCAACCCAGATGGGTGCCTCCCAACCTCCAGTTCGATGTCGACGACTATAATAAGGAATGGACATATAAG
>RAOO01000225.1:0-15034 GCA_009805345.1 Neurospora sp. FGSC 26628 | reverse complement strand
TAAAGGGACGACTGGAGAACTCAGATTGTCAGATAGTTCGACAGTAGTCAATTGATCTTTATCACCGAGACTAGTATCACGCACGCATACTTGTTGTGAACCTTTTGGCTTCACCGAACGACTCTGATAGTTCTTACCTTCAGCTATCCCACTTAGGCAGATCAGACTGCCGTTCGTCACACCTCGTAATCCTCTTCATTTTTCGAAAAGATTAGAATATCGTCCAGGTAGGCCGTAGCGTAGACGGTCCGCTGGGTTGAGTCTTTTATAACGGATCGCATGGCTTGCGTTCGATACCCGGGGGTGACTACTCCTATGCGTCGCCTTAGGTGCGGGCTCCCCCAGGGCTCACCAGCTTCGCCAATCATCTAGACTACCTGCTCTACACAGAGCCAGTACATCGCCTCGGGGAGAGCGAAGCGCAGCATTTTGGATATGCAGACGACTGTGCAGTCCTTATCACTGGCTCTTCRAACGAGGAGGTTGCAGGGAAGGCCCAACGAGAGTTGGACGCCATGGTCCGATRGGGAGTAGACAACGCTGTCGAWTTTTCCCCGGATAAGACAGAAATTCAGTTTTTCTCCAGGAAAAGACTAACTGAGCCTTTCCCGACCATTATRCACGGAGGAGTCGARGTGGCTGYACAGCCGGCAATGCGTTGGCTGGRGATTTGGCTCCACAGYAAGCTGAAYTGGAAGCATCACATTGAGCACAGGCTCGCCTCCGCTAARCAGGTGGTCCGTCACATCCGCGGCCTCAACAGGGTCTACCACGGCGCTCCTCCAGGCTCCATGGTGAAGGCTATGAAGGCTGTCGTCCTGCCAAAGGCCCTATTTGGCTCCGAAATCTGGTAGCTGTGAAAGCGTGATCCTACGAGTGATAAGACAACAAGACTAGAAGTCACAAATCAAAGTAATATTAAGTGTAAGGAGGAAAAGGAAGCTGTCAAACGAAGGTCTCAGTAGAGGACGTGATGGGGCCGGAAGCAGCAGGGGAGGTGGTGGTGGTTTGGGCGGGACGGACTTCCTCGTCTGCAGTCCGGGCTCTCTTGGCCGACTGCGCCGTCGTGGAGGGAGGGCGGGGGCGGGACGCAAAGGGTGTCCGGCAATGGAGTTACCGGTATTATAACCGGTAGAGGCGGTTTGGGCGTCCCGGAGGACGAAGGCGTAGACATTTTGTCGTTGCGGTTGTTGGGGTATCGACCGTGAGAACGGCGATTTAGGTGGTGTTAGAGATTTTGCGGGCAACCCAGTGTTAGCACTAACACCTGGCGCCAAGACTTTTTGTTGCGGGAGGAAGATGAGACTTTTGGTTGTAGGAGGATGGTGTATCTGGTCCGAGGAATGGGAAGGAGTAGGTCAGCGACGCTGTTGTTAAAAAAGCTCACTTGAGATGAATACTGAATGTGGAGCTCTCACCCGGACTGGACTCTTATAAAGCTAGCTTCTCCCTCGCTCAGAAAGGTGGCGGTATCAGAAGTAGACGTTAAAAATAACAACAACAAGAAAGGTGGCGGTATTCTTCTTTCTCTGAATCAACAGCAATATCACCTTCGCACTCCGATTCACTGAGACTGGACTCCTACAAAGCAACCTCCTAACAACCTTCAGAGAGTTGACGCTTTTCTTCTTTTCAGACCCAAAGCATTGTCTTTATCTGCCAACGCTACACAAGCAAACGTCAACTTTCCCTCATTCATTTGTCGTTTGGACTCCCAGAAGTACCTCAACTTCACCGTCAGCTCTCCCATCACAATGGGCGCCGCAATGACCAAGCTATGGAACCTGGTAAGTTATTTTCCATTTCTCTCTCCTTTTCCCCAACAATTCATGGTGTGATTTCTTCCCCTTAGGGTTACATCTTTGGAAGTTTCCGAAATCCGCCTGGTGAGTGTGGTGACACACACTGGCAAGACACTTCGCCATACTCTCTTGATGAAGGCATTCTATGCCTCGCTCGTTGTGACCTATCTCCTTCATTACTATTATTATTTGACATATGATGTCCTCGACTATGTGGTCATGTAGTCAGGTGGTGTCCTTGCCTGCTTTTGTCTTCCCAAGTCCACACAACAGTTCGCTAACAGTAAAATAGACCCGCAAAGACGCAGTAAAAATGTGCGTATTTAGATCGATTGCATGATGAGAATATTATTCTGCTAATAAGGTGTTCGCTTTGTATAGAGTCGGCCGGGTTCTGCAATTGGCCACGACAATCATTTGTCTCGCCCAGGTCATTTTCAAATACACCAAAGGGACTACCATCCATGAGTAAGTACAGAGGGGTAAGAATACCTTTTGACATCCAACATATTCACCAAATGCTTTCTTAGCAATGGATGCTGGGAAGTTGAATGCGTCTTCTACTTCATTTCCATGTTGACTGAGCGAGATCGCAAGCTGGTACAGGCAGCGCAGACATCGCGCTCCTATCCTAGAAGAGGCGCGGTAGAGCACCTCTTCAAACCTGGTGCTAAAGTTGTTACTCGGGTGTTGACCTCTCATCCCCGGTCATAAGAAGTGCCAGGGAGAAATCTATAGAGCGGTTTGAGTGTAAAGGTTGTGGGTAGGCCCTTTTAAATGCAATTGTTGTACGATACCCCCTAGAAAGCTGTTAGCTTGAGACCTCTGGTCAACTTGTCTAGGCGTTTTCACATCCAGTTTATGCGTTTCCTTCAATAACGGAGGCTTAACATAAGTGTGACCATGTTAATTCAATCATGGATAATGCATTTTGGGCTTGAACTTCGGCGTTTTACACCGACCTCGCGGCGTTTTCGACGGGTTAGCATATGCCTCACTCGTGATCGGAGTTCCAAGAAACAAACAACCCAGCATTGGACTGTATTTGCTGGACTGGTGCTGGTTTGTGTTAGTAGGATTGCTTATTCTAATTGATGCGCCCTCATGAGGAATATGGAACGGATCCATGTAACAGGCAGGGCTTGAAGAGGTGAGCACCTGAAATTGAACCAATGTGACAAGGGCAGAGTTCTGGGCTTGGAACAGTAGTTCAATTCAGCTAATAAACTGCTTTGGTCTCGAAGACCTTGTTGATCCTCTCAACCTCCAAGGGAAGGCTGGGCTTCAAGGCCTTCTTATGCCAAAGGGAAACGGTACGTACTTGAGGTACGNGAAGACCTTGTTGATCCTCTCAACCTCCAAGGGAAGGCTGGGCTTCAAGGCCTTCTTATGCCAAAGGGAAACGGTACGTACTTGAGGTACGTATCAAGCCTTGTCGCCTGAGGCTTCAAGGCATCTATCTAGCAGCCAGCATACATGTGAATCTTCTGAATGCCTTCATTCATTCTCCATCTTCCTTCTGGCGCTGTCCTTCATCTGAGCGCCCTGCTTCTTGCTTGGTTGGCTGGGGTTGCTTCTGGAATGACTGGGGATTGTCTCATGGTGTTTCATCAGCGTCAGTGGCCGTGGGTCCGGCCGAGGGTCCGGCCGAGGGTCCAACCGGGGTGAGTGTTGCGGCCGGAGGCCACCGGGCATCTCGAGGCTAATGCCAGGCGTTGAGGCTCTGCTGAGCCTTGCGACCCTGACCCTGGACTGTGGGCGATGTCCGTGTGACAACCAACCACAAGGGCATCATTTCGTATGATGAGCAGAAAGGGAGAGTATGAACATAAGTGCGGCAGGACTTGTGAATGGAGGCATATCCGCTCGAACCTGAATACTTTCCGTCTGCAGTATCTCTCCCCGTTGATTGATCCGTTCTCCATCTCTAGCATCAAACAGAGAAGGCGGATGGATGAAAGACAGTTCCCGGTCTTTTAATTCCTTGGTCTACACGCCCTTACCACGTCAATCACTTTCAGTTTTACTCTTAAGAGCACATCAATGACATTGCGCTTCAGGCAAAGTAGCTTCAAATCATGTTACAATTTTTTTTGGGCACCAATCGTTCAATCCCAATGTTGTGAATTTTCTGCCTTTGCTGCTTGCCTGCCTGCCAAAAGCAGTTCTCAGTCTTTCAGCCACGGTTCGATCAACACCTTTCCCCTCCCTTCCATTCCCTTTCCACACTCCTGAAACGCCCCTACACCGACATGACATGTTGGATGTTAATCCCCAAGATGATCCCAATTCCATGGGAGTCCGAACTTCTGTTTGAAAAGAAAACCACAACGACAACAGCAACAGCAACGAGAATCCTGAACTGCAAGGCATTGCAGCTGGAAGACACGTTCTGTTTCTTTCATAGCCATCGCATCCATCGCACCCATCCACGCTCACCCCATTCCCTCAACTCACCCTTTTTTCTTCCCATGCAAAGTGTCGAATGAACAAAGATAGTAAGGAGGTAGTTAGGTACGCGTGCCAATCATGGTAATGCTCTATGTACACGGGACTTGCAAAAAGGAAAAACGGAAAGGAAGTAAAGGGAAAAAAAAAAAAAAAAAAACCACGACCACCTCCAACTACCAAAATCCTCCTGAAGACGTTCTGAGGGCGCGAGTCAATATTATTTTTGGCCCATTCCTACCCCATGCCGCCGCTTCGGAGTAACGGCTTACTCCCATCTTCACGACTGCGAAGGGTCCGCGCTCAATGCCCGCCCAACAGCGCTGCGATATCCTTCAGTGGATTCATTGCACTGGAAAGAATGCGACGTGTCCCCTCTCCCAAGCTTAACCTCTGCGGTATTACCCAGTTGGAGTGCTACTGCAACCTGCAGGGGTAAGAACCCTTTGCCACTCAGGTCATTCCTGCATCCCCGACGGGATGTCAAAACACTTGCGAGTTGGAGAAGCTTGGCCAGTCGCACGCCATTTCAATTCCGAGCGCCGTCTCCAAAAGTCGTGGATTGGCCTCGAATCTCTTGGGGGTTGAGGGGAAAGGTTGCAATGCTTCCAGCAGGCGAAAACCGCCTGGGTACGGCAAGGTGAAAGAGGCATGCATAGTCAGGAGGGGCTATCGCTACCAGGATCCCGCAGCGGTGCAGAAAGCGTATCTGGCACATGTCAATTGGTCCGCTGTCCAATCTCTTTTTGACATCCAGAAACCAGGTGTCGTGTCACGATGCGACGATGGTCTCTCCAAGTCCTCCTAGGGCCGCATTAGGAAGGCATCCTGGAAATTTGCGTTGCCCGTTGCATTCTTCACAGTGAATAGAACGCTAGAAAATATACAATACCATCTTTGGCCGTCCCAAACCCTCCCGCCCTCGCTGTTTAAAATCTGGTCTGGTCACCTTTCCTGCTCCCGAACCCACAACCAAACTTGAACACTCAGCCGTCTGCCCGTCTGTCGTCTCTCGGGCATTGTTCTCAACATCCAGCTTGCCTCGCTCTCGTTGTTTCCCCCGCCAAAACCACAAGCATGGCAGCCCAGCCTGCAGAGCGGCAGCCATTGCTTAGCAATGAGGAGCAAGCCGCAGTCGGTATTCTTCCCGCCTCGCATTGGCAGCAGCAGTCCACCGTAGAGGACCCCAACGATGATTCGGCTTCGAGCATTGGATCATTCATGTCCAGCACCGCCTCGCTGAGCTCGACCATTTTCCAGTATCGGACCATTCACGGAAGAACATATCACGGCGAAATTGGCAATGCTGAATCTTGGGAGCCCAACGATGAGCGTCACAATGAAGCGTTGGATCTTGCGTAAGTCTATCACTACATACCTCTTCCCCCTTGTCAATCCGAATCTAATTCATAAGATAAAGTCATCATGTGTACACGGTGGTACTCGATGGAAAGCTCTATAATGCTCCTCTCGATAAAAAGAAAGTTCAGAAAGTCGTCGATATTGGAACAGGAACGGGCTTATGGGCAATGTGAGTCTTACAAAGCTCCGCCGCTAATGCCTCGCTAATATCTGTGTTCTCTCCAGCGACTTTGCCGACGAATTTCCAAATGCTGAAGTAATCGGTACGGATATTACCCCCATTCAACCCTCCTGGGTTCCGGCCAATGTAAAGTTTGAACTCGACGATTGTAATAGAGAGTGGACTTGGCCGGACAATACTTTCGACTTCGTCCATATGCGAATGTTATTCGGTATTATCGAGGATTGGGACGCTATTTTTCGCCAGGCTTACCGTACCTGTAAGCCCGGTGGCTATACTGAAAGCTTTATTAGCGAAAGTAGCTTCAGGAGCGAAGATGGGACAGTGAAGGATGATAGCGCTATTGCTCAGTGGGGAAAGGTTTGGAATGCGGCAGGGAGGAAGATGGGACGGACATTTGAGGTTTACGCTCACAATCTCCAGCAGAAGGGTATGGAGGCGGCGGGCTTCGTGGATATTGAAGTCAAAGAGTACTACATCCCTGTTGGTGTTTGGCACAAGGACAAGGAACTGGCCGAAAAGGGCCTTTGGTGGAAGTTGCATGTGGAGAGTGATCTTGAAGGTAAGTCTCCTTTTATGGTAAAGTTGTGGCTGGAGACATGCCGGGATTAACTACTAATGAGTGGTTACACAGGCTGGCTGAACTACCCGTTCAACGCGGTGATGGGGTGGACTCCGGCGGAGACTGGCGTCTATGCCGCTCAGGTTAGGAAGGAGCTCAATAACCCGAAGATCCACACCTACACTATGGTGCGTTCTGTATGGGGTCGGAAGCCAGAGTAAGAACTCTTTGGACATGGGGATGGAGGAGCCAGAGGACGAGTTATAAAGGCGTGGGGATCCTCCAGAACCCACCATGTAGACTGCTTCGGGCGAATGCATATCTTGCTTTCCACGCATACGTTCCGGGAGGGCTGAGGGCTCGTTGACATTATGGTCAAAGATATATCAAGTTTTCATATCTCACCTAACTAGAGGATAAAATGTTGATGGGACTTGGCCTTTGGTGAGCATTTCATTTCAATTATGTATTATTATGCTTGTCCGTGACCGAGAGATCTGGATACCAGTCCGGCCCATGGACCGGCCTCGAAGTTCTTGGGGGTTAGAGCGCGATCCACAACTTGCGTTTCGAGAGTCTTACCCGGTAAGCCTGCCCGGTAAGCTTCGTGATCTTTTTCAACGACAACAACGAAGGTACTGTGATGGCTTGGCATGCCAGCACCTGACATCACCTGTAGGCATCTGGGATCTGGGCTTGGATCCCATCTGTCATTGCATATAAGAACCTCTCTCCTTCCATCCGATGTATCTAGCTTCTTCTTTCTTCCTCATCTTTAATATCTTATTACATTCGTCAGAGCCTTTTGGAGCCTCGCTGCCCTTAACTCTACGTGCCGTGACAGNCTTGGATCCCATCTGTCATTGCATATAAGAACCTCTCTCCTTCCATCCGATGTATCTAGCTTCTTCTTTCTTCCTCATCTTTAATATCTTATTACATTCGTCAGAGCCTTTTGGAGCCTCGCTGCCCTTAACTCTACGTGCCGTGACAGGTACCTTTTTCGTAACAAAACCCTCTAGCTTACCCAGGTGCAACTTACAAAAGAAATACAGCCAAAGAGGCGTTTCAACCTACGTTTTCACGACTAAAGCCACTGAAGCCGCTATATTAACCCACCACAACAGCATCAACACCAAAAATACTAAACTCTCAACGCAATACCATTACCCAACGGAGCTCCCCGGGTAAACCAAGTCCATTTCACCAGCCCACCCAATTTACCGTTGTCGCTTACCAGGGAAGCCCAAAAAAATCTCGGATCACGCTCTTAGGGGAGAAGGTTGCAACGCTCCCAGCGGTCGCCAACCTGGCAATGGCGGAGAACAGTGAGCCCTCCAATTTATGCAAACCCCCACCAACGCAAAAGCCCCGTAATGTGCAAGCATTATTCATGCCGGATTAGTGTACTACCCTCTGGCTGGTACGCCGGCTCCATCAGATGCAAAACCACCGTGTAATGCAAGGGAAAATGGCCTGCCCCAATTCTTGGTTGCATAAAAGGGGGGCCTCGGTGTCTCACTCTACACGTACTTGGGGGCTAGGGACCTTCTTGGCGCCAAGTACAACCTGAATCCCATAGAGGTGCAGAAAGTGTGCTTGGCACGCCACATCAAGAGATGTTGAGAATGTCCCTGCCACGTGCCTCTGGGTCCAACACCCTTTCCTTGAAGTACCAAGCTCACCAAGATGAAAGCTCGCCTGGCCCATGCACTTCAGTTGCCCAGACATGCCTTTTCGTGTGCCTATTTCAGCCCTTTAGACCCGCCGCTTCCTCTTCCTCCTTTCATAGTCTCATATTATAGCTAGTGATCCATAGCAGTCCCACAAGAGGGCATCGCGGAGAATCCGCGTGGGTCTCACTCTTTCCCCTTGTTTGCGTTCTTCACAGTGGATAGAACGGTAGCAACTGTACAATACCCCTCCTGCTCTCGCTGTTCATAATTGGCCTCGAACACACAACCAAACTGGAACCTTCGGCCATCTATCGTCTCCACGGGTTTTCTTCTCAACATCCACCTTGCCGACATCTCGTGCCACATATCGTTTCACTCGTCGAAACTACAAGCATGGCGCCCAACACCAAAAGCCCCAAAAGCCTAGAGAACAAGGGATCATCGTCGACAGCCGGGCTTGCAAAGGTTCCGATATCGATGTTGCTCAGCAATGAGGAGCAAACCACAATCGGTATTTTCCCTGCCTCGTATTGGCAACAGCAATTCACGGAAAAGAAACCCGACGATAGATGTATTCCCAGGGCCAGGACCGCCTCGCTCACCGAGTCCATCTTTCAGTATCGCCACATCCATGGAAGAACCTACTATAGCGATCTCGGCAATGCAGAATCATGGGAACCCAATGATAAGCGTCATATTGATGCAATGGAAATTGCGTAAATACCTGCCTGAACATAATCTAAGTATCGTGGACATTGGTTGTACATGCTGACCACCGTAACAGCCACCACGCTTATACAGTCACTATGGGACACAGGTTATATCGCGCTCCACTTGATAAGAGCAAGGTCCTAAAGGTGTTGGACATTGGCACAGGAACTGGCCTGTGGACAATGTAAGTCTTACTCCACAAGTCTTGCGTACAGGTCTCGAAGCGCTTCCTGATGTTGCGCCCAAGGTCAGACAGACAGGCGATTCGAGCCCTGTCAGGTATAAACCCCAATCACCGTTCTAACAGTATATCTGGTGCTGTCTAGTGACTTCGCCGACGAATTCCCCGAAGCCGACGTCACTGGTACCGACATCACCCCTATTCAACCTTCCTAGGTGCCTGCCAACGTCAGTTTTGAACTTGATGATTGTAACCAAGAATGGACCTGGCCCAGACAACACCTTTGACTTTATTCATGCGCGTATGCTAGTTGGTGTTATCGAAGACTGGTATGAGTTGCATCGCCAGGCCTTCCGGACTTGTAAACCGGGTGGTACGTACCCCCTAACCTCTTTCATCCATCGATTGTCCATTGACAATCACTTACACAAGTCCCATGAAGGCTACATCGAATCTTTCGTCGGTTGCACGACTTTCCAGTCTAACGATAGTACGGTAAAAGAGGACAGTGCTATTTCACAATGGCATAAGGTGTTTAATGAAGGTGGAAGAAGATTCGGTCGAACATTTGAGGTTTACGAGAACGATCTCCAACGCAAGGCTATGGCAGCTGCTGGCTTTGTGGATATTGTGACAAGGGCTGTGATCAGGGCTTGGAACAGTAGTTCAAATTCAGCTAATAAACTACTTTGGTCTCGAAGGCCTTGTTGATCCTCTCAACCTCCAGGGGAAGGCTGGGCTTCAAGGCCTTCTTATGCCAAAGGGAAACGGTACGTACTGGGGTACGTACTGGTCCTTGTCGCCTGAGGCTCCAAGGCATCTATCTAGCGACCTGTATACATGTGGATCTTTCTGAATGCCTTCATCCATTCTCCTTCTTCCTTCTGGCGCCGGCCTTTGCCCGGGTGCTCTGCTTCTGCTTGGTTGGCCGTGATTGCTCCTGTGATGATGAGGTGGCTTTGTGATGATGTTTAGCGCCGTCAGCAGTTCTGGGATTGGCTCGTTTAGCCTGGTGGCGTTGCGGGGGTTCGGGTAAGCCGTGCTCGTAGCCGAAGGTCCGGCCGAGGGTTCGACCGAGGTGAGTGTTGCGGCCGGATGCCACCGGGCATCTCGAGGCTAATGCCAGACGTTGAGGCTCTGCTGAGCCTTGCGACCCTAACCCTTGGACTGTGGGCAATGTCCGTGTGACAGATATTGAGTATAAAGACTACTTTATTCCTATATGTGTCTGGCACCCTGAGAAGGAAGCAGCGGAATTCGGTCTATGGTGAAAGTTAGCCCTTGAGTCGGATCTTGAAGATAAGCTTGCGTGTGCAGCGAGCACTCGGTTTGCAGCGAGCACCCCACCACTCCACAATCCGTGACTTAACAAGGTCAATGCTAATGTCTCCCAACAGGATACCTTAACAACATCTTCAATATCTTGGTAGGATGGACTCCGGAGGAGACCAAGTCGTATGCTGACCAAATCAAGAAAGAGTGGAATAATCCCAATATTCACGGTTATATCGTGGCACGCAGTGCATGGGGAAGGAAGCCAGAGTAGGTACCAGAGGACACTCAGAAGGCTAGATGATTGTGGACTGTTTCTGTGGTTTTAGGCACGGATTTTGGAATCAAACTTGAACGACATTGATACCCCCCTTATCAACACCCTGCCAGGCCTGCCAGCCTTGTGCCCCGTGCCGGGTGTCCTCGAACCGCTCGCATCACCAGCTCAACCTGCATCAACCACATCAGTCAAACAACACCAAGACTGTCCCTCTTGATTGCCATGGATTCTTTTACCAAAGAAATAAGCGTCAGGTCCAGCGACGTGTTCCTCACCACCACCGAGATTCCCATCGCGGGGTTTTTGAAGACCGACCGACCTCAAAGTGAGTCTCAGTTCAGTCTCAACTCACCATCCATCTCACCACCCCACAAACTAACCATGGCATCTTACAGTCTCTGCTCAGCTCATATTAAAGTCATATATCAACTGTTGTCTTATCGGCGGCGTTTCAGAAGACGATTATTAGTTCTGGATGCACTTCACTCCCACCTCGTTCAATACCCGAATCTCACAAAATGTCGCCAACCCTGCAGTCGGCCAGATATCACAACGGTCAATACCAGCTGGCATGACGGTCAGAAGCTTCCAGAGCCACCCGTTGGGTTGATCCGTCTCGCCCATTCCCGCAAAGTTAGTGTTTCAAATATTTTTTCACTTACTAGCTCACCCCTCCATCTAACTATCAACTGACTTCCCCTCCTTCGCCCAGGTGGTCAAGAATTTCATCAACTTCGACAAGACATCCATTCAGACATCCATTCATTTCCAGCTTCTGGACGGCACCACGTATGACATCAGAGGCAACGACACGATGTATGGCAAGGCCGACCGAAGTGCATGGAGTAAGCGACAGGCCACCCTGATCCTGTATATCTGTGCAGATTGGATGTGGCGGTTGAAAACAAAGCTCATTTCAAGGCCACCTCTTGACGTCAGTAAACGACAGATTCCCCCACGCTAGAATAAGACAGATTCACTTTTTTTATAGGTTTCTGATTCTTTCCTCTTACATCAACATTTTCACATCTACGGGGAAAAAAACGGAAAGAAGGTAGAAACCCAATTTTTGTCTTCTTGTCGCTTTCCCTTTCACTCCCTTTTGTTTTTTCCACTTCTCTCATACTGATCCTTGGCATACTTACACTATAGATGAAACTTCCGCGCAAGGCAAAGCTCTTCTCCAGCCCAACCCAACGCTTCATGCTCGTCGTCGAGGCGAATTCAATACGAAAACGGCTTAGAGTCTTCCCCGCTCCTATTGTTAGAACAACTTGATGTTCAAATGGTATCGAGGCCCGCCCTTCAATCAACATGACTCGTCACATTTTCATGTGCCCAAATGTCTCCGAATCAACTTGTCGGGTGGGGGGAACCCCGTCAGCTCTATCAAGTCACAACTTTCTTCAACATGTTGTTCACTGCCAGTCCAACGATGGAGACGACATGTACCTTTTCGAGACCTGTCACTACGCGGCGTGACCTGGTTGAGACGCAACTGCAGCCTCTGTTGAAGCAGACTACCGTCTTGGCAGTCGATCCACACATGGACCTCAGTCATGTATATATATATCGAGGGTCTCCCTCTCATCATTTACCTACTCTCTTTCAGCTCTTCAGTCAATCAATCAAGGAATTCTCTTGCCGATCCTCTGCCCCAAATTCCCTGTGCCCACTCATGTGCTTCAACAGCCTCCGCCCTCCACTGGTGCATGGCCGCTGCAGGGGAAAAAGAGCCCCTACAAGTTGATGTGGAACTCGTCGGGGTCAAAAAGTGGGGATTCCAATTCGACTGACGGTTTATCCACGCCTTGGCGATTACTGTGCCCGTCTTGGCTTGCACAGTCGAATGGGGCGAGCGTCCTGACGGCCATTGAACAATGTAACGCTTTTTGGTGGACTGAACTCGTCGATCCGGCGACCGACCTTGAGACGTTGCAACGTTCGGTGGCAGGGGACTGCAGGATACCACAGCCATGGCATAGCAAACAGAAGCTATTTGGATCCCGCAGCTTGCAGAAGCGATGTTTGGCACCTGTCGATTGGTCCGATAGACACACCCCTGGAAATCCAGAACCCAGTCTTCCACGGCACGATCACGGTCTCACCAATTGCACGGCCCTAGGGCCGCATCAGGAAGGAACTCCAGCGATTTGTGGTCTCTCGTGCGCGCTTCACAGTAACGCGACCGTGAAAGAGACTGTACACTCTTGCCTTTGCCGTACGATACTCCCCTCCACAAATTGGTTTAAAGTCCTGCCCATGGAACGACTCTCTCCCAAGTCCCAGGTCCTAAACTCACAACGTCACACAATTTCTCCCAGAGCTTCTGGCTTCTTCACTCTCGCTCCCCTGACACCAAACCGACTCGGCTGTCCTTGCCGCAGTCACAACCATGAGTTCCAGCACGCAAAGCCCTCAAAGCCCGAAGAGCCCTAAGGGCAAAGCGACCTCGCCGGCACCCGCAGCTGCCCCGACCCCGCTCAGCGCTGAGGCGCAAAACGCAGCTGGCATTCTTCCTGCAACCTATTGGACGGAGCAACCGGTAACTACTTCAAGCGCATTCTTAGTCACAAAGTTGGCTTGCACTTGCTGATACGTCCACTCATGTTTGCAGCTTCCTGAAGAGGATTTCGACGATGGGGCGTCTAGCCTTGGCTCAGTTACCTCCGCCACCGCTTCTCTAAGCTCAAGCATTTATCAGTACCGCGAAGTCCACGGGAGAACGTACCACGCCGAAATTGGTAGCGCCGAGGCATGGCAGCCCAATGATCAACGCCACGTTGATGCGATGGAGATTTTGTAAGCATCTGCGCAAACCCCTGGCAACACAGCCCTGCCTTCACGGACAAAACAGCTGACAACCGGACAAGGCATCATTGTATACTGGTACACATGGGAGGAAAGCTATATTTCTCCCCTCTCGAACAAAAGAAGGTTCAAAAGGTACTCGATATTGCGACGGGTAATGGCATGTGGGCAATGTAAGCCTTTTCCTCTACGTTGTCTTCTATCAGGATGATTTACCTGACTGTATACTCAGTGACTTTGCCGACGAATTCCCCAATGCCGAAGTCATAGGCACGGATGTGTCCCCTATCCAGCCTTCCTGGGTCCCCCCCAACGTCAAATTTGAGTTAGACGATTGCAACAAAGATTGGACCTGGCCTGACAATACGTTCGATTTTATTAATTTGCGTTTCCTAGGAGGAGTTGTCGATGACTGGTATAGCCTTTTTCGTAATGCCTATCGAGTCGCTAAACCCGGGGGCTATGTTGAGAGTTATGGTACGGGATGTCGATTCTTGTGTGACGACGGGACATTGAAAAAGGGTTCTGCTCTGGAACAATGGGCTAAGGTTTTCCAAGAGGGTGGTAGAAAACTTGGAAGAACATTTGCGATATACGAAGAGGATCTCCAGCGGAAAGGAATGGAGGCAGCTGGATTTATTGATATCGAATTCAAAGATATTCAAGTCCCGGTAGGTGTCTGGCACCCCGAGAAGGAAGCATCGGAAAGGGGTCTTTGGTGGAAGTTAGCCGTTGAGGCGGATTTGGAAGGTAAGCTGGGTCGTCATTAACCCCCTCTCCGCACCCGCCTTCCCTCTTCCTTCATGAGCATTGATCCAGCCAATCCTGACATACGCTCTAGGATACATCAACTACATCTGGAATTCAGTCCTTGGCTGGACTCCGGATGAAGCGAAAGTCTTTGCCCGTTATATGAGAAGGGATTTGAATGATCCTAACATACACTCATACTTCATCGCGCGTGTTGCATGGGGTCGGAAGCCGGAATAAGCATCGATATAGTGGGAGCGACTGGTTGGGAGCCACATTGACCGGGAGGATAGATATGTTTTGAGATTTTGTGATAGGATCGGCAAGATGCGTTGCGGTTTTGAGTACACAGAACCGCCCCTTTCTATTTGGACAACGACAAGACTTAGGTGCATGTTGTGAGATCACGAACAACGAAATCAAGCGATTGTATGAGGTTTATTGAGTGTCTGTGCTATTAAGAGGAGGAGTGACTGCCGAGGTCTGGGCAGGGCACGGACTCACCAACACATGTTGTTGTTGTTGTTGTTGTTGTTATTTTTAACGTCTACTTTCCCGTGGGGCATAAGACGTGCCGCATTGGTGAATCTAGCGTACAAAATTAAGAGCAATGCCCTAACTGTCCACCAAAACCATTAATCCGAGGATAAACCAAGGCTTATTGCCAATAAATATTACGTGTTGCCCATAGCGTAAACGCGGCCCGACACCTCCAATCAAATCGCCCAGTGAGCGAGCCGCCAGTATATGGCGGGACCTGTAGAACAAAGGAAAGCAAACTCACTCCTCTCCGCTCTCGCTCTCACTCTCCTCCTCCCGCAAAGCCTCCTCTCGTCTCCTTACACGGTGAACTAGCCTGTCCAAGTCCACCGTAACCCTCTCGATTTCGTGGCCGTGGCCAACCTCCACCCCTTCGCCCCGTAAAAACCCCGTAAGGTTGTCGGCGGTGCCCCCGTCGTCGATGTGTTGTTGCCAGAGTGACTGGCGCCATGCCTTTC
>RAOO01000224.1:0-15043 GCA_009805345.1 Neurospora sp. FGSC 26628 | reverse complement strand
GTACTGAGCTCGTAAGCTATTGCAGCTTGAGAGGGTATTGTTTTGAGTCTCACGGTGCCGATCGCACTCCATCCCTATGCAATACGGAAGGGATGGAGCTACAAAAACCGCCGATACCGCCGACTGTGCTCGACGTCGAAGAACGGAAAAGAAGAGCATTTGCCGACGTCGACGAATTTACGGTAACAACACATGAGCGTTCGCTTTGTAAGAAGACCAAAGGCCAGCGAGAACGCGYGTGGTGTCTATGGAACAGGTATGTACCTTATCATTTTGCTGTTTTCTTTGATATTGCGTACTAATGCATTTTAGATTTGTCACAGATGTGTTACAATTAACACAAAAAGAGGCTGATAAGATTTGGTTTAGTGTGTGCCGAAACAAGAAAAAGTCCATTGCTATCTGCAAGAGCTTTCTGGCCGACTATACACGCTATGCAAGATGTAGGCGTCTGTGTATAGACGGGACCGAGGTGTGACGAACCGTTACATGCACAGGAGTATATCGCTGGGAATAAGAACAACGGTCGCAGTAGCCAAAAGGTACTGATCGATTGTGAAAGCTATTGCTTGCTGAAGAGCCCAGTAGACAGAAGGCCTGGGAAGGCCTTCTTTATGTACTGGTCCTTCAGTGTGCGCCGATGCGCCGGTGAGGTCATTCCCGGCCAACCGGCGCGGCCCTGATTGGTCTAGCTAACTGCTTACATAAGGGATCCCTTATTGGATCGTAACACGAGGAACAGAARCAGGTACCAWCAGTTCAATCAGTAGTGACTATTATTGCTGTATGGAAGCATATAGTAGCTCAAGCTGATGCTGTAGTGCTCGCGAAGAGAAGGGATCAAGATTCAAAYGAAGATTCAGACGAAGATTCCGAACAATGGACATTGCTTGGCAACCGTGGGAAGGCCCGTGGAGAGGTTATCCAGGTAGATTTCAGACGAAGATTCCGAACAATGGACATTGCTTGGCAACCGTGGGAAGGCCCGTGGAGAGGTTATCCAGGTAGATTCCCTCCTTACCCATACCGATACTGTGTACTGACATTTCTTCTCACAGTKGATCCAATCAACTCTTGCACAAAAAGTTCAACCTCACATGCAAACAAACATTTGAGAAAACCGAAGCCACAACAGACGATGTTCTGCTTATTCTTAGCACTTTGTGGGAACGCGCAGTCGATATACCTTGTGATCCTAGACATYGGCTTGCCTTTYATACATTGGTGCTTATAGGAAGCATTGGCTTTCGGCCCGGCACTTATGAGAACATGCTTTATCGAYAAGTCAAGCTACTTGTCGTTCGCGATCCCGRTACAAAGCAGGCAAGGCTTGTTGCTGAGATCACGATCAATCAAAACAAGCTATCGGCTAACAAGATTGATAAGGGGGCAGATGTGTATGTATTCTTGCCTTTAACCGTTGATCCAAACTAACACTTTTNTCCCGATACAAAGCAGGCAAGGCTTGTTGCTGAGATCACGATCAATCAAAACAAGCTATCGGCTAACAAGATTGATAAGGGGGCAGATGTGTATGTATTCTTGCCTTTAACCGTTGATCCAAACTAACACTTTTYTAGGGTGATCTTTTCTGCTACTATGGTACCATGCCAGATCGTTTGTTTAGTTACGTTTGTAGCTATTCAAGCTCTACATGATGATGCCTTCGAAACAGAGTTTTCGTCCYTCGACGAATTACTTCAGCGTCCAAACTTGGAAGATGTTGATTGCATTGAACTTAGGTGGAAGGATGGGATGCAGGAAAAGCCYATCTTTCCCTTAAAGTACTACARATTTCTGGAACTTTGGAACCGGACATGGTTGGTAGCGGGGAACAGAAACACTCTCCGCCCCTATGCGCTGCGAATCGGCGGTGGAAATAAAATTGATGGTAAGAAACTTTTACCTGTTTCTCTTACTATTTTGCTTACAATTTTTACACAAGGTTGGCGGTCATGATGGGCTGGGAGAGTGCGATGGAAAAGGGGAATTGGGTTAATATTGATGGGGGGTATGGGTGGAGGGGGGTTTCTTCGTGATGCGGTGCTCTTACTGCGAGGTCAACGAGAGATGGAACCACAGCAGATATTAGGGGACTTTCTCAAAAGAAATGAACAAGAAAGAGAGAACGGATGATGGATGAACCATAAGCAAGAAACACAACAGCTTCAGAAGCATCAACATCAACAACCACAACCAACAACCACACAACAACACAACAAACTTGCCAGTCATAGCGCTTTTGCTTTGCAGCTTTTCGCATTTCGGACGGCGTTCAACCAGGAGTTACTCTTTCATTTTCGGGGTAAAAAAGGGGGAGCATTGATCATTCCGGGATCCTTGGGATAGGACACTCATGATACCACACAACACGCATTCACTAAAGCTTTTCTCTTTTCTTTCGCGTTTGTTTTCTTGTTTCAATGTCAGATAGGATCTATCCTGGCTCTCTGTCAGCATCAGCATGGATTCTTATCTTCTTGCATGTATGATCCAAGAAAGTCAATGGTTTTGGTTGGGTTATATGTAGAGGGACAAGGGCTTGGTGGGGAGTTATAGAAGTGGAAGATACTAAGCCACCTGATTCAGATACCAAATACCTACTCTATACGTGACCGTACAATCATTCGCTCGCCTGGACCGGCAGCAACAGCTTTCCAATCACAAGCCCGATCCGTCAAACCATAAATCCGAATACGTCTGCATAAGCAACCAATGACGCCATTGCATTACCTCTCTATTTCATTGGCGAATTCCACGTCTTTGACTTGTTCACTTTTCTTTGCCGGACAGATAGTGGTGGTCAGCAAAGGCGAGGGACGACCACAAGATGGCTTGCATGGCGGGATTGAGACGAGAGCGGGAGTAGCCGATGTGGCAAAGCACAGACTCGAATGCCAAGAGATGGCTCAATTGAACTCCCCTTTTTGTAAGGAAGTATCTTTCAACACAAGACGGAATGTTGAACACTTTTGCTTGTGGTTTGGGATTTTGTGAGATGTTTGAGAGGGGTGAAGTAAAGAGAGGCCATCCACGTAGTATGCAGTCAGGCATACATACTTCTACATCTGAATGCTGCACCGTTGTTGTTGTTGTTGTTGTTGTTGTCAATCGTATTCGTACTCGCCGCGTTCCGAAAGACGTTGAAACTTTCAAACATGACACGGCTTTCCTTTGCAAGACCGAGACCTCAGATTGAACAGCTCCAATCGTCTCTTTCCATGGTCGAAACCGTCAGATCCGATTTCCCCCATGGCATGATCTTGGGCTGAGGTTACCAGTGCGGTAAGCATAATTGGGTATGATCTTTGAAGGGTACGTACCGTTCAAACGGGAATCCGAATACGAATTGCTCTTCTGATTGGCTGAGAGACATCAAACTGCCCGACTCCTATTCACCCGGAGGGAAAGCTGCTCCCGAGAGGTGGTCCCTGGGCGTTGCCAAGCTGGTGGAGGAAGTGTTCTGCTGTCAGTTTACCACTGCCCTTGGTCCCTATCGACCTATCGCCTTGGTTCTAGTGTAGGAAGACCGACTTTATAAAAATTAAGTCGAGTCGCCCATCTTCTCCCTTTTTACCCCCCTCCTCAGGCTTCATTCATTCTCCTGCTTGTTTTGTTGCCGGCGTCCACGACTTTAGTTCTTCCCCTCCACGCCTTCTTCCCCCCTTCTCCAACCATGGGCATCCTGCAAGTCGTTGCGGGACCGCTGTCCCAGCAGTTTTCCCAGCTGGGGACTGTGTCGCAAATCGGTGTCGCGATCGCCTCCTTCTTGTTTGTCGCCCGTTGTCCTCAACGTCCTCCAGCAGTTCCTCTTCAAGAAGCCCAATGAGCCGCCTCTCGTCTTCCACTGGTTTCCTCTCATCGGTAGCACCATTACGTATGGTATGGACCCGCCGCGGTTCTTCAAGGAGAACAGGGAAAAGGTAAACACTGCCCGCCCCCTTTTGGGCTACGCGCGGACTTGGCTTGCTAACAACTTCCGCGCTCGAACAGTAGGGCGATTGCTTCACCTTCATCCTCCTCGGAAAGAAGACCACTGTCTACGTCGGCCCCAAGGGCAACGATTTCATCTTGAACGGCAAGATTCGCGATGTCAACGTCGAAGAGATTTACACCGTCCTTACCACCCCTGTTTTCGGCAAGGATGTCGTCTACGATTGCCCCAACTCCAAGCTTATGGAGCAGAAGAAGGTTAGCAGAGGAAAAATGATAGAAGTGGTAAACAGCGTGCTAACATACGGTTCCCACAGTTCATGAAGATTGCGCTCACCACCGAGGCTTTCCGCCAATACGTCCCCATCATCTCCGATGAGGTTACCAACTACCTCAAGAGAACCGCCGACTTCAAGGGCAAATCCGGCATCGTCGATATCCCCCCAAGATGGCTCAGATCACCATCTTCACCGCCTCGCACACTCTTCAGGGCAAGGAGATTCGCGACAAGTTCGACGAGACGCTCGCCGACCTCTACCACGACCTCGACATGGGTTTCTCTCCCATCAACTTCATGCTTCACTGGGCCCTCTTCCCTGGAACAACCGCCGCGACTACGCCCAGCGCACCGTCGCCAAGATCTACATGGACACCATCAAGGAGCGTCGCGCTCGCGGCGAGACCGGCGCCCAGGACATCATGTGGCACCTGATGAACTCGACCTACAAGGGCGGCGTCCCCGTTCCCGACCACGAGATCGCCCACATGATGATCGCGCTCCTCATGGCCGGCCAGCACTCTTCGTCCTCCACCAGCTCCTGGATCATGCTCCGCCTCGCCTCCCGCCCCGACATCATGGAGGATCTCTACAACGAACAAGTCAAGAACCTCGGCGCCGACCTGCCCCCGCTCACCTACGAGGACCTCGCCAAGCTGCCCCTGCACGCCGCCATCGTCAAGGAAACCCTCCGCCTGCACGCCCCGATCCACTCCATCATGCGCGCCGTCAAGACGCCCCATGCCCGTCCCCGGCACCAAGTACGTCATCCCGACCGACCACGTCCTGCTCGCCGCCCCCGGCGTCTCTGCCACCGATGAGTCCTACTTCCCCCAGCCCGACCTGTGGGAGCCCCACCGCTGGGAGAAGGACTCGCCCCTCGCCCCCACCATTGTCCGCAACGTCCCCAGCGAGGAGGACGATGAGAAGATCGATTACGGCTACGGTCTCGTCAGCAAGGGCGCCAATTCCCCTTACCTGCCCTTCGGCGCTGGTCGTCACCGTTGCATTGGCGAGCAGTTCGCCAATGTACAGCTGCAGACTATTCTTGCTATTATTGTTCGTAACTTCAAGTTTAGGAACGTGGATGGTAGCGATAAGGTTATTGGTACCGATTATGCTTCGCTTTTCTCGAGGCCCCTTGAGCCGGCGAAGATTTACTGGGAGAGGAGGGAGGGTTGCCAGTTGTAGGGGAGTGACAAGATGGTGAGGAAGAGAAGGGAGTGGGGAGATTAGATGGGCGTTCTTGTGGTTTCAATTATCATTTTTATACAACAACAACACTGGATGGAATTGGGTCTACGGCATATAATGATGTGATTGATCAATCATGAAAAAGAAAGAGTTCTTGGAGGCAGGATAGAGAATAGAGCTCGATGGGAGGAGAGTGTCCAGAGCAGGGGAAGAAAGAGGGAGTTGCATTATAGATAATACCTAATATCAACGAACAAACGCGGTGGCCTCATTGTCGAAGTGCACCGCATCCATCCATGGCTGTTTTGTGCAAGTGTTGATGTTGATGGTTGCTGTTTGCTGATGTTGTGTTAGTTGTGGGGTTGCCAGACTTCTGAAGACCTGCGAAAGGACAACATTACCAGTTCGCATTGGTGAGTCAAACAATCCGAGTCGAGTCTGACAACAACGAAACCCGCCAAGAACGAAACGTGTCCTGAACATTGGCTAACGACATCAAATGGGTTGACAGTAAGGAATGGAACCAAGAAGTAAAACTGAATTTCTTCATGTGAGTCATTATGGTTTTGATCGTTAAGGTCAGCTTGAAATCTTACACAACTTGGTCGATTGAATGGCTACGGGTAAGCCTTCACGTAGGTCACTCACCCGTGTTGGCCTTGAGCTAGGAGAGGGACACAGCTATTGATATCTAGGTGATTCCAGAAAAGAGAAATGACAACGTTTGTAAGACAAAGGCCAAATATGTCGATTCATCCATCGTATAACTTCTCTTTGCAGGCTTCAGAGCTTCGGTATTTAACATAGAATAGGCACTTACACATATGTACTATCTAGGAAGTCCTTCTCTTTGATCATATCAACTTCAACAAACCTGAACCAACACCATCAACAACACCATTAACGAAACCCCCAACCAACATCACAACCACCACAACCACTTCAAAGATGCCAACAAACAAATCAGGCAACCGCGGCCGTCGCCGACAGTCCCATCGCCTCCTCACCAAGTCCTCGAAAAAACCCAAACCACCATCCCCCCTCGCCGCCCTCTTAACAGCCACCATCCTCCTCCTCCTCATCGTCATCTTCCCCCTAGCCATTTCGTTCCTACCTCTTCCGGTTGGAGCTAATGCTCACTCCACTTCTACCTCTACATCCACGGTCGGGGAGAACTATGACAGCGACGAGGGCACTCCAGTGATAGCTATCGATTTCGGGATGACAAACTCGAGGGTTGCGAGCGGGTTTTGGAAAAACGGAACGGTGAAGGTTCTTGGGACGGTACCGAACTGGGTTGGTTTTAGGGCTAGTCCCGGTGTATGGGAGGGAGGGGATGAAGGAGTGGAGATTAGAGTTGGGGAGGAGGCGAGGGAGTGGGCTTTGAAGGAGGGTGGGGATGGGGCAGCGGTGTTTGATGTTAGGTACGCTTGATTCCTCCCGAATAACTCATGGCCTTGCTTGGTGAGTGGTTAGTGAACGGTTGACTAATTGCTCCAAAACCAAACAACAAAAGACGTCTCGTAGGCCGAAACTTCTCCGGTCCCGACTTTGAAAAGGAGATTCGCCATTTACCTTTCAAGGTCACACATTGTTGTGGTAGTGACGCGCCTATTATTGAGGTTGAGATCGAGGATAGAAGCATCGAACAAGAACAGGATCGTAACACGGCCGCGAAGAGGGTGTTGAGGTATACGCCTGAGCAGATCACAGCGATGATTTTCAGGGAGTTAAAGGGGATTGCTGAGAGGGCGATTGGTAGGGGGTAAGTCCTTTTCTTCCTTCCTCCCTTCCTTCCCTCTTTCCCTCTTTCCCTCTTTCCAGGTTTCTAAGTACCTTCATTGAGGCTTGGTAGCCTGCCCAACCTGGCAAACCTCGTTGTTAACCCTCCCTATTCCGCCTCTTTCTTTTTTTTTACTTCTTCGTTTTTCCTTATTTTCTACAGGTCTCTCTCCCTCTTTCCCTCCAACTGGCATTCAATCTCCCCCCATCTCGCCCCTATCTCTGACAGACTCCCATCGCAGCGTCACCGAAGCTGTCATCACCATCCCCATCGCACCGGGCCTCCGTTCCTACACCTCTCATCACCCCTCCCACATCCCCACCCAAGGAACAGCCCAGCAATTCGAAGAAACCTACAAAACCGCCCTCCAGCACGCCGCTTCCCTCGCTGGTTTAGAGGTTGTCCGCTTTGCCAAGGAACCCATCGCGGCGGCCCTTGCCTACGGGCTGGACAGGGACTCTGATGGGGAAGAGATAACGGTGTTGGTGTACGATTTGGGCGGGAATTCGCTTGATGTCACGGTGGTCACCGTGGAGCAGGGGGTCTTTGAGGTTTTGGGTAGTGAGAGGGTTGAGGGGTGGTATGGGGGGAGAAAGATAGATGGGAATGTGGCCGGGTGGGTTTTGAGAGAGGTGGTTTCCCGAATCAATGGTGACGGCCATGATAATGGAAGGGTAAATCAGCTGGATGGAGATTTGATGATGCTGGCTCCGAAGCTGGTGAGGAAAGTGAAAAAGGAGGTAGCAGAAGGGGTGAAGATAGCTCTATCAGAGCGGGAAGCGATCGAGATCGATCTTGGTGAACTGTTGACCAACTTGGGCGGAATGGAGAGGAACTTGGCGATGACAAGAAGGGATTTTGAGGATGTGAACCACCTTCTGGTTTGGGATACACTGTCGGCGATTCGAAGGGTGTTGTTGGCTGCCAAGGTTAGCTGGAATGAGTTGGACGATGTTCTTGTGGTGGGAGGGTCGGGAAAGACCCCGATGGTGAGGAGGGTGGTTGAGCGTTATTTCAAGAGGGAAAACAGGACTCTCAGGGAAGGAACAGTTGATCCTGCGGAGGCGGTGATATTTGGGGCGGCTATTCAGGCTATGGTGAGTAAAGATTGGAATCCTGGGATACGAGGATGTTGAGCTAATGATTATTCACAGGTTCTCTCCAGGCCTGAGTTTGAGGATCGCATGCTGGGTGCGTTTGACATTACTCCAATTGCAATTGGCGTCGAGATGGCAGGAGGGGTCATGGTAAATCTTGTTTCCTCTGTGCAAGACAGATCTAGTGACTAACGAACTTCGAGACGGGAATCATCCGCCGTCACACTCCCTTTCCCACGGTCAGTTGATTCCCCCTTTCTAAGCCTTTCAATCAGTCTTCTCTAACACGCCATCATGAACAGCGACGATCTGTGACATTCACAACCTCAACCGGTACGCCCTTCCATTCAGTCTATCTGATCTTATTATTCGTTCTATCCGTACTAACCCCAAGTAACCACCAAGACAACCAAACATCCCTCATCCTCAACATCTTCCAAGGCAACCACCCCTTCACAGCCTCCAACCACCTCCTTGCCTCAATCCCCGTCAACCTCGCCAGCTTCAACATCACCGCCAAAAACCTCCCACGAGGTATTCCCCAGATCACCTTCACGTTCGAAGTCGATTCCAATGGTGTCCTGGAAGTGTTCCTTGGCGACCTAAAAGACGATCGAGAGCCAATAGCTACCATTCAAACTTCCTACGCCGGCAGAAGTGCCGAAGACTCGGCAAAGTGGGAGAAGATAGAATCCCTGATCGAGGAGGCAGGGAAGTTTGAAATAGAGGATGAGGAGATGAGGGAAAGGCTTGATGCAAGGAGGGAATTGGAAAGATTCTTGAACGCAGTTAGGGGGGTTCTAAGGATTGCTGATGCCGATGGCACAGCTCATGAGGCCGGCGAGGAGGTGATGGTTGTTAGGGATGCTCTAAGGGAGGCGAAGGTATGGTTGGAAGAGCACTGGGACGTGGAGACTAATACTGCCGAGGAGTTTGTGAAGGAGAAGGTACTGTTGAGTGATGTTGTGTCACCTATTTGGGACGTCGTTGACTGGGTTTTTGTTGATGAACTTCCTCCGCGTCCTGCGGGAGTGGGAGGGAGTGAAGTGAGGAATGACGACGAACTCTAAATCTAGGGAAGTCGAGTTTACCTGGAGATCACCACGTTGGAAAGCATATAGAAAATAATTTCATGAAAGGCCAATCTATATCCGTATTGTAGCAAATTGTCCAGCAAAGACGACGATACAATACGACAAATACATGCATGCCCTCCGCCCGTTCCTGTACTCAAGAAGACGACGACAAAGAGAAGACCCCCATGTGATAGGTAACCCAGTCTAATTAAAAACGCCATACTATGCAACAATCGCTGTCCGTTATGTTCTGATTTCATATCATCATCAGAAGAGAAATCAAACAAAACAAGCCGCCCGTTGTTGCTTTAAAGAAAGTCCCGAAGTTCCCTCATTTCTTCTTTTTCAAAAATAAAACACCGGTGCTAATGCAAAATTTGAGTAGGTAGAGTAGAGTAGAGATGTTGATGTGTGAGGTAGTAGAAGGTAAGGTATGTTAGGTTAGGTAGCGTAGGTAGTGCGCGCCGGTGAGTTCCAATAGCCGTGGTGATAACAAACGACGTCTGCCAACACCTACACAGCTTTCTTTTTTTCCTCCCTCGCTTGATTTCTGGATTTCCAATTTTGTTTTCGTCTTCACCTTCGCTCCGGATTTCACGTGGGACGAGCCTAAGGCTGCAGAATAACCAGACAACGCTCGCTGATAAACTTTGATGTCCCACCGCTTTCCGAGGCGACCGGGCTTTCCCAGGATTTGGGGAACTTGATACAGTCAGATGCCAGCTGCGCTTCTCTGCCTGACGAGCGGGGCAGCCAGTCGAGCAATGCCGGGCAGCAGGCGGTCACTCCAGGTACCTCATTTAGTGAGCCGAAGAGGAGGAAAGGATAAGGCCTGGAAGGGCCGTAATGTGTTGGCGGGTAGATAGCATAGGGTTCAATTGGCCGTCATCTTCACCTTGGCTACTTCGCTTCTTGCCTTCGATCATTCATAAACCAAGTCACTATCCTTGGCAGGTGCTTTGAGTGATTACCCTAAAGGTTTGGGTACCTTCGTTATGGCGGTCCCCCAGAGCCCGAGGTTTATAGCGTGCGTCGGCTCAAATCTCCATGCTCCCATATTTACCGAACCCTTGGTGGCATTAAGCATGGTATTAATCCCGTCCGAGCCCACATTTAGGCGGCTTATTGTGGTCTTCGGCGCCCTCCATTATAAGCCGTTGAAGAATTAAGAGGCTAGATAAGCCGCGGACCCCGCCTCCATCAAGGGAAAGCAACCGAAGGTCGCGGTCGACCATTTTGAGGTAGTGGGTATGTGATAGGTAGA
The DNA here is from genome assembly GCA_009805345.1 of Neurospora sp. FGSC 26628. NCBI lineage: Eukaryota > Fungi > Ascomycota > Sordariomycetes > Sordariales > Sordariaceae > Neurospora > Neurospora sp. FGSC 26628. The sequence continues at coordinate 4,419 of RAOO01000224.1, read as the reverse complement.
GATACTATGTGTGGATAGTCGGAACTATTAATGATAATGGATGGTATTATCGAAGGAGAAGAAGTTTAGGGGAAAGGAAGCACAAGTTTATATTAACATAAATGTTTTGAACCACAGCCAAATCTAGCAGTGAACGACATAGTTATCGCGGAAGAGGGGGGTAGGAAGAGGAGGAGGAGGAAGAGGAGGACGAGGATGAGGAGGAAGAGGTCGAAGAGGAGGATGGCATGCTGGTCAAGGCTGGGAGGCCATTAATTGAACGAGAAACACCAAGATTTCGACAGATGAGCATCTTGCGGTACTAACTTGAAATTGCAAACGGGCACTTGGAAAGGGCAGTATCCCCATTCCCACCACTATTAATTTCTAATTGAAACCCAAATCATTCGCCTTTCCCAACCACGGCTCATAGAAGAGGCAAATACGAGCCCGGGCCAGCCAGAAGGTATAATACTCTACTAATCATTACAAAAACCCCAATCGCTTATCTTCGATACGGGAATCGAACCCGCTCCTCAGAGGCTTCCGGGCTCTGACGACAACACGATCAAGATTTGGAATTCCGCGTCAGGGCAATGCTGACAGATATTAGAAGGCCATGGTAGCTCGGTTCGGTCGGTTGCGTTCTCGCCGGACGGCCAGCGCGTCGCATCGGGCTCTTACGACAACACGATCAATATCTGGGATCCCGCGTCAGGGCAATACTTACAGACATTAGAAGGCCATGGTGACTGGGTTTGGTTGGTTGCGTTCTCGCCGGACGGCCAGCGCCTCGCATCGGGATCTAACGATGACACGATCAATATCTGGAATTCCGCGTCAGGGCAATGTTTACAGACATTAGAAGGCCATGGTAGCGCGATTTGGTCGGTTGCGTTCTCACCGGACGTGGAGTGGTGTGATGTCCGTTCCTATGAGGGTCTTGAAGAGTTGACAACTGACATGTCCAAGTCTGATGATACAAGGATGTTACGATCCAATCAGGGATTACTCATGTAAGCTAGATCAGATAGAACCAACAGACCAACCAGGTTGGACCCGAAGGGAGGACCTGAAGGGAGGACCCCAAGGGAGAGGACCCTGGCTCGGGTCCCCGAGGACCCGAGATGAAGGTTCCGGTCCACGGGTCAGGTATATCGGGTCCATGAAGACCGGTATATAAAGATGGCCTTCCCAGGCCTCTTTAGATACTGGCTCTTCAGCAAGCAACCAACTGATACAATCGACCAGTACCTTTTGGCTACTATTACCGTTGCTACTCTTTGTTCCCAGCGATATACTCCTGTGCTTGTAACGGTTCGTCACAAAGGATAGGATGTGAATGCGAGATCAAGGCAACTGAAAATCGGGGGATGTCCTGAACTTTTATCTTGAAACACAATCCGTGAAGAAACTCTCTTCACCTATCACTCCATGTTGGATGAAGTACGACGTCTTCGGCCATGGTGGATTGGCATCTAAAAAGCCCTTTCGGTTATCCATACCGTGCCACTGCTGTCATCTGCGGTGGTTGTCATGTAGACGCTCGCAGATATTGGATGGTTGCGCTGTCGGGAGAGACATGAAGAACCAGTTGCATTGGCGTCGACACAATTTGGGATATGGATCTGACGACAAGCATCCTACTGCCTTGTCTGGGTGATCTGGGTTTCTCTCTCCTTTCTTTTTCATTCGGAAGACACCTTCTCCGGCGACTTACCATCCTTGACAATCACCCGTAACCATCTCGGGGGCTCTCGATTTGGAACTCTGATTGGCCTCAAACTGGTCCCTTGCATCCCCTGCCTTCAACCCCCTATCTTCTTCCTCCCTCTTCCTCCCTCTTCATCCCTCTTCCTCCCTCTTCCTCCCTCTTCCTCCTCCCTCAACCTCCCTCTTCCTCCCTCTTTCTCTAACTTGCTCTTGCTCTTCCTCTCTCTATCTTCCCTCATCTATTATCATGGCACCTCGTCAGCTGGCCTGTATGTACAAACTGCGGGATCGAATCAATCAACTGGATTCAATCCCAACCAGGTACCGCAGCCTATTGGAGCATCGTCTGGTTATTACGTGCAGGCGCCAGGACACGAGAGACTGACAGCCTCGCAAAGTCATTCGGCGTTGGTCCCTACTACTCCTTCTCCTCATTTTCACTGCCAATGCTCACCAAAGCCAGACAATGGCGGCTATCAAAAGCTTATTTCACTGCCTCAGAAAGGCGCAACACATTCTCTTCTCTCTCGTTGGATTGGCGACATCCTTTACATCAAGCCTGATATCAGCGTGCCACATCAACTTTTCGTCTTTCAAGGATAAAATGCAGCTTTGATGCTGCAATGGAGGACATGCCAAAAAAGGCAACCAGAGGGTTCAATTCGGGTAGCGTTTGTTTTGATATCAAGGCTTCCAGCCTCATCTTCCTCCTACAACAAAAAGTCTTGGCGCCAAGTGTTAGTGTTAACGCCTGGTTACCCGCAAAAACCTTAACACCATCCAAATCGCCGTTTTTACGGTCGATATCTCAACAACCGCAGCGACGAAATGTCTACGCCTTCGCCCTCTGGGGCCCCCAAACCACCGCCGCCGGCCATAATACCGGTTCCTCCTTTGCCGGACATCTTTTGCGTCCCGCCCCCGCCCTCCACGACGGCGCAGTCGGCCAAAAGAGCCCGGACTGCGGACGAGGAAGACCGTCGCGCCCACACCACCACCACAGNAATGTCTACGCCTTCGCCCTCTGGGGCCCCCAAACCACCGCCGCCGGCCATAATACCGGTTMCTCCTTTGCCGGACATCTTTTGCGTCCCGCCCCCGCCCTCCACGACGGCGCAGTCGGCCAAAAGAGCCCGGACTGCGGACGAGGAAGACCGTCGCGCCCACACCACCACCACAGCCATCACCACTGGACCCATCTCGTCCATCGCAGAGACCTTCATCTCCGAAGCTCTCGCAAAAGCGGAAGTCTACCGCTCCTTTGCTACTCTCCTCGACTCTGAGCTCGCCCGCTTCTCCGTCATCTCACCTGCCCATGCCCGCGAGGCCAAACACCTCGCACAGACCATGACCGCCGCCCTGCAGAAAAGCTCTGCATCCCCAACCCTGTCTACCCCAGACACCACCGCCCCAACAGGTAAAGGATCCGCTACATTCGCAGAAATAGCCGCCAAGGGCGTAAACTCCGCCTCAGCCTCCCGCTCCACTCCCCGCTCCAGCCCTATCCGCAAGGCTGCCCCGCCTCCTACACCCCAGAGTGACGGCCGTGTCTTCCTACGACTTAATAAGGATTCCCAGTTCGCCAACAACGACACCTTCGTTATTCGCAATAGGGTCCAGTTTCTTCTCCGCCTCGCCCCCACTGACATCCCTGGTTGCCACAAGGTCCCCTCTGGTTTTGCCCTCGTGCCCAAGGATGACGCTGTCCGCCAGACCCTCCTAGCCCACAAAGATAAGATTGGTGCCCATTTCGGCTGCGTCCAAGTCGAAGTGCCCAAGAAATGGGTCACCTACGCCGTCCAGAATGTGTCCATGACGATGCGGATCGCTACCGTCCCTATCAGCACTACCGCTGCTATTAAGGAGGAGGTCCTAGTCCAAACCGGCCAAGAGCCTGTCGCCCTTCGTCCCTCCCAGTACTATCATCCTGGCGAGGCCTACGCAACCTGGCTTATCTCCTTTGAAAGGCCTGTCTCTCCCTTCCGTCTTTTTGACGTCAGCAACATTGGCCGCCTCGTCCAGAAACGCCGCCCACTAGACCAATGTACAAAATGCTTTGAGTGGCATGGCCGTAGAGGGTGCGCTCGCGCTGCAAAATGCCTACAATGCGGATATACTGCCCACGGTGAATGTGACCGTCACACCCAATGCGCCAACTGCCGTGGCCCTTTTGAGTCCACCCATGCCGAGTGTCCTATGCGCCCAAAGCGTCAAGGAGATACCGTCACCCGCCCGACCCCTCAACAACGGAATAAGATACGCCGTGACGGCGGTATTCTTTTCACCAGGAAATACGACCGCGCCGCCCCTACCGACAGCCAGAAAGATACCGTTACGTCTTCTGACGAGCTGCCCAGCCATAGTTCCGGCCCCTCCGGCCCCGAGAACTCCGACCGCTCTGACCAGAGCCAGCCCTCAGCTGATGGGGATATGATAGTGGTCCAGTTGAGCGAGCACACGTCTTCCGACGATGCAGTCCGCCGCTCTGGTCGCCACAAAACGCCCTCCAAGAGGGCCGCTGGCCTATGAGGTGGAGGTTGGCYACGACCACGATATTGAGAGGTTTACGATGGACTGGGGACAAGCTAGTTCACCGTGAAAGGAGACGGGGGGAGGCTTTGCGGGAGGAGGAGAGTGAGAGAGAGAACGGGGAGGAGTGATTTTGCCCTTTCTTATGTCTTTTCCTTTGTTATACAGGTCTCGCCATAGACTGGCGGCTCGCTCATT
>RAOO01000223.1:0-25056 GCA_009805345.1 Neurospora sp. FGSC 26628 | reverse complement strand
TGAGCGTAGAGGTACACCATGAGAGTGGCGTGGTGGCAGACGCAGGAACGAGAAGTCTGAACCAAAAAAGAAGGTGAAGGACCAACATGAACCTCAATACAACATCGCTTAGAGGGTAGTGTACGCTAAGCTTTTTCTCTCTCGCTACAMYTTGCACTAAAAAAAAGCAGGCGGGCTGTTTGCTCCGCAGTGGTCGTGGGTTGGGTAACAAGGCAAGAATGGGTCGTTGGGGGGTCGACGTTTGCGGTCTAGAAAAGGAATATTAGGAGTGAAAGAATTCGAATGACGGCTAGGGGGAGATACCAGATGAGCTCTGAGAGCTCTCGTTATTAGGACGTTGACGTTTCCGGCCTAGAAGAGTAAAATATTAGGAGTCAACCTTGCTGGTATCGAGAAGCAGTTTAACAACCGCCTCATGTCCATTCCTTGCCGCCATATGCAGCGCTGTCTGTCCATCCCCATCTTTAGCACCTACGTCAACCTTGGCGGTATCGAGAAGCAGTTTAACAACCGCCTCATACCCATTCTCTGCCGCCATATGCAGCGCTGTCCCTCCATCCAGGTGCTGAGGATCTGCGTCAACCTCGCCAGTATTGAGAAGCAGCTTAACAACTGCCTCATGCCCATTCTCTGCCACCATATACATCGCTGTCCGTCCAGTCCCATCCTTAAGATCTGCGTCAACCTTGGCGGTATCGAGAAGCAACTTAACAACCGCCTCATGCCCATTCTCTGCCGCCATATACATCGCTGTCCGTCCAGTCCCATCCTTAAGATCTGCGTCAACCTTGGCGGTATCGAGAAGCAACTTAACAACCGCCTCATGCCCATTCTCTGCCGCCATATGTAGCGCTGTCCATCTATCCGGGTCCTGAGCATCTATATCAACCTTGCCGGTATCGAGAAGCAGCTTAACAACCGCCTCATGCCCATACCTGGCCGCCATATATAGCGCAGACCAGGAGCGCGAAAACCAGCTGTTTGTGACAGGAGTGGTCTCGATGTTTGTGACCTCGGTCTCATCCTCCATCAGTCTGGTTTTGCCCTGTTGTTGGTCTTGTTGCTCCATTGGGTCATGATGGGACAGAGGCAACCGCTTGTTGAAGGACATGAAAGTGTGGTGTTAACTTTGCCACGTTCATCGCATTGCGAGTTGACTGCTCAGCTCGTTTTTTTTTTTTTTTTACCCTTTTGAAGTATTCGTACATGTTGGATCGTCATCATTGTCGTTAACCGGGGCGGAGGGGTAGAAAGCACCTCAAGCACTGCCATGATCGACCATTCCGATGTTACAGGATGCGCCAATGTAACCCCATCTGACGTTGACGGGTTGGCTGTTGCGAATGGTCGTAAGAATAAACCGAACACGTCGCGGTCAGTACATTACACCTTAGGTATACTTATATCACGCATCCAAGCGCATTTAATATACCTTTAAACCTGAATTCTAGGCAATTCCTAAAGGGAAGAATGCCTAAGTGAGACTGGCCGATGTGTTCTCAAATTATCGTAATCTCTACCACAGTTTTTTAACGACCTTTCCTAACGAAAGCGAGCCCTTTCGGACTGTCCATGTTCGGTTTACTTTTCCGACCACTTCGGTTGTTGGTAAGATTAAGTCCTGTGATGAAGTTAAAAGCTAGGGTGAAGATGGTTAGTCACGCGCTAGACGCTAGATTGGCTCGCTCGGAGGCTCTGCATTCAATGAACCTCAAAGTTACAAGATCATACGATACTGGTGAGTGATCAGCTCACTTTATATCTTTTTGATAATGGCGAAATGACTATGACAGGGCAAGCGTGCACTTTAGCTGTATCTGCCAAACTATCCGATAAAAGATAGACGTAATTCTGCTTGCAAGGCAGAATCCGAAGTGCACACTATATAGGCAGCCACAACACCCTGTGACAATGACAAAGGAGTTTATCGTTGTCTGTCATTGGGATTTGCTGCTAATTGGTGCTTAATATGTAGGCAAACGCAAGAACCGGAGTTTATAGGGCTGCGTTCTGGCCAAAACAGGTACATACGGCCACAGATAGTGGAAAACTCGGGATTCCGTCCGCTCTCCCAAAGATAAGCCACCAATCGGAACATTATCTATGAGAGTAGGTTTTTACAGGGATTTAGATGACTCGGGCAAAAACGCTGCCGTTTCTCGAAATCTTTTCATCACTTTCGCCCTCGCCAAGCCCAGCTGAGGCCATGAGGTGGGCTAGGCATACATTATCCTGGCTGCCTCATCGTCAACCTTCACAAACCCGAAACAGATCCTTGGCTACTTGTTACAGGAACTTATAAAGTCACTACATTGCGTAACAGCTAAGTCACCTTACCACAACGCAATTTCCAACTTTATATTCAGCCTTCCGTCGATTCAGATGGCGTAGTTTTCGTAGGGGTTCTGCGTATCTTATCTCGTAAGTTATTCCAAATGTTTGAGCGCCTCCTCCACAACGACGTCTTAGTCGCAGCTGATGAACCTAATTGTAAATGTTAGCAAACTTAATTGTTAGTTCTTGTATAGAGAGGCTACCTTTTGCAGGTTGTAAAGATGCTATATTCTTTACGAGAAGGAGAGATTTCGCGTGGGACGAGCCTAAGGCTGCTGAATAACCAGACAGCGCCCGCTGATACATCGCTTCAGCTTCCTTTAGCCGGCCCTGAGCCGAGTAGAGGTTGCCCAAGTTGTTAACTATACCGAGAGCCGACGTATGATCCGGTCCAAGCGCTTTCTCGTTGCCTTCTAGTGCCTGCTGATACATCGTTTCAGCCTCCTTTAGCCGGCCCTGAGTAATAGAGAAGGCCCAAGTTGTGAACTGTATTAAAAGTCGACGTATGATCCGGTCCGAGCGCCCCTCTCCTTGCCTTCTAGTGCCCGCTGATACATCGCTTCAGCTTCCTTTAGCCGGCCCTGAGCCGAGTAGAGGTTGCCCAAGTTGTTAACTATACCGAGAGCCGACGTATGATCCAGTCCAAGCGCTTTCTCGTTGCCTTCTAGTGCCTGCTGATACATCGTTTCAGCCTCCTTTAGCCGGCCCTGAGCCGAGTAGAGGTTGCCCAAGTTGTTAATTGTATTGAGAGTCGACGTATGGTCCGGTCCGAGCGCCTTCTTCTTGCCTTCTAGCGCTCGCTGATACATCGCTTCAGCCTCCTTTAGCCGGCCCTGATCTAAGTAGAGGTTGCCCAAGTTGTGAACTGTATTAAGAGTCGACGTATGATCCGGTCCGAGCGCCTTCACCTTGCCTTCTAGCGCTCGCTGATACATCACTTCAGCCTCCTTTAGCCGGCTCTGAGTATTATAGAGGTTGCCCAAGTTGTTAACTGCATCGAGAGTCGACGTATGATCCAGTCCAAGCGCCTTCTCGCAGCCATCTAGTGCCCGCTGATACATCGATTCTGCCTCCTTTAGCCGGCCCTGAGCCGAGTAGAGGTTGCCCAAGTTATGAACTGTATTGAGAGTCGACGCATGATCCGGTCCGAGGGCCTTCTCCTTGCCTTCTAGCGCTCGCTGATACATCACTTCAGCCTCCTTTAGCCGGCCCTGAGCCAAGTAGAGGTTGCCCAAGTTGTTAACTGTATCGAGAGTCGACGTATGATCCAGTCCAAGCGCCTTCTCGCAGCCATCTAGTGTCCGCTGATACATCGATTCTGCCTCCTTTAACCGGCCCTGAGTATTATAGAGGTTGCCCAAGTTGTTAACTGTACCGAGAGTCGACGTATGATCCAGTCCGAGCGTCTTTTCGCTGCCTTCTAGTGCCCGCTGATACATCGTTTCAGCCTCCTTCAGCCGGCCCTGATCCGAGTAGAGAATGCCTAAGTTATTAACTGTATCGAGAGTCAACGTATGATCCGGTCCGAGCGCCTTCTTCTTGCCTTCTAGTGCCCGCTGATATATCGTTTCAGCCTTCTTTAGCCGGCCCTGAGTATTATAGATGTGGCCCAAGTTGTTAACTGTATCGAGAGTCGACGTATGATCCGGTCCGAGCGCCTTCTCCTTGCCTTTTAGCGCTCGCAGATACATCGTTTCAGCCTCCTGTAGCCGTCCCAGATCCGAGTAGAGGTTGCCCAAACTATGTATTGCATGACCGATAGTAATATCTTCAATATTGCACTCTCCTCCTTCTAATTCTCCCATCCACCATAAGCACCTCTCCGCATGAGGGAGAAGCCGTCGCTGGAGTACCCAATAATTCTTAGTCGTACGGTCGGGCACTGAAAATCCTATCAACATTACCGCTAGCCGTAGAAACACTCTCTTCCCAGCGTCATCTGGTATATGCGATATCCATCTATGCACTACCGGATGCATGCTATAGCTGCTTTGCTCGGAATCTCGGGCCTCGATCATAGAGTAGCGGAGCAGCAATCCCGCTGCATTGAGAAACTTAACCTCGTTGCATGCTATATCGCGGAGCCATTTGGGCCACTGCTCCTGGTCATTTCTGGCCACTTGCAGTAGACTGTGCCACATCTCTCTATTGTCGAGAAAAGCCCAAAGCCGTAGCAGATTCCCAGCGTTCTTGTCCCTCGTCTCGATCGCGTTGAACGATATCGTCCACGTTGTCCACACGCTGCGATTACCGTAGTCTAGCGGGCTGGAGTCCGTATTCTGAAAGAGTTCATTCCACTGCTGCTCATATAGGTCAATATACTTAGCGATAGGTATGTCTGCTTCTCCTATATATGCAGCGGCTTGCGCGAGTGCAAGTGGCAGACCTCCTAATTTTGAGTCTAGCAACTCTTTTGCNTGCTAGCTTGGACAACCGGGATGTAATCAGGACTGCGCCGTGGTCACTCCGAAGATACTTTCGAATGTCATAAGCGCCCGGTATTTCTCCTTGCGTATGATCCAGATCAACGTTATCGAAGATCAAAAGCCAATGGACATTGTTATCTTTTGCGAGCCACTGTTGTACGTGCTCCACAATCTCGTTGAGATCGACTTCATCGCCTGTTTTTGGACTTCTGATATTCTCAGGAATCTGGTCTTTTGGTATCCTCTTTGCACAAATAGCAAAGCTTTGTTTAAGGCTGTCTTCTGATGTGCCGTCCAGCCAAAAGATGGCGCTGAAGGCAGCTTGGTATTGCCGTGCAAAATTGACAGCTAGTTGAGTTTTCCCAATTCCGCCGAGCCCGTGAAGAACAAAGACATTGCACCCTTGCTTTTTAGGGTGGCAAGGAAGAAGAGATTTCTCAATATCAGTAATATCAGAGGGTCGAGGCACGAAGTTGTTTGACGTCGGCATACCCTGAAGAGAGAATTTAACTCTATAGCAGGCATCTGCTTGCGCGAGGGGCGTTCCTTCACGGATCTTTCCAATAAACTCTAATATTTTTCCAGCAACCTTCTTGTAATCTGCGCATTCACGGCTGCCGAACTTGTTCATTAGACCATGGGTCCGATCGAGTGGTAGTGGCTCTAAGACGATGTCTAGTGTTGCTGAGGACCTCCCAACCAGCTGGCAAGCGTTAGTTATAGCGCGGGGGACACTAGTACTTTAGGATTTCTTACCGGTTTTCCTTTGAAGAACAAAGTAGGTAACCAAGGGAATATCTTGCGCCACAGACTCGTCATTCCGAGTTCATAAAAGTTGAATACTAGAAAGGGCCGGTTCGGATGCTGACAAAATCGTGTGAACTTGCGTACGAGTGCTTCAAGATCAAAGATCGATCCTTTCACACTATCGAGTAGCTTGCTCACTTTTCGGTCGCGGATTAATGCCCATGCGGTCAGACCTGGATCTGCCCAGTGAGCTACCTCTTGGAACGAAGTCCCTCGAAACGGTGTAGCGAGGAAGATAATGCCACGTGTTGCTTTCCTGAGGCAATAACAGCTCGTGGTGCATTCATGATCGGCGGCGGTTGTGAGAGCCCTCATTAAGATGATCCCCCCAAGACAAGAAGCGATAAAGAGGATCGGTCTGTCTCTTGTCTTGTTTTTTGCCAAGAGTTCTCTGTTGATGCCATCAATTAGGAGCGTAACGATCTCGCCATCAAGCTTCGGGACTAAATCTGACGGTTGAAGTAGGTCGGCAGGCCAGTCCAATGTAAAGATACGTGCCTTTTCTACGTCGACCCGGAGCAAATCGGCTAGCCAATTGACCCTAAAGTTGGGATTCCGCCGATCCTGCCATGTCCACGTATCCGGTGATTTTGCATCGAGGCCATGGATAGCAATAATGTCAATGTCGGTGTCTCCATTGTCGATGTTGACTTGATTGAGATAGACGCCTCGCTGCGTGGATCGTGTAGAATCTGAAGCAGGCTTCGCTGGAGACGACGGTGCGGTACCGGAACCCGCTGGCGCATAGAACCAAAGCCGAGCGGCGGTCACACAGACAAAAAGACATAAGGCAGTGGTCCATACCGCCGAAGACATGCCTTCATTAACGTCCATGGTAATCAAGGTTCGGCTACTAGGAGAGGAGCTTGTACGGCCACGACTGAGAATGGTACTAGTATACCCGTACGGCGGATATTGCGTATTGCCCTTTGACAAACGTTAGCGGGGTTACTCCCAAGTGGATATTGCTTTGGCCTTTGTGTTTCATAGCGTACATAAAATGTTTGATAGCGCAAAAGAAGTGTTTGATACCGATCGCTTCTCGTAGGCAGAGGCTCAAATGCTTGGTGTTAAAAGTCGATATCTCGATCTGAGGGGTTAGATACGAGGGGTTTGGTGCCCAAGGTGTTGACTTGGCTTATGTGCTAGGCAGGAGCCTTTGATTGGGTGTATCTGACCATCGAGACTAGCTCGGTTAGGTACACTTTTGGTTGGCCCACCAACGACGCCGGTAGGTTAGCGATTTGAGACTTGGAGGATTGGTTGTGCCCTATGGGGCATCTTCTGCTGCAGCTGAAATGATAGCGCGATGGGCTTTAGGCAATGAATTAAACTTTAATGGGCTGGAGGTCCTGTTGCTCGGGTAATGGAGGGTGTTTGAAGGAGATATTTTTATTTTTCTTTGGGTGTTGCACTCTCTGTGTGGTTTCTTACTTTTATGAAAGCATGAAATACCAACGCCGCGAGTACGATCATCATCACCATAAACGCGATAACTCCTGAGCCGGACATGGACCAAAACCCCCCTTCAAGTCCAAACCGGATAACATCCTCCGACAGTTTCAAATCTCAAATCCAAATGACATACAGAACAGCTTTCCGTCCTTCTTCGGCACGAAGAGGATGGGGTACGTACCCTGCTGGCGATGTGGATTCCCGGATGTGTCCTCGCTTTAAGTTCTCGTCCAAGTACTTCCGTAACTCCGCGTTCTGCTTCTCGTTGGTGTGATAGACTTTGAAGAACTTGAGTTTGGCTCCTTCCTTGAGCTTAATCTCATGATCCCACGGTCCTCGTGGCGGTAGTCCTTCGAGATGCTTGCTGACGAAAGCCGGGTGTCCTTGATATTCTGCTGGAATCACTGCTTTCGGCTTTTCCGTCTGTTTGTTCTGATAATAATCGAGCTTGTGCTGGGAGTTTACTGCTGATACCTCTACCAACGTTTCTAACCCTTCTTCCGTAACCTTGCCGCTCTTATCGATGGTATAGATCATGACTGCCTGTACCGCTTGCGGTGGGGCCGTAGGAACAACGCCGTCGCGGCTCGCTTCCTTCCGTGCTCCTGGTTCTCCATCAGTGGTTGGGTACGTCCTAGGACGCAGGCGGCCACCATCCTTCCAGCTGATGTCGGGGTCGTATGCTACATGCCATGGGTTCCACCGCAGCCCGCCCCTGGTCTCCATCTCATCAGAGTGGAAGACAGCGGACAGTGATTTCAAGAAGTCATTTGCCCTCCGGCAGCCTACGGACGAGCTACGATACACTACGATAACAATCCCATAATCAATGTACGTTATATACTCTATTACAGTATTCGGCAAGTTTTTGACTTTCGAACATCCTTACATGACTTTGTCCTTGAACAGCCAGACATTCTAGAATCTCATAGTTTCGTAATTACTACCGAAACACGGAAGAAACTATCAGAGGAATTACACTATGCTATAAAACAATCTCATATTATACCTCTTCTTTCACCTTTCCATTCTTTCCGCCGAACCAAAGCCAAGTATCCTTGCTCTTTTGGTACCGATCATTATTTATTATCAGGCCTTGGACTAGGCAGCTGGCTGTATAGCGCAACAATCTAGCCTAATTTCTAGACAACAAACACGGTATTGCTGGTGATGCGATCACTATGGGTGTCAGCAAGGGCTTAAGCAACGAGTTTCCACGACAGTATTATGTTCTTGCTGGTCAAACACTCCTTCAACGCAGAGAATATGTCTTATCGGTCAAGGAGGCCATTGGTGATGGCTTCCATCAGCGGCCGTGCCTAACTTGGAAGAGCGGTGCTACTGTGAAAGGTTATTCATACGTAGGCACAAGAGAAAAGTTGGGACAGATTCCCGTTCCGGGCTGAGAAATGACGTTTGCTCGTTCTTTTCTCGCATCTCTTTAATCAATCAATCCTTCGAGAGGTGCGGAAATGTTGAAATGGAGCAAAACAACACTCAAAACCAGAATATGGCAGCCCATCACCAAACAATTTATGGTGAGGAGCAGGTCTATTGGTCAAGATAGTTTTGTCAGGACTCCAATGAAGGAACGAAGATGATGTTTACTAGACAGCAGCCATTCAACCACCAGGGAGAGGGGAAGCGAAGCTTCGTCCTCTAAGTTAGTTTTCCTCACAGCGAGGAGCAGATCTGGTGGTCAGTTCACAAGAAAAAGGGGTTCACGAGGGAAAAACTTAACAAGGTCTTTTGGGGGCGAAGCTCAAGTGTGTTTCCGCTGGCAAAGGATGTCTGGTCTAAGTTGCCTTCCTCTCTCTTCCCCTTTAACGAGGAAGAAGTGCCTTCCTTTTATCCTCCGAATGTCCTTGTCCTGGCCACCTTCATCGGATCCCGGAGACAAGTCCTTGCCGATCTTCCCCTGTCTAACTGGATCACCCTGCTTCTAATAACCCCTTTTCTGCAACAAAAACTTAGAAAAAATACCCCAAATTAATAGCGTATATAGTCGGCCAGAAAGCTCTTGCAAATAGTAATGGACTTTTCCTTATTTTGGCACACACCAAACCAAACCTTATCAGCCTCTTTTTGTATTAATTGTAACACATCTATGACAAATCTAAAAAGCATTAGTACGCAATATCAAAGAAAACAGCAAAATGATAAAGTACATACCTATTCCATAAACACCAGGCGCGTTCTCGCTGAGCTTTGGTCTTCTTACAAAGCAAACGCTCATGTGTTGTTACTATAAATTCGTCGATGTCGGCAAATGCTCTTCTTTTCCGTTCTTCGACTTCGGGTACAGTCGACGGTATCGGCGGTTTTCGTAGCTCCATCCCTTCCGTATTACATAGGGATGGAGTGCGATCGGCACCGTGAGACTCAAACAATACCCTCTCAAGCTGCAATAGCTTACGAACTCAGTATATTTAGGAGGGGAAATACATTAGAAAACTCGGAAGGAGGGTTTCATATGAAAACCAACGCAACCCTCGCAACGAAGGGGCCGTAATTTATACGGTAGAATCAACTGGAAAGAATTGATATATAATGAATACAATGAGAATGGGACAGAAGTGTGCTTGTTTGGTTCAGTCGGGAATCTGAGGGTAAAGACGCAATATATATCTTGAGGCCCTTCTGACTCGCCTGAAGGGATATACGTACGAAAACTGTTCACCAAAGCCAACCACACCTCCCAAAAGCCAACCACACCTCCCATCTAGATATACCAAAAGCCAACCACATCTTCTAGTTAGATGTACTAAGTATATGGAATAGATGTCAGGGGTAAATGGCAGGGGTAAATACCTTGTGTAGTGTATCCTAGCCCACTCAGTTTACACCACCTCCTCGCGGCCAGGTCTGGCCACGGGGATTTCAAGGCCTACCACGAGCGTTTCGAGCACGAGGACGCGCTGCTGACGTGCTTTTGTGGAAGCTGGAAGAATCCCTTCCATCCCTTCTTCTGCAGGAAGGCATATGCGGNCACGAGGACGCGCTGCTGACGTGCTTTTGTGGAAGCTGGAAGAATYCCTTCCATCCCTTCTTCTGCAGGAAGGCATATGCGGTTTCCCCGGTCACAGACGAAGCGGCTACGCGGGAGAACCTCTCCCTTGCTATTGGAATCTACTGGCARCGCTTCATCGCTAGGATCCAGACCTCGCACTTCTTTTCGTGGACTTGCACGAGAAAGGCATGGCGCCAGWCACTCTGGCAACAGCACATCGACAACGGGGGCACTGCTGACAACCTTACGGGGTTTTTACGGGGCGAAGGGGTGGAGGTTGGCCACGGCCACGACATCGAAGGGGTTACGGTGGACTTGGACAGGCTAGTTCACCGTGTAAGGAGACGGGAGGAGGCTCTGCGGGAGGAGGAGAGTGAGAGCGAGAGCGAGAGCGGGGAGGAGTGATTTTGCCTTTTCTTCTGTCTTTTCCTTTGTTCTACAGGTCCCGCCATTTACTGGCGGCTCGCTCACTGGGCGATTCGATTGGAGGTGTTGGGCCGCGTTTACGCTATGGGCAACACGTAATATTTACTGGCAATAAGCCTCGGTTTGCCCTCGGATTATGGGTTGGTGGACAGTCAGGGCATTGCCCTTAATTTTGTACGCTAGATTCACCGATGCGGCACGTCTCATGCCCTACGGGAGGCGGAAGTAGACGTTAAAAATAACAACAACAACAACAACAAAAAGCAGTATTCTCTCGCTTCCGGGTTAGGGTTCGGAAGACACTTCATCCAGCCGACACTGCCCTTTTCAGCAATCAGCTTTACGCCTCATTGCAGAATGATCGTCACAGGAATGGGCAATCATCCGTGGCTGTGGATGCCTTTCAGAGAGCTGTTGCTAATTCTGCTCCAACATAATTCGTTGGGCTGCTGGGATTGGGCATCCAGCATTGGAACCTGAAGTGAAGACGGGGAACATTTCGACATCTGGACCCCGCGTCCGGCCCGGGCCGGAAACATATCACTTTGTCACTACTAGTCCGCTCACTTCGCCGGGATTGACCAGTAGCAGTTGGACTTGTAAGTGGCGATCCCGGACTTTCTTTTCTTTTTTTACATGGTGACTGATACGCCCACAGCCAACCATTCTAATCCCGTGAGGTGGCGGCATCACGCCGACAAGTTGAAAGCCGACACTGGCAGAGGTGTAGAGCTTTAAGCTTTTGCCTGCCCTTACTGGCCGACCACCTACTCAACTTTCCCGACAAAACACCAATCTTTGTCCAGTCTCCCGGCAAGGAAGAAGATCCCCGCATTAGCACTTGCCACAGCATATGAGGCTTGAGATGGAACCCTTCACACCCAGTCGTGATTGCGAAGGCGAAAGGAAAAAGCAAAGCTGGGAATGAGGAAGTGCCAACCTCAGATAAGTGAGGAGGTGGGAGAGGGCCACCCATTCGAAGACATGTACTGTTAACTAAATGTCATAAGCCTCTTCGAACAAGTCTCCGAGTTCGTTTCGTCGGTATCTTCAGAGATTCTCTCACGATATGATACGGCGAGTGAGGGAAGCTTCGTGTAGGTTGTCACGAAAGTGGTTGATAAGGCATGCCAGCCAGGTAGCTTGTGGGGGTGAAAGTGTCCGGTTGGGTATTGCTGGCAATGAGGGAGCCTGATGGAAATCTAGAATGTTGCAATTGGTGAGTGGCAAGGTAGTGACACGTATGAAGACGGGCATGCGGCTAGTTTCTTTTTGCTACTATGCCTGATGATGTTCGGATAGCTTATTCGTTATCATCCCCGGAGCCTGGTCTGCTTGATTGCTACCTCTACACCAGGTATCGTGCGGCTGAGTTGGAGGAGGTCCAGCCACTCGTTTGGCGCTGGACCTTTCCATTCTTTTGCAGTGGTGGCCTCTGCATGTCTTACAAGTACATGTTTGGTAAAGAAGTCACTGAGGTCAGGCTGTGGTTTAATGGCTTTTGAGGATATCTTGCGAGCTGATTGCAGCTGTATTTTTGCGGCGTGGTGCCCTCCGTCCCTTCTATCTTCAATTTTCCTAGTGACATTCCCAAGTCGAACCTTTCTACGTCGCTTTACAACATACGAGCTACGTCAACTGATTGCATCGATCCGTTACAGCTGTCAGGGAAGAGCTTGGTCCTGTATCGACGCTGCACTCCTATTCACGCCTTCCGCGCACTCGTGGCGGCAATGGCGTCCCGCACCTCAACGTTCTCCTTCACCCTTTACCTCATCCTTTGGTTCTGTGTCCTCATCGCAGCTCAAGAAACGACCGAACCACCACTGATATCAACTCCTGTGCCCGATGACAAGAAGCAGGTTATTGTGGGGTGGGTGAACAATCCCAGGAGGAGAGGCACTCTGACCATCCTTATCGAATGTTTGACGACAATCTTTGCCTGCACCTGAACCGTCTTACACCTCAACGTACCAGCCATAACGGATTCTCCTATGGCACGATTTAGA
The DNA here is from genome assembly GCA_009805345.1 of Neurospora sp. FGSC 26628. Classification (NCBI taxonomy): domain Eukaryota; kingdom Fungi; phylum Ascomycota; class Sordariomycetes; order Sordariales; family Sordariaceae; genus Neurospora; species Neurospora sp. FGSC 26628. The sequence continues at coordinate 12,589 of RAOO01000223.1, read as the reverse complement.
CGCAAGGCAAAATGGATGGTCTTTACAATCATATTCCCTGAGTTCGTCTTCACCAAAGCTGTATGTGAGCTACGGCTTGCGTTATACACGCTTGATCAAATGTACCGAGCCATTGTCCGCTCCCGAAAAGAGTTCGAAATGATCGACCACATCAAAACTGAGGATGGCCTTCCCTCTTGGGTTCTTTGGACATGGACCGTTGAGTTTGGGTGGATCCAGAGAATGCTTCACCGATTATTACTGAGGCTCCCACCCTTGGCGGACTTCTTTGCACCTTCGCCGGGATCGATGATCAAATCCTGGCTATCAAAGATGCGATCAGTCATTTTCAGTTGCGGTGATTCGACTCAACACCTGATGTCTTCAGAGACACAGCAACAGCGCTATGCATCATTGTCAAGAACGGTCGAAGTGGACAACAATGGGCAGAAGACGACGATTTTGAAGAAGTTTTTCAGAAAGAGCTTCTCAGACAGAGACAGGGCCTTTTACGGAAGCGCGCGTGCAGTTGTGAGAGTCCAAACATGGACGCTCACACACGCTTATTACGTTAATATGGGTGGACTAGTCGCACGGAAGCGGATGGAACAATGGACTACCTCTCCACACAGCCATCGGTTTGTCACACACTCGTATTCAGTCGTACGAGGCGACCATCTCGCAGATCCGAAGTTGAAAACATGGACGCTCGGTCATCCCCTCCGAGTACTTCGACTGTCGGCCAATGACATCAAGGATAAGAGTAAAGCGGACTGGATCGTCAAGACTATTGCTATGATCCAGATCGCACGCCTTATCTTTGACCTTATTACACGCGGTATAGGAGGTCAACCAGTCACACAACTTGAAATCGCGACAGTGTCCTTTTCGGGGTTTGCCATATTCACGCATTTCGCCAACTGGTGGAAACCCAAAGATGTTTCACAGCCGACAAAACTTCATACTGTGGTGGATCAGGGCAAAGAGTCAGTGACTGAACGGGTCGAGCGCACAACTGAGTCATTCTTCAAAGATTTGTGGTTTCCTAGAACTACACCCTATCGGCTTCCTCGGGATGCTTTTGCGGATACGATGTCCCCATGCGGTTGGATAAGGAACGACGAGCTGTGGATGGGCACAAGCAAACGTACAAATCTAACCTGGTTACTTCTGGCCGCATCTTGTATTGTCTTCGGAGGCGTTCATTGTGCGGCTTGGAGGTTCCAGTTTCCCACGCGGGTGGAGCAACTTGCTTGGCGCACGGCTGCATTGGTCTCAACAGCTTTACCCGTGGTGTCGTTGGCGGGAAGCTTCGTAATTACACGCCTTCGACCTCGAGGACTCGTACATGCGGTAACGGAAGCCGTCAACGCCATACTTGAGTCCTATGGTACCAAGTTGTTGGAAGCTGAAGAGGATTGGTGGAACATTTTCACAACTGAAGTGAACTCACCGGACTGGGAAAATTGGGTGAAAACCCTTCCCTGCTACAACAAAGAACACCAGGAGAAACTAAAGTCGGAACTCGAAACGATGGGCAAACTCCGAAGTTCGCTACGAAGCCTATGGCAAAGCCGACTTAAAGGTAGAAAAAGGGATGAAGAAAGGCTAATCAACGATATCTGGGAGATTAGACACAACATAGCGTCCTTTGAGCATCCAAAGTTTGACCTTAGATCTCGTTACGAGGAATGGATCAAGAGTCAGAACGCATTTCGTAAGGGGAGATTGGCAGACATGTTGAGGGAAGAGAAATTAACATTCAGTGTGCAACCTTACTATGAGTATCAAGGCGATGAAGGGTTGTTCGATTGGGTGTTCGCACGTTGTTATAACCTCGCATACTCCGAGGCGGAATGGTTTTACCGGGATGAGAGGAGGAAATATAACCAACTGGCGCAGGTACTCTCACGACTCCTCAACATCATAAGCGCGTTTTTCTACACGATTGCTCGGGCTATGCTCCTTGCGATCACGTTTTCCAGTCTCCGGGCAGCCCCAGACGGGGTATACGACACTCCTGACTGGACCCGCTTTGTGCCGAGCTTCTCGTGAAGCGGGCCAGGCTCCCAGCAGGGGTTGGGTTTGTGGTCAGGAAAGAGGCAGGCTGAGGGAGCGAAAGATGGCGATATGCAATATTGAATAGTTGAAGCTTGGATTTTGCACGGTATAGTGGATGCACATGGTGACAGGAGCCAGTGGCGGAGGAAACCAGAGTTTGTGATGTGATAGCGTTCATATTTTTGTCCATAAAATGACGAACAACTGTTCCCTTTCCCCTAAAATACATGCACTCAGCACTCTCAGACACCAGACAAATTTAAGTTCCAGATAATTACCATCCAAGACACACTTCTACCCCATCCACAACATCCCACACCCCCTCATTCCTCCGAATCATTACTAACCGTACTCGTCCCACCCCCCTGCGCCTCCGAAATGACCTTGGTCCTCAGCACCTTCCCCTCTCCGCCCTCCGCCGCATCCACATAAATCCAGCTAATCGCCTCGATGCCCGGGAACGGCTTATACTCATACTGCAGCTCAAACAGCTTCTCTCCATCGTCACCCTCCACAGTCATGTTATGTCCCGTAAACGTCATATCATCCTTGTAGTACCCGACCACCTGTCTGGACTGCTCATTCCCGTCATTATCGAGGTACTCATCAAAGATATCGCCGTTCTGATCCAGTCGGCGATTGCGATGTCTGTTACCCTGGTAGTTGTTGACGGAGTACAGGATGTTGTGCTGGATGTTATAGTTGAAGGGGTTCTGGTCTGCTCCTGAGCCGTGGCCGCCGGTGGAGGGGACGCGCTTGGCTAGGTTGGCTGCTACTTGGAGGGGATCAGAACCGAGGTCATCGAGGGGAACGTCCCTGGCCAGATTCCCAGTAGCACCCGCCACGTTATTGACAACATCACCAAGCGGGACATCCCTGATCACCTTCCCCGCCGTGTCCACCACGTTGTTGACGGTATCACCCACAATCTTGCCCACCCCTTGACCGAGGGTAGCAATAAGCGGATTCACATCGATACTCCGCAAAACACTATCAACTATAGCCACCATATTCTCCAGCCTGGCTTCCAGCTCCACCTTGGCACTGACATTCTCGATCCTGAGTTTAACGCGATCAATGCTCGCGTTCACGCCCGCGCTGAAGTGCAAGAGAGAAAGGACCTTGGCGTCCAGGTTGACTTTGGCCGTGATGTTGTCCACTTCGATGTCGATCAGGCCGACAGACACCGAAACGTTGAGGTAGACGTCTGGTTCCTCGGGCAGGATGAGGTCATTTTCATCTGGGGTATTGGCCGTTTCGTAGATGGCGGATTCGGGGTCAGCGCGGTGAGTGAGGCGGTATCCTATATAGCCGTCGTCTGTCTCCTTGTCGTCCTCCGTGTCTTGGGCGAAGGAGAGGGTGGGAAGACGGGAAAGGGAGAGGAGGAGCGTGGCGGCTCGGAGGAGGGAAAGGGGCATGGTGTATGGGGTTTGGGGCCGCAATGCGGTCCTTATGGCTGGCTTTGTTTTTGTTGTTGTTATTTTTAACGTCTACTTCCGCCTCATGTAGGGCATGAGACGTGCCACATCGGTGAATCTAGCGTACAAAAATAGGAGCAAAACCCTGGCGCGCCCCTGTGGCGCTTAGTGTCCTAACTGTCTACTAAAACCATTAGTCCGAGGGCAACCCGAGGCCTATTGCCAGTGCAAATCACGTGTTGCCCATAGCGTAAACGCGGCCCAACACCTCCAGTCTAATCGCCCAGTGAGCGAGCCGCCAGTATATGGCGGGACCCATAGAACAAAGGAAAAGACATAAGAAAGGGCAAAATCACTCCTCCCCGTTCTCGCTCTCGCTCTCCTCCTCCCGCAAAGCCTTCTCCCGTCTCCTTACACGGTGAACTAGCCTGTCCAAGTCCACCGTAACCCTCTCAATGTCGTGGCCGTGGCCAGCCTCCACCCCTTCACCCCGTAAAAACCACGTAAGGTCGTCAGCGGTGCCCCCGTCGTCGATGTGCTGTTACCAGAGTGACTGGCGCCATGCCTTTCTCGTGCAAGTCCATAAAAAGAAGTGCGAGGTCTGGATCCTAGCGATGAAGCGCTGCCAGTAAATCCCAATAGCAAGGGAGAGATTCTCCCGCGTAGCCGCTTCGCCTGTGACCGGGGAAATCGCATATGCCTCCCTGCAGTGGAAGGGGTGGAAGGGGGTCTTCCAGCTGCCACAATAGCATATCAGCAGCGCGTCCTCGTGTTCGAACCTATGATAGTTCTTGAAATCACCGTGGCCAGACCTGGCCATGAGGAGGTGGTGTAAGGACCGTCTGTCTAACTCTTTTAGTTCGTCGTTAGGCTTGATAGAGACCCCTAGCCGGTAGTCTACATAAGTCTCTGGCTTATTCGCGACCCACCACGCCTTGAAATTCGTACGCGCCTCCCTCTTAGCAAGCCGCCTTAAGTGCGCAAGGGTAGCCAAGCCTTCATTAACTACCTCTCCCCCTTCAGCGCCCGCCTTAGCGAGCTCGTCAACAATCTCGTTGCCCGTGATGCCCTTGTAGCCAGGAACCCAGCGGACGCCCACCAGACTGGGGCCATTGGCCTTGCGGGTGGCGCGGAAATCAAGGAAAGCCGCTTGTGACGATGCAGCTTGGGTTCCCCGGAGTCCTCTAATAACGGACGTGTTATCGAGGCATACCGTAATGCGTGGCCGGGCCTGTGCCTCCGGAAAGAGCGCCACTGCGGCCTTGAGACCATACCGCGCCCCTTCCGCCTCCGCATCGAAGACTTCCGCATATTCTAATTGACCGCATCCGCGGCCAAGTTCTGTCTGTCCTTGGAAGATTACGTAGCCAAAGCCTACGCACTCGCCCTCTGGTCTTTCTTCTTCAGCGTCCGGGTCCTCCGCGTGCGCTGGAAGGCCCATCTGCTTAGCTATTATAGAGCCGTCGGTGTAAACGAGGATATCCGAGGGGGAGGAAGATGTTTGACAGGCTAATCCTGTGATAGTGAAAGGCTGACTCGACGTGAAGTTGTCCTCCAAGCCTACCTCTTAGGATGCAAGTCTGAGTAGCTTAACAACCGCCTCATGCTCCATCTCTGCCGCTATATACAGCGCTGTCCGTCCATCCTTATCCTTAGCATCTGCGTCAACCTTGCCAGTATCGAGAAGCAGCTTAACAACCCCTTCATGCCCATTCTTCGCCGCCCTATACAGCGCTGTCCATCCATCCCCATCCTTAAGATCTGCATTAACTTACCAGTATCGAGAAGCAGCTTAACAACTGCCTCATGCCCCTTCGCTGCCGCCATATATAGCACTGTCCATCCATCCCGGTCCTTAGCACATGCGTCAACCTTGCCAGTATTGAGAAGCATCTGAACGATCACTTCATGGCCTTTTTGCTCCGCAAGCCACAGCGCCGTCCGTAGCTCCTCCATATGCAAGTTGACTTTGGCGGTGTCGAGAAGCAGTTTTACGACCGTCTCATGCCCGTTTCCTGCCGCCAAGCATAGAAGCGTCCATTGGCCCTTGTCCTCAATAAGTTGATTCACCATTGTTTCCTTTGCATCTTCCTTTTCTGAATCCTCGGAACCTAGGCAAGTCCTTTTTAGGTTGCTCATGCTCCTCAATGCCCTCTCAAGAACCGCCGTTTCTTCCCGAAGATTCTTCACTGCCACTCCATATTGTTTCATCTCTTGTAATGCCAATCTGACATTCCGTATCCTAGTCGCCGCATTTAGGCAACCTTCCAACCCTGTCTTTGAATACTCTGGAATGCTTACAAAGTAGTCGTGGTTATTTTTATCTTGTTCCTTGTTTGGATCTATATCCCAATCCCAGATAAGTAGAAAATTATGTGGAAAGACTATTATTGATTGTTTGATATCTCCGGTCGTAGCTTGTGAATCGCCTGCTGGGGAAACTGCAATCATTATAACCGCCCAGTAATCGTTGTATGGCCTGAGGATCGTGGGTCTCGACGCTCCTTGAAGAAGGCAGACGATATCTCCTTTTTGGACGGATTTTACCGTGGTCGGGAGAGTCCAGGAAGAACCCCATGCTTCCTTCACGCAAATATAGCTGAGGGAATTACTCCAAGTAATAGCCACATCTTGTCTGTCTTCCCAAGTAGCATTTCTCTTGACCGAGGACACTTCGCCCAGAATATAGCCCTTGCCCTCAATGACAGCATTCTCCTTATCGTCCGAAAGGCCGTCTACAGAGACCAATTCAGATAGGAAGAAGTGGATGAGTTTGTTGAAGAGTTGTTTCCACGAAATATCGTAGTCGGCGAATAATCCTGCTGCGGTTGTATTATCAGAGCTCATACCGAGTAAGGCATATACTTTATCGCAACGATCCGTAGCTTCGCGGGTGTGGTACATCTCTATCAGTTCACCCAAAGGGCGTATGTTAAGAGAAAAGTTGTCTGACTAACTGGTCACATATTTGGGCCGGAAGATTGCGCCCCTTATGAGGTAGGTTACCGAAAGGATTCGAGCCCACAGGTCTGCGGGGAGTTCATTGGCCAGGTTCAATGCATTTAGGCCTGAGGAGAATGCAAATCCATTAATCTCAGCAGAACCACACTTGATCAGGATATGGCGAGCCGCGGCAACTTCCTGAAGCACCTGCATCAATCTGTCAGTTTCCTTAGTTATAATACTTTAATATCGGTTCCCTTACCCAGATGCGCTAAAACCACGGTCGTTCAAGTGGTGTAAGGTGTTGGAGGTAACGGGATGAGGCAGCACAAGTGGCAATGAATGTGGGGGTGAATTTGATGTATTGATTGACTTAAGAGAGAGAGAGAGTGAGAACAGAGCAGGGAGGACGAAGTCCGACGTGGTTTATATACAGGATGGCTATGTGTGGATCGTATCCACTTAGACAGGACGCCAAAGAATGGGATGGCTTCAACATAAGGATTCCCGCTTTATTGTCTAATCGTCTTGTAGACAGCTCGGCTGCGATGCGTATTTCTTCGGGTGCTTGGTCGCTACCGGCTGCCTCTTCTCCAAGCCAAACAATTACGCGACTTGCTTTAGCGTAGATCTTCGCCATAGATTGAACTTGGTGTCCTCTTTCTTTTGGGTCATCCTGGTTGATGCAAATGGCATATATCCATATAATACGTTCAATGGAGTGATCTCGAAGATGTAACAGCGCTGCGTGAAGGTTTTCTCCGATGGGTGCAAGGGCGCTAGAATGGAAAGTCGAAGGCAAGGCTAGGATACCATCTATGACAGAAGATTTAAGGTGAAGAGGAGAAAAGAGGAAGAGAACTAGATACATGCGTATAGACCCGAACCAATACTCTGGTCGCTGTCCGCCAATCCCTTCATCCGCATCCCATTCACCTGCATGACAAACCTGGGCAAACAACTTCAATGGGCTTGGTTCCCGCCTCAGCAAAGACCGGCACCGTCACAATGGGCAAGTCGCACCCGTTTATAGAGATGGAACAAGGCTTGGCCTCGGAGCCCCACATGTAGGATAAGGCCTCGTACGGACGAGTGCCTTTTGAGTCCAATGCGGTGCAGAAGAGCCGACAGTGTATTGCGGCGTCCTCGTTTTTAGACGGCAATAGTTGAAGCAAACGAATATGGCTAGGTGATTCAGGAAGTTTGGAATATAGATTCTTTATAGGTGTTAGCGTTATTCTGAAATGTCGTAGGGGGAAAAGAAGTAAGCCTACTTCCACCTGCTTCGGCCTTTTGTTATCTACGCAGACTAATTTAGATAGGAAGAAATGGATGAGTGGGTTGAAGAGTTGTTTCCACGAAATCTTGTAGCCGGCGGACGTCTCTATATCGGCGGAACCGGTAGCTGGAGCAGCTGGGAGCCCGGGGGCAGGCATACGGGTAGCGGACATGGCGATGGTGGCGGGGATTTGTTGCAGAGGTGTAGGGCGAGACTGCTCTTGGCCCTTATCGTCTTCCCAACCCTCCGTATTGTACAGTCGTTGAGACATCGTAACTTTAGGGAACGAAAGTCTTGAGCGAGGTAACGTAGATGAGGTACTCGAGGATGATCGTGTTGTCTTGGAGGCAGCGGATGCTATACAGTTGACTATCAATGGATTGAGTTTGTAAAAATGTTGGAGATTCCTCTATCCTGCCCCCAAGGACAAAATAAAAAGAAATCAGAGCACTATGTTTTCTCAAGGCTATGGTGGAGCATGAGGCGTCGTGGAGTCTGTTTCCGTTTCACTATATTAGGCGTAGGATGGCTAGCGGCTCCCTCCCAACTATACGCCAATAGCCCAAAGGACATTTCTTTTTAGAGACGGGGCATTCTAGACCTAGAGACTCCAGGGCGCCAATTAATAAACTCGACTTGGGCGAGGGCCGTGGCTTTCTATCACGGGGTCTACAGGGTTGGCAATAGTGTACCAGTAGCGGCCTGGTAGCTTGCACCACTTATGGGGCCGTGGCGCGGGTAGGGCTCAGCTTTTCAACTTTTCCCAAATGTCACGAGCGACGTGGCCACGAGAGACAAAGCTGAACACGTTGATTCCATATCTATAGTAGAATCACAAGATAAAGAAGAAAAGAAGGAAACGTGCAAAGGCGCGCCTGGCGCCCAGGGTTTCAACCCAGGGCCCAAATGGCCGGTGCACGCGGCACGACATCACGTGCACGTTCTGCCGTGCCGGGACCTATCCGCCAGTGCCGTGACACCAAACATCGTTCGTTATGCGGCGTTATGGTTTCCAATCTGTTGAAGCCATCACATTCTTTGGCGTTTCTGTCTAAGTGGATACGATCCACACATAGCCATCCTGTATATAAACCACGTCGGACCTCGTCCTCCCTGCTCTATTCTCTCTCTCTCTCTTAACTCAATCAATACACCAAATTCACCCCCACATTCACTGCCACTTGTGCTGCCTCATCCCGTTACCTCCAACACAATCCTCCTCTGATCTTAATCCTCCAGGGTCCGGTCACCTTCCTCCATCTTGTCACGGCGGCTAAAAACCACTACACTATTAGGCCCGTGTTTCCACAAAAGGATACAAGTAACCGAAGCTGGAAGATTCGGTACTCAAGTGGTCTTATATAGTTGTTTCGAACCGCACGTAGTTCCGTATCGCGTCGGCCGTCACAAGTACCTTTCGGCTACTACTACCGTTGTTCCTATTCCCAGCGATATACTCCTGTGCTTGTAACGGTTCGTCACACAAGCATCCTACTGCCTTGTCTAGATGATCTAGGTTTCTCTCTCCTTTCTTTTTCATTCGGAAGACACCTTCTCCGGCGACTTACCATCCTTGACAATCACCCCCGTAACCATCTCGGGGAAGGCTCTCGATTTGGAGGACTGATTGGCCTCAAACTGGTCTTATATGCCAATTGTGCCGTGGGTAGTAGTTCTACCCAGTCGCTTTGCTCGAAATTGACATAATTCCTCAGATATTGTTCCACGATCTGGTTGATCCTTTCCGTTTGTCCGTCTGTCTGTGGGTGATGGGCTGTTGATAACTTACTCTTGGTACCGAGTTTGGTCATCAATGCCTGCCAGAACTTGGAGGCGAACTTGGTGTCCCTATCTGTGATTCACTCCTTCGGCCATCTATGCACCGAAGTAATATTCCGGTAGATCACATCTGCAAGCTGCTCCGCTGACCATGTTTCCTTATAGGGTAGGAAATAGCTCCACTTGGTCAGCCTGTCCACTACCACTAGGATGCTGTCATAAGTGACTCCGGTGGCGGTATCTGTGGACGGTGGTAACTTGGTGATGAAATCCATCGTTACCGAACTCCACGGCCTTTCCGCGACTTCCAGAGGTTCGAGGAATCCGTATGGCTTGTGTCTTGCAACCCTGGTCTTGCTACAGCGTTCACAGGCCTGCAATGTTCGAGCCACTTCGGCCTTCATTCCTGGAAAGTCGTAGTGTTGCCGTATCCTAGCTATAGTTTTTGTAATACCCATATGTCCTCCTATCTTAGAGGCGTGGATGTCTTTGATAAGAGTTTCTCGCTGCTCCGGCCATACGTAGGCTTTGTCGTAATACCATAGCTTATCGTTCTCAAGGGTGATCCCTTCTTCTTGGCTATCCTCCCATCGCTGTCTATCTTCAGGGGTAGCGGTAGTAGCTTGATAATCAGGGGCCTGCAGTTTGGCCCGGTAGATGGCGCAGCACTCTACCCATTCCTTTAGGGGGTGCGTGAGCGTCCCATCCGGTTGCTCTTGAAATAGAGGTGCAGAGGCTTCTGCTGCATCCTTTATATGGTCGGCCCGGCGACTCAGGGCGTCGGCTCGAGCGTTCTCTGATCCCTTTTTGTAATTGATCTTGAAGTTGAACTCTGACAAGAACTCGGCCCATCATGTCTGACGTCCGTTGAGCACCTTAGTGGTCGTGAAGTGCCGAAGATTGTTGTGGTCGGTGTAGACTTGTACTTCATGCGTAGTTCCACTGAGGTATGGCCTCCATTCTTGGAATGCCTCGATAATGGCCAGAAGTTCCTTGTTGTGGATGGGGTAGTTGCGACGGGGTCCCTCCAGTTTCTTTGAGAAGAACGCTACAGGATGCAACTTTCCTTGGTCGTCGCGTTGTCCCAATTGTCCTCCGATGGCGTAGTCTAACGCATCGGTCTCAACTTCAAAGGGCTTGTTTGGGTCAGGAAGTTTCAGTACGGGGTCTGCAGTGATCGCATCGGAGATGGCTCTAAAAGCTTCCTCTTCTTCCTTTCCCTATGTGAAAGCGGCCTCCTTCCTGGTGAGCTCGTACAATGGCCTGGCGATCTTCCCGTAGTCGCGTATGAACATACGGTAGAAGTTTGTGAACCCTAAGAATCCGCGGATTTCGGTCGCGTTCTTAGGCACAGGCCAGTTCCGTACGGCTTCCACCTTGTTTAGTTCCATCCTAACCTCATTTTCTAAGATTAGATACCCAAGAAACACTGTGAGAAGATTCTGGGCGTTTGCTGCACAGACCGCTAGTCCTTTGCCCTGCAGGCACCCTCTTTGACAGCGGTTCTGGCACTTCCCAGAATCCCCTCCTTTGCAGACCTTCCTCCTCTTTGTATCGCCAGCTCTATATAGCTGGCGATCCCTTCCAGCCCTATATAGCTGGCGATCCCTTCCAGCCTTAGTTAGCTGGATCCCTCAATCTACATCATTCCCATCATTCGTGATCCATCTCATAAACACGGTTTCCCTCATATGGAATTCACACTTCTCTATATTGACAGAGAGCTTGTGTTCGTGTAGTGCGTCCAGCACTTTTCCCACGTGTTCCTTGTGTTCCGCGAGAGTCTTGGAGTAGATGAGGATATCATCTAGGTAGCAGATGGCGAATTTGTCGAGGTACGGTCGAATCGCGTGATCGATGACGGATTGGAATGTCGTAGGTGCATTGGTCAACCCGAAGGGCATAACGAGGTACTCGTAGTGTCCGTAGGGTGCGCGAAATGCTATCTTCCATTCGTCGCCTTCTTTGATCCGAATGTGGGCGTAGGCAACGGGTAAGCCAAGGCGCGTGAAATGTCGTGCTTCTCCTAATTGACTTCGAATACGCGAAATCAGGGGTAGGGGATAACTGTTTTTCACGGTCTCTTGATTCAGTTGCCTATAATCAACACAAAGGCGCAGCTTTCCGTCCTTCTTCGGCACGAAGAGGATGGGGTACCCTGCTGGCGATGTAGATTCCCGGATGTATCCTCGTTTCAAGTTTTCGTCCAAGTACTTCCGTAACTCCGCGTTCTGCTTCTCGTTGGTATGATAGACTTTGAAGAACTTGAGCTTGGCTCCTTCCTTAAGCTTGATCTCATGATCCCACGGTCCTCGTGGCGGTAGTCCTTCAAGATATTTACTAACGAAAGCCGGGTGCCCTTAATATTCTGCTGGGATCACTGCCTTTGGTTTTTCCGTCTGTTGGTTCTGGTAATAGTCGAACTTGTACTGGGTGTTAATTGCTGACACCTCTACCAGCGTTACTAACCCTTCTTCCGTAACCTTGCCGCTTTTATCGATAGTGCAGATCATAACTTCCTGTACTGCTTGCGGTGGGGCCGTAGGAACGACGCCTTCGTAGCTCGCTTCCTTCCGTGCTTCGGGTTTTCCACCAGTGGTTGGGTACGTCCTAGGACGCAGGTGGCCACCATCCTTCCAACTAATGTCGGGGTCATATACTACATGCCATGGGTGCCCTAGGATCATATCCTTGGATGGCCCCATATCGACGACGTCGAAGCTAATTTCGACCGTCTTTCCTTCTACCGTGATGGAAAGTGGTAACGTTTCCCTCTTCACGATCTGGGTCTCGAAGGGTCCTTTTACCACAAAGGGAACTTTCTTCCTTTTCCAGGGAATCCTCAATTGTTTGACGAACTTGGGCGAGATAAGGTTCAACTAAGCTCCGGAATCTACCAGAGCGAGTGCTTGGTAGTCCTTCCAGTGGGCCACGACCTTGAGTCGCTGGTCCTCCTTCCCTTCTTCCGCAGCTGCAACCTCCGTGTCACACGGACATATGATCCCTTTCCCAGCTTGGCACCAGGCCAGGTGCCTTAGGCATCACCAGGGCCGCGGACAAACAGTTCTCCGCCACGGACAATCTATTCCCCGGCGGAGTATCACGTCCGAATGCCCTCATTGCCATTCAG
>RAOO01000222.1:0-15320 GCA_009805345.1 Neurospora sp. FGSC 26628 | reverse complement strand
TTGTCAGATAGTTCGACAGTTGCCAATTGATCATTATCACCGAGACCAGTATTACGAACATACTTGTTGTGAACCTTTTGGCTTCACCGAACGACTCTGATAGTTTACTACCTTCAGCTATCTCATTTAGGCAGATCAGACTGCCGTTCATCACACTGGGCTGTCACATGTGCCGTCATGGGTCCCATTCACGGGTATGGTTCATGGTGCAGGTTCTGGGCTTGGCTCTGGCTGCCTCCCGCGGCCTGGGTATAAAACCCAGCTCTGGCATCGAGCCTCCCCTTTTGGGATTTCTTCCCCTCTTCAACTTCTTGTCTTCAGTTCAAGTTAGTCAAATAGTATCATCATCACTGTTTGGCTGCGCCGTGACACGTAGTGGTTTTGATGGGTTAGAAATAGACGGATACGGAACCAACGTCAATGAACCGGCAGCGGACGCCCTTCTGACTCATGCAAAAATTTACGCCTTAGCAGAGAAGTACTTAATCAGTAGACTGAAGGCTGTCGCGCTTCGATAATTCAAGGCGGCGGCTACTGTCTCCTATTCTTGCAAGGGGTGCGTGAGTGTTCCATCTGGTTGTTCCTGGAATAAGGGTGTAGAGGCTTCTGCTACGTCTTTCACATGGTCTGCTCGACGATTTAAGGCGTCGGCTCGAGCGTTCTCCGATCCCTTCTTATAGTTGATCCTGAAGTTGAATTCTAATAAGAACTCGGCCCATCGTGTCTGGCGGCCGTTGAGTACCTTCGTGGTCGTGAAGTACCGGAGGTTATTGTGATTAGTGTAGACTTGTACTTTATGCGTGGTTCTACTGAAGTATAGCCTCTATTTTTAAAATGCTTCGATGATAGCTAGAAGTTCCTTGTTATGGATGGGGTAATTGCGACGGGGTCCTTCCAACTTCTTCGAGAAGAAAGCTACAGGATGCAATTTCCCTTAGTCATCGCGTTGTCCTAGTTGTCCTCCGATGGCGTAATTTGACGCGTCGGTTTCAACTTCAAAGGGCTTGCTTGGGTCAGGAAGTTTCAGTACGGGATCTGCAGTAATCGCATCGTAGATGGCCCTAAAAGCTTCCTCTTCCTTTCTTCCCTATATGAAAGCAGCCTCCTTCTTGGTGAGCTCATATAGTGGCCTGGCGATCTTCCCGTAGTTACGGATGAATATACGGTAGAAGTTGGTAAACCCTAGGAATCCGCTGACTTCGGTCGCGTTCCTAAGTACAGGCTAGTTCTGTACGGCTTCCACCTTGTGTCACAGGCTGTTGTGGCTGCCTATATAGTGTGCATTTCGGATTCTGCCTTGCAAGCAGAATTACGTCTATCTTTTATCGGATAGTTTGGCGTTGTTGGGACATGTGCACTCCTGCTCTGTCATACCTTGCTTGGTTCCATCCTGACCTCGTTTTCTGAGATCAGATACCTAAGAAATACGGTTTCCTTTATATAGAATTCGCTTTTCTCCATATTGATAGAGAGCTTATACTCGTATAGTGCGTCCAGCACTTTTTTCACGTATTTCTTGTACTCCGCGAGAGTTTTGGAATAGATGAGGATATTATCTAGGTAGCAGATGGCAGATTTATCGAGGTAGGGTCGGATCGTATGGTCGATAATTGATTGGAATATCGCAGGTGCATTGGTCAACCCAAAAGGTATAACGAGGTACTCGTAATATCCGTAGGGTATACGAAATGCTATCTTCTATTCGTCTCCTTCCTTAATCCGAATGTAGGTATAAACAACGGGTAGATCAAGGCGCGTAAAGTATCATGCTCCTAATTGACTTCGGATACGCGAAATCAGGGGTAGGGGATAATTGTTTCTTACGGTCTTTTGATTCAATTGCCTATAATTAATACAAAGGCGCAGCTTTCCGTCCTTCTTCGGTACGAAGAGGATAGGGTACCCTACTAGCGATGTGGATTCCCGAAAGTATCTTCGTTTCAAATTTTCGTCCAAGTACTTCCTTAACTCTGCGTTCTACTTCTCGTTAGTGTAGTACACTTTGAAGAACTTGAGTTTGGCTCCTTCTTTGAGTTTGATCTCGTAGTCCTACGGTCCTCGTGGCGGTAGTCCTTCAAGGTGCTTGCTAACGAAAGCCGGGTGTCCCTGATACTCTACTAGGATCACCGTCTTCGGCTTTTCCGCCTGTTGGTTCTGGTAATAGTCGAACTTATATTGAACGTTGACTGCGGATACCTCTACTAACGTCACTAACCCTTCTTCCGTAACCTTGCCGCTTTTGTCGATGGTACAAATTATAACTTCTTATACTATTTGCGGTAGGGCCGTAGGAACGATGCCATCATGGCTCGCTTCCTTCCGTGCTCCGGTTTTCCCATCAGTGGTTGGGTACTCCTAGGACGCAGGCGGCCACCTTCCTTCCAGCTAATGTCGGGGTCGTATGCAATATGCCATGGGTGCCCTAGGATTATGTCCTTGGATGGCCCTATATCGACGATGTCGAAGTTGATTTCGACCGTCTTTCCTTCTACCGTGATGGGGAGTGGTAATATTTCCCGCTTCACGATCTGGGTCTCGAAGGGTCCTTTTACCACGAAAGGAGCCTTCTTCCTCTTCCAGGGAATCCTCAATTGAGTGACGAACTTGGGTGAGATGAGATTCAACTGAGCTCCGGAATCTACCAGTGTGAGTGCTTGGTAGTCCTTCCAGTGTGCTACGACTTTGAGTCGTTGGTCCTCATTCCCTTATTCCGCAGTTGCAATCTCCGTGAATGCCACGGGATCCTGGATCTTGTTTTTCCGGCGGCTACATCGTCGGATGATCCTCTTTGTCCAGGGACTTAGTTTTCGTCGGGCCTCCCTGAAGGCCCTGAGCCGTTTCCCAATTCTTGGCGGTGGTCATCAAGAGCGTCCTCTTCTTCAGGTTCCGGTTCGTCCAGCGAACCGTATTCCTATAGCCATGCCAAGTGTACGGCTTTTTCGTCCTCGGTGCTTTCGGCTGCGTTAGCCTGTCGGATATAGTGTACGACTTCCGCTTTATAAGCCCTAGCTTTCTATCTCATATGGATAGGGCAGTCGGCCGTTGGACACCATCCCCAATGCGAGTCATCGTCTCCCCACTTTGTGCAGGTATATACGTTGCGTGGTTGGGCCGCGAGTCTTCTGGGGGATAGCCACTCGTCCTGCTTTCCGAAGGGACGCAGGCTGAACGCGAGCCATTCGTCGAAAAGGAGAGTAACTTGGGGACTGCCTCGACTGAAGGTGCGGGTGACTGGCCTAGGCTGTCCTTGTGCGTCCAGTCTTCTGGTGGGCCAGAAACGATTATCCCGCTTCTTCCCGTAATGCTCGTGGCAGCTGTCTGCGATACATTGGAACTGCGGCATCCGGTAGTGGAGGTAGTGCAGAGGGTGCATCTGGGCAGTGTCTCCTTTGACTGGTCGGTAGACTCCTACTGGTTCTGAAACATCGCCCCAGGAGGCCTTGGGTTTTCCTTCGATGACGACTGCTCGTTTCTTCCAGAAGTCGTCCCACTTCTCGTCGTCCTGGCTTTTCCAGCGGTAATGCTCCAGGGGGTCTGTCCAGTGTCCGGAGGCGGAGTTGTTAGGGAGCCCATAGTGATATGGATCGACAAAGTCCCGAATGTCGCTTCTCTCGGTCTCAGGCGCTGAAGAGGGTGCCGGCGGCGGAGAGGTACCCATGACGTGGGCAACGGTGAGAAGCGTGCGATCTATGGTGGCAATGTTGCTGACCTCTTCCTATGTTGGCGCTCGATGACTTTGTCCTCGAGTAATAGTTCGTCCCCGAGATGGTTCTGACTGCTGGGGGTCCTCGTCATCTGGTCCGCTGGCTTCGTGCCAGTGTTCTTCGGGGTCAGCATCCCATGCTCTGTCCATAGCGTCCTCCAAATCGTCCTGGTTGTACTCCGCACTGGCGATCTCGATCACCCTGGCTCCTTCCACTGCGGCAGCTTCCGCCTTTTTCCAGTTCAGCTGCTTGGGGGCGCGGCAATCCTTCTTCATGTGCCCCTTCTTTCCGCAGTTGAAACACTTAACCTAGGAGAGGTCGCGTTTGCCTTGATTGGCTTGTGCAGCATCGATTTCCATGGGTCCGGAATGAGTAGTTCCTGAGATGTGAGTGCCCCAAGTCCGCTTTTTCTTGACATTGTAGTTGGACTTGAGAGGAACGAAGGTAGTCGTTCTCCCCTTCTTCTCTTATTCCCGTTGGAACTGTCGATCGTCGATGCGAATGGCTTTGTCCATGTAGGTGTCGATGGAGTTGGGTCGGTCCTCCTTGTAGAGTTCATCCTTGACTCTATCCTTGAGGCCGTTGTAGAACAGTTGCATCAGCCCGTCGTCGTTGATGTTGCTGCGAAGAGTATTTTGCTTGAAGAGTGCAGCATAGGCTGAAGTAGACTTGGTCTGTCGAAGATGGGTCAGGCGTTCCTGAGCCCGCCGAGTCTCGTCCTTTTCTTCAAAGACTCTGGAGAGAGCTTCAGTGAACTTGGCATAAGAGCCTAAGACCTCCTTGGTGGAGTCTGAAGCCTGATCTCCGTTTTCGTAGTAGTCTTTGAGAATGGGCTCGTACCAGGTGAGAGCTTTGTCCACAAGTCGAGTACCCGCGTAGGCTACCTTCTCAAATTCAGAGGCAAACCGATCCGCGTAGAGGTGGAGATAGGTTTGCATCTGGATCAAGAATCCTGCGAGGGCGGCCTGCTGGCCGTCGAACTCCTTGGGTGCGGACAACTTGACTCTCTGGCGTTCCTTGGGGGGCGTTCCGTCTCCCGTCTTCGCTTCGGGGACGCCGGGTCCGGCCTGGAACTGGGATTCCAGCTGGTTGATGCGATCCTGCATAGCCTTGAGTTGCTGGTTCAGGGCAGTGAGGTTCAGGGGTTCACCCTGAGTGTTGGTTCCGGCGGAGGAAGACATGATGAAGCGAAGATACCTTCAGTACTATCCGAGATAGGCCAAAGGGAGTAGTCAACGTGTGACGAACGGCAGTCTGATTTGCCTAAATGAGATAGCTGAAGGTAGTATACTATCAGAGTCGTTCGGTGAAGCCAAAAGGTTCACAACAAGTATGCTGGTGTTATACTGGTCTCGGTGATAATGATCAATCGACTACTGTCGAACTATCTGACAATCTGAGTTCTCCAGTCGTCCCTTTATACTTCTGACACCTTGTCTTCCATTTGTCTTGGTGGTGTCTGCTCACGATGGTGTTGTTGGCTCATCGTGAGCCCTCTTCTGCAGTACACGCCCTCCGGTCCAATCCTGGTTCTGGGGTTACACTGTCCACCTTAGGCGGGGCTGTCGGGTCCCGATGGCTTGGGCGACCCTTGTGTCGCTTAAGTTCGTAACAGTATACGATCCGATGTAATTTGGTCTTTTAAGTTCATGTTTGCAAGTTTCCTATAAATCTAGTCATTCTCGTGTCTATACCCAAATGCCTTATGAGTACATCTACGCCCCTCTCCTCTGACTTAATACAAAAACTAATACCGAAAGAGGTTTCTATAACATCATTGGAATCGAGTGTCGGCTGGGTAATGGGCAATGGACGCTGGAACAGCAATGCGTGGAACCCTTCAACACCTTAACCGCTTCCCTCAATCCGGGCACCATCACCCATACCAGGGTAATGGTATCTTCTGGTTTCATCCTGGATTCGTCATTGAGTAGTGTCCGCGTCCCCATTCACTGTGCTTCCAGGGGCATTCAGTTCACTAGCACTCCCGTCCTGGGTATTTAGGCTCCCCTGGTTTTCCGTTTCCTTTTCTCCTTCGTTACTACTACCGAATGAAGCAACATTTCCGTCGTCCAAGTCCAACACTTACACAACTGCCTCTGGAATCTGTGGGGCATGGTGTTGTCTCCTGTCCGGGGTCACCGTAGCGATTGACGGCAGTTGATATGGGCCTTGGCACCTTGTACGATAATGATGTTGGTAGACTTTTCGGATCATTTATCTCGGACATGGATTTTGTGGTGCTGCCGTTCAAGGACAAAGCAAACGTATGTGCACCCGTGATGCCTTCCGGTAGTCGTCTGTCACTGCAAAAGAAAATGTTAGCAGATACCGAACTTGGTCTTACCATAACTGATAGAAAGAAATGCGATCAATGAAGGAGCGTCCAGGAGCTTTGAGAACCGCTCATCATGATTCTTCAACCTTTTGGTCAAGCAACTAATAAGACCAGCACCTGCATTCCGTTCTGCTGCACCCTTACATTCGGGAGTTCTAGGGAGCGGAACATGGCTGTTCATAGAGGAAAGTTGGGCCTAGGCCTGGGCCTATATGTTTTACTGAATATTTCCAAATTAGGCTTCCGGTTAATCCCGCTCTACTACTATGCTGTTTGGTAGTCTAGGATTTAGTACGTATCCAAATGTATTCTTTCACTACACCCCGGATCTGCACCGACATAACCTTCCTGCTGTGTCCAACGGACAGCAACCGTCAATACCATCGGGTTAATGCAACGGTGATACTAAAAGGCGGGTTTGCAGGGCTCGTAAAAGGCAGATTGTGCAGGCTGGGGCGCTCGGAGCCTGCCGGTGTGGGGCCGGTGCGGGGCCGGGGGGAGGGCCGGGGAGCATTTCAAATGCCGGGTAGAACCCGGTAGCCGTAGTCGGACAATCGCCACCTACAAGCAACCAGGTGAAGGCGAGAATCCGAGCGGTCGGCCGAAGTCGGGAATACTATAGTATTGCTGACTCTGCCGGTATGCCAAGTGCAGTTGCTTTCCGGAGATGCCATGCCAGGTCGTAGCTCCCAGCTCTCAGCGTTTTTGGGCCTCATCCACAGCTCGGGTGCTTCCGGAGCACTGGGGTTATATCTAGACGGGCTCTGAACATTTCGAAGCAGCTAGAATTGCGCGAGGTATCAGACCACCACGACGTCATCTACCGGTAGAGCCGATGGATGATATCTATTTGCAGCCGTATATCGAATGAGGGCAGCACCAGGTATATAAGGCGGCGCATTTCCGCAAGAGGTTCAATCATCATCGGTCACACATCCTTAAGTCCTCACTCACTAACATCCATCTCGCCAATACAACTCCTCCGTCAATTCTCCAATAATGGTCCTTACCAAGTACAAGGCCGCAGCGGTATGTTAAAGAAAGAATGCCTCAGTCGACTATCTATCTAACGCTAAAATAGGTCACCTCTGAGCCGTGCTGGTTTGATCTCGAGGGAGGCGTTCGAAAGACGATCGACTTCATTAACGAAGCAGGTCAGGCCGGCTGTAAGCTCGTTGCCTTTCCCGAAGTATGGATCCCGGGCTATCCATACTGGATGTGGAAGGTTAATTACCAGCAGTCGTTGCCTATGCTGAAGAAATACCGCGAGAATTCGGTAGCCGTCGACTCGGAGGAGTTTCGGCGCATTAGAAGGGCTGCTAGGGACAACCAGATGTATGTATCCGGTCACCGGCCCCAACCTCGATGGTGATCCGTTATGAAGCTTACACAAAACTTTTACCTGGGCAGTTATGTGTCGCTCGGCTTCTCGGAAATCGACCACGCCACACTTTACCTAGCGCAAGCTCTTATCGATCCTACTGGCGACGTTATTAACCTCCGTCGCAAGATCAAGCCTACCCATGTCGAGAAGCTCGTCTACGGAGACGGCACGGGCGACACGTTCATCTCGGTCACGCCGACCGAGCTGGGCCGGCTCGGTCAGCTCAACTGCTGGGAGAACATGAACCCGTTCCTCAAGTCGCTCAACGTCTCGATGGGCGAGCAGATCCACATCGCCGCGTGGCCTGTCTATCCCGGCAAGGAAACGCTACAGTACCCCGACCCGGCGACCAACGTGGCCGACGCGGCGTCCGATCTCGTGACGCCTGCCTATGCAATCGAGACGGGGACGTGGACGCTGGCACCCTTCCAGCGGCTGAGCAAAGAGGGCCTGAAGGAAAACACGCCCGAGGGTGTCGAGCCCGAGACGGACCCGTCGACGTATAACGGCCATGCGCGCATCTACAACCCGGACGGAGCTCTTGTCGTCAAGCCGGATAAGGACTTTGACGGATTGTTGTTTGTCGATGTACGTTTGTGGCACACTTTATTCTATTGGGATGTTTGCCTATCTGAAGCAAAGAAATACTAACAAGAGGATGCTTCCCAATTCACACAGATTGACCTCAACGAATGCCACTTGACGAAAGTACTGGCCGACTTTGCTGGACACTATATGCGGCCGGATCTGATTCGTCTTCTAGTTGACACCCGCCGTAAGGAGCTTGTCACCGAGACAGACCCCAAGGGAGGCATTGCGGAATACTCGACGCGGGAGCGCTTGGGGTTGAACACGCCGCTCGAAAACGGCAAGGACGGGAAGAAGTGAGGACTATCGGGCGTCGCGGGACTTAAGCACGGCTTGGATCAGGCCTGAAGAAAAGACTGTGCTCGGGTCGCTCATCTGAAAATATTTGGCTAGACTTGTTCTCTAATCTCCTCTCCATTTTTCTATATCATATAATGTGGCACGTGGTACTCACATGCCCTACTGCAGACCGTTCTCTTAGTGCCGCCTACACTTTTGCCAGCCAGTTTCGGTCCTCAGAACCTCCACTAATTCGATAGACATCGATCACCACATCTTCTCTAGTATTAGGGGTAAATAGCAAGGGTAAGTACCTTGTGTAGTGTATGCCTAGCCCACTCAGCTGGGCTGGCGTAAGTGGAACGGTGCACTCGACGGCGAAGGCAATGGGAAAACGGTTCTAGAAACGGGGGCGGCGTTTTCAGCTGAGTCATCCAAACCCCTGTCGAAAACGGCTCCCATAGATAATCTTCCGATATGTCTGCTTGTCTATGGGAGTGGGAAGGACATGAAACGGGTCTTTTAATCACGTGGTAGGGTCAAAAAACTGAACCACCACCTCCCATATCCATATCGTTCGGACGGAGGCAAGACGGTAAGTGGGGAGGCGGCGCTAAAAAGATGAATATAATTAGGCGGATTACGAAAAAAGTTGACCGTCCCGACATTGCGGCTAGATCTTTTACACGGGTAACACTAAGATTGCACTCGGTCAGAAGACCATTCCTGATTGGTTCCTAGTACTTCTCGGCCCAGTTATGTGTATGTAGATGAGAGCGTGGCAAGGGAATCTCTCGCTCTTGTCTTGTTGGATCACGGTTTGGTGATCCACTACGACAAACTGATCACAATGGACCTCCTTCATGTACCTGCTTTAACCTACCTTCTTCATCTGCCTGCTTTAGCCTACCTCTTCCCTTCCATCCTGGCGTGTCATAACCATGGTGGTTGGCTTGCAACACACTGCCGGCGCAGCCGCCAACACCTTTGTAGACGAGTCGATTGGCTGAGAGAGCTACATGCCAGGGCTGCGAAACAGGGTGACGGCGGCGTTGAGAGCGACAAGCCAACCACAGTTCTAGGATCAGAAGCCGGCAACCTCCAACTCCACTCAAAGTATGCACGTGCCCTATTCACAAGCCCGACTTTGTACTTGTCTGCCTTGACTTAAGTGCACGCCTGAGGAACTAGGCAGATCAAGCCTGTTGTCTGTTACACTCTAGCAATGTCAAGGAACGCTAATACTGCACGCGAAGCTCAAAGGCCAACACCCCTATCACAACTTCAAACTATGATATTTGCTCGGACGATTTCAGATGAAAGTCAAGTCTCCTGTTCCAGCAACTAAGACCCGAAGAGTTCCTATGAGAGCGTTAAAATAAAGGTAGTTGCTCAAGGTCGGGGTTGCATTTATACCTTTGTTATATAGCCTTGATACTACTACAGAATGGTCCTCAACGTGTAAATAAATAGTTGGCCGAACCGCCTCGTCCTGGGAAAAGGTTCAGATGTTAATGCAATTCCCATTAAACCCCTACTATCAGTTTGATTCCCCTGCGTGAGCGCTCCGTCTGTAGGCACCTCAACCTACCTTCCTTCACTAGCCCTAACACTGCCTACACGCCTACTCGATCATCTACTCTCAGGCGACAAGGTGATGGAGCAGGACTTCAGGCTTCTGAGGGGCCGCAATGGCATGCCCAACTATTGCCCTCATGACGGCTGGGCAAGGACGGCGGAGTGGAGCACGACGGGCGGAAGGCCGGTCACGGACGGGCGGCGGCACGGGCCAGGCTGGGGGGAGACGGCGGCCGAAAAAAGTGGGGGGTTCAGCCAAGGAGGTTGTCTTGTCAGGCGCGAGATGGCTGGCGGCTCCCTCCCCACTACACGCGAATCACCCAAAGGACGTTTCTTTTGAGAGGCCGGGCATTCATGGACCCCGAGGCTTCAGGGCGTCTACAGGGTTGGCACTAGTGTACCAGCAGCGGCCTGGTAGCTTGCACCACTTATGGGGGCGGGGCGCGGGTAGGGCTGAAAATCCTAGTGGAACCTGCAAATCACAGGGGAACCTAGGCTGTCAGTGCTGTCCACAGCCGAGCCGCTGCGATAAGTAGTGTTCTTAAAGCGGACAATGCGTTGATGCCTTACTTTTCGTTTCCTTTGGGACCTGTAGGTGCAGCTGGTGATCGGCCCATCGTCGAGAGGACGTACTGTTCTATCCCCTGTCACCACCTTGCGTGGGCGGCCGCGGCCGCGCTTGATGCCGCTTACAGTAAAATCGCGTTTCGGTCGGTCTGCGAGACACCTAGACACGCTCAATCTTTCAGCAACAGATGGCGAGGACCAATTGCGATGGAAAGCCTCTTTCGAGAATTTTAGGCACGGCTATAATCGATACTATCTCAACGAAATGACGCGCCGCCTAATACAGGCAGGTTATGGCAGGAAGATAAAGGAGGCAGGTCAAGGCAGACAAGTGAAAAGTCGGGCACGTGCATACTCTAAAGTGGATGTGGTTGGCTCGTCGAACGCCGCCCACTCTGCAGGCATCTCCCTGTTTCGCAGCCCTAACCAGCTCTGCGTGAAGCTCGTTGCTTGGCAGTGGTGGCGGTGCGGCATAGGTCCGGATTTTAAGTCCCCCATGGTACAGATAGCGGGACTCGGATCCCGAACACGCAAATCAGCACTGCGAATCTTGTACGATAGGTGCCATAAACACCATCGTGAACGCAATTGATCCATAGAATCGCGTAATGAAAAGATGCCCAGGCAATAGCAATGCCTCTAGGTTTGCGCTCTTTGTGATGTACTCCACATTGAATACTGGATTGATTGATAGGTGGTATTTCCCGTCTTCAAATTCTTGAACGGGATCCTCTGTATGCACTTTCAAGGGAGTGCATTTGGTGTAACTGCAATGCTTTGATCTTGAGCACGATGGGAGGTCTACCTTATTTTAGAGAAATTTTCGCAAAATGACCGATCGCGGGCTAACAGACTTTGCGCTGAATTTTGAGCCCAGATGTTAATGACAGATAAGATAAGCTGGGTCGCTGAAAGTCATGCCCGAAGCAGTTAAGTAGTCTAGATATAGCCCGCCTCCAAATGTTGGAAGGCATCCACAAGTGGGCCGGAGCCTTCTCGCGCGACCGAAAAAAGGCGACTGCCCTGCCAGCGCAATGGAACTGGCAGCCACATTTACAGTAAAGGCTGAGGAGAGGCCTTCCATACATGTCCCAACGCCTTTCCTTTCCGGGCTTGGCGCCCTGGGCCTCTCAATCACCTATGCCCAACGATGTACCCAGCGCGATATTGACGAGTCTTCTGCTTGCAAGACAGCTGTGTCGAAGAGGTTGTGCCGAAGAGGCTGTGCCCGATACCTCTACTCAGTTCCCGTCGGTTGTGGTGGAAGTCAGAGTCCAGCTTTCTTTTTGCCAGACATCTCGTCCATCGCGCGACACCGAAACGATCACCATTTGAACGCGAGGATTGATGCGGACGTTTGGAAACCGACAAGCGTTGGTATCGTCGTTATCAGATCGGACAAGGCACCCGCTCCACCACAATGGGGGACGATCTCAAGTACGCCGCTCCTGCAAGCAAGAACGGCTTTGAGATTGCGATACTCTGCGCACTACCCAAGGAACGAGCAGCTGTTTTGTTACTCCTCGACGATCTCTGGGATGGAAAGGGCAGTAACCGGTACCGGTATGCTAGGGCCGAAGGGGACTACAACACCTATACGCATGGGCGGATCGGGAGGTTCAATGTGGTTATCGTCCTTCTTCATACCATGGGCAAAGTCCCGGCTGCCGGTGCAGCTACCGCCGTCCGAATCGGTTACCCCAATATTTCCCTAGCCCTGATCGTCGGCATTTGCGCCGGGGTGCCGTTCCCCAAGAAGAGTCAGGAAGTCATCCTCGGCGACATCGTTAAAAGGGTAGTTCTTGGCTTAGCCACTTAACAACCGACTAACAGTAGGTGCCAAGAAAAACTTTTTCGGGGGAGAGTTGTACGGTTCACTGTGGGGTTGTAGAGGGCAGTGTGACGGCCGACGCGATACGGAACTACGTACGGTTCGAAACAACTATATAAGACCACTTGAGTACCGAATCTTCCAGCTTCGGTTACTTGTATCCTTTTGTGGAAACACGGGCCTAATAGTGTAGTGGTTTTTAGCCGCCGTGACAGGCTGTGACGAACGGCAGTCTGATCTGCCTAAGTGAGATAGCTGAAGGTCGTAAACTATCAGAGTCGTTCGGTGAAGCCAAAAGGTTCACAACAAGTATGCGTGCGTAATACTAGTCTCGGTGATAATGATCAATTGACTACTGTCGAACTATCTGACATCTGAGTTCTCCAGTCGTCCCTTTATACTGCATCGTGAACTTCCCTGCCACCGTCATTCTCTTGTCTTGCGCGCCTGGCTCGACTGCGACCCTGGCTCGACTGTGACCCTGGCTCGACTGTGAGCCTTTGCCTGTCTGTGAGCTCACTTCCTTTGGCATGGTTACACTGCCCAGCCTTCACGTGGCTGTTGTGTACCGGTGGCTTGGTTGGACCGTGTCCTTCGCTTGTAGTTCGTAACACAGGCAGTAGGTCAGAATTAGCTTTGTTGAGGTGGACGGGCTCAACCCAACTTGATTGGCTAGGAGAATGGGTTTATAAATAAAAATACACTTTTCAATTAGGCTCTTTTGTTGAGTTCTTTTTGGGACTCTTTTACCCCCGAATTCCCGTCAATCTCGGCCCGCCCAGTATATCAAAATGAGAAACACCCACCAGACTCTCAAGAGAGCGGCGAGTCTCTACAGCACTTCCCAGTTAAAATACAGCGCCTCATCTACTCTGCGATCCCAATCCCGCCTTTTACACGCTCAATTCCGCTCACTCTCGTCGGCTGCAGACTCCCAGGTGGTGAACAGCCTGGCACCAAACAAGTACCAAAAGCCGGACTCGTTCGCTGGCCGGAACAGTCTCCTACAGGCTACCATTGCAGCAGACGCGCCCAGGAATGACTGGACAAAGGAGGAGATCCGAGAAATATACCAAACTCCGCTGATGGAATTGGTCTACTNGGCACCAAACAAGTACCAAAAGCCGGACTCGTTCGCTGGCCGGAACAGTCTCCTACAGGCTACCATTGCAGCAGACGCGCCCAGGAATGACTGGACAAAGGAGGAGATCCGAGAAATATACCAAACTCCGCTGATGGAATTGGTCTACTCGGCTGTAAGGCGCACCAGAAGAAGATAGGAAACACAAAACATTTATCAAGTAGCCTAACACTCACCTCTCCAGTCAACCCTCCACCGACGATTCTTYGACCCCGCCAGCGTCCAGCTCTGCACGCTCATGAACATCAAGACAGGTGGATGCTCAGAAGACTGCTCCTACTGCGCCCAGTCGATCCGGTACAAGACGGGTGTAAAGGCAACAAAGATATCATCCGTCGATGAGGTCCTCCAGGCTGCAAAAATCGCAAAAGAAAATGGATCGACTCGGTTCTGCATGGGGGCCGCCTGGAGGGACATGCGAGGCCGCAAGACGAACCTTAAGAACATCAAAGCGATGGTGAGAGGGGTGAGGGAGCTCGGGATGGAGGCCTGCGTCACTCTAGGGATGATTGACGGAAACCAAGCGGCGGAACTGCGCGATGCYGGACTCACTGCATACAACCACAACGTCGACACCTCCCGGGAGTACTATCCAAACGTCATCACAACCCGGACCTACGACGAACGACTCAAGACAATCAACAACGTCCGCCAGGCCGGAATCCACGTCTGCTCGGGTGGAATCCTCGGCCTCGGTGAAGATGACGCGGACCGTGTGAGCTTCCTATACACCGTTGCAACGATGGAAAGCCACCCGGAGAGCTTCCCAATCAACGCTCTCGTCCCCATCAAGGGAACCCCACTTGGAGACGCCAGCGCCGCCAAATCGGAAACCGGGGAGCCGGAATCGACCGTAACCTTCCACGATACCGTCCGGATGGTGGCCACTGCACGGCTTGTTCTGCCAGGCTCGGTGATTCGGCTTGCGGCAGGGAGAATCAATTTGACAGAGTCCGAGCAGGTTCTTTGCTTTATGGCTGGAGCAAATGCAATCTTTACAGGAGAAAAGATGCTGACTACACCGTGCAGTGGATGGGACGAGGACAAGGCCATGTTTGACCGGTGGGGTCTCCGGCCGATGCTTCCAGACGAGCTGCACGGATCAGAGAAGAGGCAGCATGYTGGCACCGAAGTCGGCCTCGAGCAGGAGCGTGCTGATGCTGTGAGAATGGCGCCTTCGTCTGCCTGAGCAGCCGAGCCGGCCAGGCTGATTTTGGTGCCCGCAGGCATGTGCAGAACCCTTATTAGCCGCTRGCGAGGGTTTGTGATGAGCAGAATACCAGATCGACGCCGGAGAACAGTGCTGGTGATCTTCGGGAAGCCTTTRCTGGARGTCGGCGGGGGGCATGATCTCGGCTATGTATGACGTGATTAAGGYTGCACTGGTCCTGGGGCGGKGGGATGAGCTGGAGGAGAGCGAGTGACTAAAGAGGACCCTTCCACTATCAACCGGAGTAGTTTCARGCGGACTCGATTAGATATATTTTATCTTTTATTTTGTGCGGATTGATTTGAAAAAGGAGTTTTAATTTTGATTGACATATTCTGTGGTATTCCGATAGATACGTAGAGGTACCTGACGACTTCGTACGACTGCTCGCAACTGCTAGATGAGCTGTAGGACGGGATATAGAGTGCGGTTGRTGATGCTGACGGTGCCTTCTGGCTCTTGAGGTATCGTAATGGGGRTTGTGTTTAAAGCGGAAGGAGCTCCCCATGAGGGCMTCTCTTCTTGCAAGGAAAGCACTTTACTTAGCTCCYCCCACGAATCTTTTTCGCTTCCCCTCTTCGTCTGCTCTTTCGAATTCCTCTTGTTCAAGCTGCCTTGAACACTGCACACTTACACTTTCCAACCATCTCTCAATCTCACTTCGAACCGTCCGACCTCGCGACTACGCGCTGATTGGGCC
>RAOO01000221.1:0-15725 GCA_009805345.1 Neurospora sp. FGSC 26628 | reverse complement strand
TCGGGTAAGCAGTTCCCGTGGCCGAGAGTCCGGCCGAGGTGAGTGTTGCGGCCGGAGGCCACCGGGCATCTCGAGGCTCATTCCAAGCGTTGAGGCTCTGCTGAGCCTTGCGACCCTAACCCTGGACTGTGGGCGATGTCCGTGTGACAGAACTTTTTTTTGGCATTGACACCAGTTTCAGACGTATCTTGATACCTCCCTCTGATAGAGGTACCTATATACCGTAATATGCCTGGTGCACACTCCGTTTGCTTTCTCGAATTCCGCTCCTTCCACATCCGCACAAGCTCAGACCCCACTACTGCCTCTAACCACAGCGATTTCCATCTTTCTCGTCAACAATCACATCATCATCATATTAACGCGCTCTCAATCACGCAAAAAAGAGCGGAACATAAAGATGGCCAACGAGTAGGAGATCCTGGATGCAAGCTCCATCTTCACGTCCATAGCATCTTCGGCCATTGATAGACTGCAAACACCCGTCAACGATACCACGTTTCCCAACATTGCAGCGCCCGTACCTCCTCAAACTCGAAGTATAACCACGCTCTAGCATCCGCGCATTCGCCTACTATTCCAATTTGCCAAAGCTCTTTCCGCTAGTAAATTACCTCTATATTCATACCTTGATTTAGTACTTCACTATTCCGACTCCTTTATAAATTAGGTGGCAACAGAACTGATCGGTGAAGCCAAGAGCCTGAGCGACCTGTATGAGCTGAGGGTCAATGCTATTACTAGCTGGGGCGCATATGAGAGCTGTGCTCCGGAGATTTTTAAGGATGAGGTTGTCGTGAAGAAGATGATTTTGTGCTATGAAGTTATCGAGTAGGTGGACGGTACGTTCTGCTCCAGAAGAAGATTCGTTTTTGAACTTCCATTACTGTGACGGCTGGCACCAGCTGGGCTGTCACATGTGCCGTCATGGGTCCCATTCACGGGTATGGTTCATGGTGCAGGTTCTGGGCTTGGCTCTGGCTGCCTCCCGCGGCCTGGGTATAAAACCTAGCTCTGGCATCGAGCCTTCCCTTTTGGGATTTCTTCCCCTCTTCAACTTCTTGTCTTCAGTCCAAGTTAGCCATTAGGGTAGTACAGTCTTTGCACATCGTACCCATCCCTGGTTACGCCGTGACAATTACCGTAGTGGGAAAATGCGTTTTATAACATGGCTTGTTTTCTTGCCAAGCGATGTTTCTCAGGCAAGCTATGTTTGTTCCAGTGGATAAGCGCTATGATATAGTAGCCTTGATTTGAGTTGGGTCGGGTCCATTAGCGGGAATATGGGGGTCTGTAGAACGCTTAATATATCTTAACCGTATTACAACGCTATTAACCGTGGGCTAATTGTTACGAACTTAAGCGAGTTCGCGGGCCAACCAGGCCCGCGAACTCGCTTAAGTTCGTAACACTTTTCCTTCAGAAACAACCAATTGGCTCAGTGGCCAAATAGTTTATAAAATAATTCTTCATTTCATTCATGCTCGTAACCTCTGTTCGATTCCCATTCGTGACAAACTTTTTGAAGCTATTCCCAATATCCAGCGGGATCAAATACAGTTATGCAGGCCAGGCGGGGACGCCTGCTAAAGTATAGAAGACTATACGCCCTATATAAGCGCTATAATTTTGGCTCTCAGGGGCCTGGGAGATAATCAATGTCTGGGAGACAATCCATGTCTGGAAAACAATTACTGTTTTCTTTCCACGTATTGTCTGCTCGACAAGGCTTGTTGCAACCCAGGGTTTCCCGCTTCGGTAGCTAACCGTCATGTCGTACAGCCAAGCTTCGCGACTTGAACTTGGTCTGCTTCCTTCGTCGTTCGACCAGCCAACCTGGAACTTCGAACTTGTGTCACTCGTAAGGTTGGGGATCAAGGATCGCGACTCCTTCATCAATCACGGCCTACTTACACACCTATACATGCCGGCATGGGCTATTCGAAGCCCATGCCGAGCCAGCATGCCCACCGCCTCCTGATCACTGTCGATGCACGGCGTATAGTCAAGGTCAGCGATTTTTATCTTCCTTCTTTGGTGGTAAAGGAATGTGAACTAAGCCAAAGTTGAGCCAGAGCACGAACCAAGGCGCTCTCAGCAACAGAATGAGAACAGAAGCGCCCGTGGAGCGTCATGGTCGTCGAACTGGCCCAGTGCTCATAGAATTGGTGAAAGACTGAAAGACGAATCGAATCCCACACTGTCCTCCAATTCCATTGTTTCTTCCATTGTTCCATGCCGACCATTGTGAAACTCATTCCATCCAAGTGACGTCCATTGTCTGCCCACCCTCACACCGCAAATGTCACCTCGAGTCCAGTCCTCGACAGATCTTCCAGAAGCCCTGTCCAGTCGCATCAAAGCGGCTAAATGATGCTCCCCGGCCTTCGAGGCCCCCCTGCTGCCCTAAAACACCGCCAATTTTCATCCCGGCTAAATCGTTACTGCAACCTCTCCGAAATGCAACGAAAATCCGGGGTGCAAGCACTTAACGATGCGTCGATATGGTCTCCTAGCTTCTTTTAGATGGTCTGAGACATCCAGAATTGGTGTTTCGGAAGGTTTGAAAGCGGTGCCAAGAACTAGGGAACTGGGAGAAACACAATATGGGTGGTTGATTGGAGGCGTGGGAGGCTCAGCGGCCGGATAAACACCAGAGGACGTCGAACCGGTGTTTGAGTACAAGAACCTCGCCCTCGTCCTGCTTCTGAATTTTGTGCGTTCCTCTAATCTATCCTCTCTCTGATCCCTCCCATCCGGCACGGACCCAACATAACCCTCACCAGCTAGCTCACCACCATGCTCGCCGAAACATTCATCTCCGCGGCCCTCCTCGCCACCACGGCTCTCGCCGCCCCGGCCCCCAACCCCATCCAGCTCATGACCCGCGCTCCCAACCCGGGCATCGTCATCACCAAGTGCACCCAGCCGGGTGTCCTCGCTCTCGCCTACGATGACGGTCCGTACCAGTACACCTCGAAGCTGGTCGACATCCTGGACGCGGCCGGTGCCAAGGCCACCTTCTTCTGGACCGGCACTCTGTACGGATGCATCTACAACCAGGCCGCGGCCGTGAAGAAGGCGTTTGCTAGCGGCCATCAGCTTGCTTCCCACACTTGGTATGTTGTTGTTGTTGTTGTTGTTGTTGTTGTTGTCCTGGCTGGCCGGGGGCTGGGCTGTTTACCGAGCCCCTGACCCCTGCATGCACGGGCTTGTGACACTGTACCATGCTCAAGCCCAAACAGACCCTCGAACCACACCAAAACACCATAGACATATGTACAGTAGGTACTAACAGAAAACCACCAGGACCCACTCCCACATGGCCTCCATGTCCGCCGCCCAAATCACCACCGAAATGACCAAAGTCGAAACCGCCTTCGCCAACCTCATCGGCAAAAAGCCGCTCTACATGCGTCCCCCTTACCTCGAAACCGGCGGGCAAGTCCTTCCCGTCCTGAAATCCATGAACTACAAGGTGATCACGGACGACATCGACACAGGCGACTGGAACAACCAGACGCCGGCGCAGTCGGAGGCCAAGTTCACTCAGGCCGGGGCTGGGGGAAATGGTCACATCCCCCTGATGCATGAGGTGTATTCCAGTACCGTTAATACCCTGACGCCGTGGTTGATTAATTGGGCGAAGCAGAACAATCTCAGGTTGGTCACGGTGGCGGAGTGTTTGGGGGATAAGGGGGGGGAGTATCAGGCTCAGAACTTTCCGGTGCAGTCGGGGCCGTTTTCGTGCTAGGCTGGGGGGTTGGAGTAAGTTGAGGGGCCGGCAGGAGGAACGATGGGTATAAGGGGGTTGGGGACGGAAAAGGACGAGTCTTGATGTTTCCATTTGGCTACACTAGGCAGAGTATCGTACATAAGAGATCGGTCTCGAAGCCGGAGTTGAAGTTTGCATGCAGTGCGACTCACAGCGGCAATCCCCCAAGGCGCCTGCTTTCATGCGGGCAGAATCGGAGGTGTGGTAGCACTGCTGCTGCCGTCCAGTCATCGTCGGTGTTCCCCGCTCTCAGCTCAGGCTTACCTTACATGTATAAGAACAGATGCAATGCTCATCGAGCCCAGTCGCTCGTCCCCTTCACACTGCGAACTCCCCTCGTAGGTAAGGTACCTTGGTCTGCATCACCACCAAACCGCAACAACCGATCATGTCTCACGAACAGCAACCACCTTCAACCTCACCAACCCAGCCAGTTGACGAACCCACTTCCAAGCCCAACCCCACCCCCCTCTCCAACAACACCCTCTTCACAACCCTCTGCCCCTCCTACGAAACCGCCTTCGCCAACATCCCCGCCCGCGACGACTCCCTCTCCTGGCTCCTCGCCCAACTCGCCCACCACGACACCTTCCCACCGCACCCTCGCCCTTGGATACACGATGCTTTGCCTCCCCACCTCCAGCGGAAACGCATCCTCGACATAGGCAGCGGCACCGGCCGCCCTGTTTGCTCCGCACTGGCTGACGCGGGCCATTCAGTGCTGGGGGTTGACCTCTGTCCTGCCATGGTCGAGTTCGCGAAGGAGAATGTCGCTTCGTTGTATCCCGATGGCAAGGCGGAATTTGTGGAGGCGGATGTTAGGGAGTTCGAGCCGGAGAGGGATGATCCGTTCTTTAAGGCGCAGGAGAAGGCCATGTGGGCTAGAGGTTGGGTTCGAGAAGAGGGAGATCCGGAGGGGTATCATGCCGTGACGGCGTATTTCTCTTTGCTGGCTGGGTTTGAGACGCAGAGGGAGATAAGAGAGGTGTTGCGGAAGGTGTATTGCTGGTTGAGAGAGTGCGGGCTGTTTGTGTTCGCTACGGTGCCGATGGATGTCGAAGGGGAGGTGATTGAGTGGTTGGGAAAGCCGGTGACGGTGTCGAGTTTGAGTCAAAGCAAGGTGTTGGAGGCGGTTAGGGAGGTCGGGTTCGAGGTTGAATGGGAGATGACGAGGAAGTTTGCGCCGAAGGCGGTGGAGGCGGGGATCTTGAAGCCTGAGGAGGCGGGAAAGGCCTGGGAGGAGGAGCATTTGTTTCTTTATGCGGTTAAGACGTGGTATCCGGAGGAGTAGGTCGGTGACGATCCGAGTTATCGGTTGGGCAGCACGTGGCACATGCGGTTGTGCCTTTCTGTGTGCGAGTTTCGGTTGTTGTACAGGACTCTTACATTCTCTGAGGTGGCCTCAGTTGCCATCCTCCATCTCCTCATCCTCATCTTCGTCTCCCTCCTCCTCCTGCGCTGCCGCCTTAAGCGCCATGATTTCTTCATCGGAATACTCGAATTTCTTCAGCACGTTAACAAACACCGCCTCATAGCCATCTCTGTACCTCTTGACCAAGTCCTGTCGTTCGGTTACCGGCTCCCACTCCCCTCCTCCATTCGGCCTGCCACAAGAAAACTCGACAAAGTCCCTCTCAATCTTCTGCGCCAACGTAGCCTTTAGCTTGTCCACCAGCGGGTCCAGATCCTCCCCAAGAGGGCCATATTGCGGCAATTCCTTGAACAACTCCCACTGCTTCGGGCTAGCCATCATCGACACCATATCATTGAGGAGTCTGCCATCCCAGTGGTCGAACTGGGGCTGTCTATGTAGCGAGTTAGGAGTGAAATTAGCTCCCACGCGACGCTCGAAAGCATAATTAGAATAGCCCTCCCAGAAGGAGTCGCGAGCGATTAAGAAGTCCTGCGGCTCGCCGCCCTTGTCCTGAGTATCGCCCTGTTGTTGCCTCTTTCGCACATGGATATAATCGTTGTGCGGCGTGTATTCCGGGTCGCAGCACGACCAGTCATAATGGTCGAGGTCATGAGGGTCAATGATGAAGCCATAGCCCAGCAACAACTCGCTGTTCGTCTTGTTCCCGTAGTTGTTGAAAACCTGCTCACCTGGCTCATAGCTATCCCGGCAGATCAGTTCGCACGCGCTCGGCTCCGAAGTGAGGTTCCATGTATACTCGGCTTCGAGGGAGTGATTGCCAATGTCATACAGGGGCTGCAAGATCGAGAAGTCGTCAATCTTTGCTCCCTCTGGCAGCAGCCGCTCGACGTATTCCCTCGCCGACTCCGAGAGGATCAACGAAGGCCTAAAGCTGCGGCTGGTGAACATGCAGTACGCCCAGTTGTACAGCACCTGAGTATAGGCGCCGTAGTCGGGGAATCCTTCCTTTTTGAGGATCTTGCGCGCCTGTTTGTACTCGGACTTGACGTTGTCTTGGATCTCCTGGATGGCGATGTAGGCGTTGGTGCCCTTGAGCAGCTCGATGTCGTCCTCGGCCCAGAAGGGAGGCAGTGCCCACTTGTCGAGCTGGCTGGGGTCGGTTAGGGTGGAGATGTAGGGCGCCCAGAAAGAGGATTTGCCCTTGAGGTATTGCTGGATCAGGTAGAAGCGGCCGATGACATGTGGCGGGAGGGAGTTCATGAAACGCCCTGGAAATGCGGGATTTTGAGTGTTGGGAGCCGGTGTCGTTGGAGACGGCGTAATGGGACCGTCAGTGAGGGCGTTGAGGTAAGAGAGTGTGATGGAGGTCGGGCAGGTGACGGCCTTAAAGGGTGATCGTAGCCATCCAGCGGCCGATGGCTTGACGCGTAGCGAAAACCCCGTTTCCTCGTCCTGGTACACCTCAAGCAAAGGGTGCAAACTTGCACCGTGATTGGAAGCCCAGTCCAAGAGCGCCTCGAAGCGTTCTTTGTATGGCGACTCCATTTTTGCACGACCTCGTTGTCGGTGTTGATATGACGTGTGGTGTTGTTGAACAGGCGATTTGAGGTTGAAGTGAACTAGGAAAGTTTCACTTTTACAGCATGTCGTCACTGTTGTCACTTGGTGGCTTCAGGCAGGCGGCCGTTACAGCTGACACCATCCATGCAGCACCCTGTCCAGATTAGTCAGCGCCTCTAACCTCTCCACATACATGCCCTACTCCACTGCACCGACCTAACTGGGGCTCTCTCTCAGTGGTACACGGCAAGCATTACAGGGCATTAATCACTGTATGGTCAAGTTGATTCTTGCCGCTATCTTTTACTACGACAATAGGAGAAACTCCCTTTGGACACTCGGTCTTTGCATCACTATAGACGAACAAAGCGACTAGCAAGAAAGCTGACGTTGTTGGACGACGACGAGAGGAATGATGTTGGTGATGACTGGACGACCACGACTGGAAAGAGAATAACAAGAGAGCATCACCATGTCTGTTTCATGGTACCCAAGACACCAATGTACCGCATCACTTTAGACTCTTCAAGCATGTGTTCGATCTCCAGAGCACCAGCGTAACCTCACTTCTTATCGTCGTTGATTGTGACAGCCACAATTAATAACCAAGAAACGACGAATAACAAACAGAAACCAGAAAGCCAAAACCAACGATCCATCAGCAGTAGTCCATGCCAACACCCTCTCCAACCAAAACTCCAGTTCCACCACCACCACGTAGGTGCCCTGTGTTGCCCCTCTTCTCGGCAGTTAGCAACAACGAGAAGGGCAAAACAACTACCACGTTAGCGGACTCAGAGGCCGCCGGCGATCCAGAGGCACGTTCGGCCGTTTGCCTGATAACAGCACCAGCACCAGCATCAGCATCGGACCGAGCCCCTGTTTCGATCCCGGAACGAAATGCGGGAATATGTGTATCGGGTCGACGATGGCGTATAAGTTGGGCAGCATCTGCTTTTCTGTCCGAATTGGCCCCAAGGCCGTGTCTGAACTGTTGGTGGTGTCCGGAGATGTTCCGTGAAGCTTTTTGTTGGCGATGATGCGTTGGACCGGGGGTTGCGGGCAAGGAAATCAGCGGGGATCTCCCCGGGCGACGGTGGCCTACTGTCGTTGGCGTTCAACGGGCTAGGGTCGTCGTTCCCGCCCTAGATTTCTGTTGCTTCTTTCAAGCTGTCGATCTATCAGCGGCATGCCCGATATGGTGATGGAGCGAGGCAACGACCGTGGTCTACAGGAAGTAGGCGATATCGCCCAAGTTTCTTTGAGGTATTCGTTGGGCCCCTTGGCAGCTGCGAGATGGAACGAGGTAGCCACAGCAGCGTCGAGATGATAATCAGGAAGCAAAGCCAGCAGAGGTCTTGAGTTGTGCAATAACTCAGGAATGAGATATCCTGGTCGGGTGTGATGACGATGATATCTTTCGAAGCAGAAGTTAGTTGAAGGCAAAGACGGGGATATAAGACGAAGGTTTGGAGTGTGTCGTACTCAGCTTGGAGGCCCTACCGCAGAAACTCAGCCCAGGTTGTCGAAGAGTTCAAAGACCTCAGTTCACCGCTGTGCCCCCTGTTCCTGTCGAAATTCCCATGAGTCGCCTCGTTTCCTCCGTCGCCTCCAACATCCGAGCCCGGCGAAAGTCTCGATCCTCCTGAGATTCCGCCATGCGCTCTTGTAACTGAGAAAACTCCTCTAGATACGATTGTATCAGTTCTTCTCGGGCTCCGTAGAAGCTGAAGAAGAGCCCCGTCTTCTCTTCTTCTGGTTTGGCCCCTTTCGGGGGCTTGTGTAGCCGGCCCCGAAACGCGGGTAACACCGGAACCACAGGAGGCGGAATTTGTGGCCGTCTGTTCACGGACATTAGATTGAGCCGGTTTTCTTGGGGGGGGGGGGGGGGGGGGGGGGGGGGGGGGGGGGGGTATACTTACCGACGGAGGGTGCGAATTTTGTTGCCCGTTTTGGGCTTGCTGCTTGATACGGGCCATGGTGGAATCTGGCAGCAAAAAAATTATCAGACAAGTGGGCAGATAGAGTGGAGGGTAGGGAATGGCGGGTGATCATGTGATGGCTTGTGCTTGGTGCATGCTTCTTGCTGATACAAGAGCATTGAAATGACATGGACTAGGCAAGCGAGGGGGATGGGGTCAGCTAGATACCTTATAGATGAATAGTTCTTGTGGTGGCAGGCCCGTCTTAAGAGCGGCTGCGTAAGACAACGCTGCGGGCTTGTCGTTTTGGTTCGACATTGTGATATTTTGTCTGATAGACAGACGTGGCCGATTGCATCAGTCCACCATACTGCCTCCCCCAAGATGGAGCAATGATTCCCTAGAGGAATCGGGGACAGAGGCTTGCTCCTGATGTTGTCGTTATTCAGTGTTTGTCCGTTCTCGCTCGGCAAAACGGACCACACCAATACGAACTTTGGAGAGCAAAAGCCGATTTGTTTCCAGTAGTGCTACGCGGTACGGTGTACCGCAGGTTCACCGCAAGACCAACCAAGTGTGGAATTATGTCGGAGCTTTGCATGTCATTGGCGAGGAAGAAAAGGGAGAATGCAGATGAGACCCATGGAGGTGTAGCGGATGGTAGTGTGATGTGTAAGAAATTGATATGGGAGAAGATGTTGGATGTGTGGTCCTCTCAGATGTTCAACACAGTGGGGGATCTCCGGACTCTTTATACTTGTCCGAGGGCTCTGGTGAGGACAGACAGCCAAGATTGGGGGCCTATTGTGCCTACTTAGGGAGCTTGATGTTGACGCAGTCTTGGGGCGGAGTCTTTCCCGCTGTTGACTCAAACTGGTGCGCCTCTCAAACCACTACCTGCGTTCGCCGTGATGAGGGAAGTCGTGGATGGTGTTGTTCAGAAGCGTTCAACCTAGGTGTACCGACCCATTTGTTCCCTGAGACTAGGTATCACCTGCGTCATAAGCCGATTGATGCTGCCGACCCCGGAAATGCTATGCGACAATGGCATGGTTCGCGTCAACTGTAAGTCGTGAGACGCGTTCAACACGAAGTGAAAGCGAGATCATGTGACCAAGCACCTTCCTAGCATTTCCAGAAAAACCGTTGGGCAACTGCGAACTGTTCCAAAGATCTGCAGACGGCAGTTTCCCCATTTGTCTGCAGCTACCGAGGCCCACTTGCCGTTATCCGCGACCCACCTGGTGACTTGCTTCAACGGCCACTGTCAATTCCAGAGAATTCATTGAACTGATTTGAACAATGTCATTGTAACTTCCTTCCTGTGTAGCTGTCTCTGATCAGCTTAAAATCTCTGCTGCCTTTTCTGTTGCCGATTGCGCTCTGTACCTGACACGGACGGGATACAGTACCATGTCATGGCAGCCGATACGGGACCGGGGAACCAGTGGCGTGCAGTGGCCACAGCGGGACTTGGCCGATACCCGGCCCGGCCCCACCACTGTTTTTGCAAGGTGAACAAAGCATTTCCAAAGCCCAAAACTTGTTATCAAAGGCAACATATCAAGCAGCCCGCGGTATTCCCGGGCAAATGTCTTCGCGAACGAAGCAGATGTGACTGATCACGCAGCGTCTTAGTGGACGGAACAAGTGCCCATGAACAAACCAGAACGACGCAAAAGCCGTTAAATCCGTCCAAGACTCACCGCACCTCCCGAGCCTCCCTTCTTCTGGAAAAGATGTTAGTCACTTCAGTCAGTTGCCCTTGCAAAATGTTGCAAACCGTTATCAATCAACCAATCCGGGCCTATGACGTCGGCTAACCTTTCCCTGAACCGCTCCACCGGCGGATGCCACCCTCCAAATGACCCATGTCAACATGGAAAGAGCAACAAAACAGAATTCGGATTAAAAAGGAAGCTTTCGTCCCATCCGTATTTTCATGGAACGAACTTCTCTGTTTGTGACAGCAACCTAAATTTCAGGACTTGGTTACGGTTCCCTCCAGCACGAGTCACCATGTCGCCGTCGGGCCCCAAACCGGTTGATGCTGCTGCAGCCGAGAAGCAACAGATGCATGAACCACCACAACCACCACTCGCACGGGCGCCTTCCCAGAAACAGGACGAACGCCTCGACTCCAACAGGCCTGAGCACTTGGACCATCTCGACGACCCTGAAAATCAGCATTTGCCGATGTCGCGTCGCCACACCAAAACCCATACCCAAATGAACGCCAGTTCCAGCAGCGACGATGAATACGACACCGAAAAGGACAGCGACGAAGATGCCGACGACCACGACGGCCACCGCATCACCAGCCGAGACATCCGACTGACCCGCACTCGCACCAACAGAAGCGTGAGACCCAGCACCAAGGAAGGACCCGAGTATGCCAACACCACTGGCAGACTCGACCTCGCCAAGACTGTTTCCCGTCGTGACACCGTCCTCTCGCGCCTGCGATCCCGTCCTACCGCCCGGTACGAGTTCACCCACCCGCTGGCACACATCCCGACTGGGAAGGATGTCATCGTCGACTTCGATGGCCCCGACGACCCCTACCGGCCCATGAACTGGCCCATGAAGAAGAAGGTGTTCACCACACTACTCTACGGGTTGATCACCATGAGTGCCAGCTGGGCTTCCTCCAGCTACTCGGCCGGTACGGCACTGGTGTCGAAAGAGTTCCACGTTGGCCATCAGGTAGCCGTCTTGGGTACCTCCATCTTCTTGGTCGGTTTCGGTATTGGTCCGCTTCTGTGGGCGCCGTTGAGTGAGGTTTTCGGAAGGAGAGTGGCCGTCTTCGTGCCCATGTTCTTTGCCATATGCTTCAGCTTCGGTAGTGCGACCGCGAAAGACTATCAGACTTTGATGATCACTCGCTTCTTTGGTGCCTTCTTTGCTTCGGCCCCTGTGACCAACACCGGTGGTGTACTGGGAGACTTGTTCTCGCCTGCCGAAAGAGGTATCGCCATGGCGGGATATGCCATGGCAGTCGTTGGAGGCCCAGCTATCGGTACGCCGCTTTCTCATTCCTTCTCCCCCCCGTCGGCCTTAATTAACTCCATATCCCATCTACACAGGCCCCGTCGTCTCAGCCGCAGTTGCCATCCAACCCAGCCTCGGTTGGCGCTGGACCCTCTACCTCACCGGCATCCTACAAGCCTTCGTTCTTGTCCTCGGCATGATCTTCATCGACGAATCCTACCCTCCGCGCCTGCTTGTCAACAAAGCCCGCCGCCTGCGCATTGAAACCGGAAACTGGGCCCTCCACGCCAAGTTCGAGGAATGGGACGTCTCCTTCTCCGAGCTCGCCCAAAAGTTCTTGTTCCGCCCGGTGCAGCTCCTCTGTACGCCCATCTGCTTTCTCGTCGCCTTGTACGCCAGCTTCTGCTACGGCATCCTGTACATGCAGCTGGGCGCCATCCCCATCATCTTTGGCCAAGTCCGCGGGTGGAAGCAGCTGGTTGCTACTCTGCCGTTCTTGTGCATCTTCCTCGGTGCCATGATCGGCTGCGGCGCGAACGTGTATAACCAGTTTCTGTACAACAAGGCGTACCGCGCCGCTGGCAATCGCGCCGTTCCTGAGCGCCGTTTGCCGCCTATGATGGTTGGCTCTGTCATCTTCTCGGGTGGGCAGTTTATGCTCGGTTGGACTGCGCCGAAGAATATCCACTGGATCGTTCCCTGTATAGGTCTGGTTTGCCTAGGATCGGGATTTTTCATGATCTTCCAGGCGGCGCTGAATTACTTGGTCGATACGTTTACGAGATACTCGGCCTCGGCGGTGGCTGCGAACACGTTTCTCCGATCGTGCTTTGCTTGCGCGTTTCCCTTGGTCGTTGGGCCCATGTTTCATAACCTTGGTGTGGGTCCGGGATCGTCGATTACGGGAGGGTTTGCGGCTTTGTTGATACCCGTTCCGTTTGTGTTTTTCGTCTATGGAAAGAGGATCAGGAAGAGGTCAAAGTGGTCGAGACCTAGCGTTTATGACTGAGGCGTTGATGATCTGATGCATGGATCCTGCAGTGTGGGGATTATGGGATGTTTTATGATGCATTTTACGGCGTTATGGGTCATATAGAGGAGATACCAAAAGGTGCTAGCATTGCGTTTGGGCTCTGCTTCAAAGTTCATGTTGTTGAGGGACAAGAAACTTCCATGATCGCGATTTAGAGATACTTGTCGATAGATAGATAATGCTAATGCTCGATCCTTCAAGTCAGTCAACATCTGTAGACAAAGGGGTGCTTATTGCCTCGGGGAAACAGTGAGTGCTTATGTCAGGGTTAGGGTCTACCTCGGAATGTCACCTTGTTCCTCACGGCCCGCTCCGCTGGATAGTGCTGACATCACCAATAACGTTGTGCTCAACTCCACGCAGTCATAGAACTATCTTGGAAGGGTGGTCATCTCCTCCCAGCTCGTTTACTTCTTCCATTATTCTGCAATCATTGCGAGTCGCACCTCCGAGAAGTTATATCCGCTCTAATCCGACCATTGTTAGGCTTCTTATCTCCGACGGCTAAATTGGTCAGGTGCCCGGACCACCTCGCATATCGTTCGATAGCATAGCATCATGGCAAATCCCCAAACAATCCAAGGGCAACATCATAAACAACGACATCCAGCGAACCCCAACACATCAGTCACATAACACCACCGATTCAATCTCAACTAGACGCAAACGCGGGATAAGAATCTAAACAGTCACGGTAACAACAATGAACTACATCCCCTTTCTCTCAGGGGGCGTCTCCTTCAACCCCCGCACCGACATTGCCCCCTCTGCCATCCAGGGCAAAACCATTCTCGTAACAGGCGGCAACGCCGGCCTGGGCAAGCAATCCATCCTCGAATTCGTCCGCCAGCCCGCCTCCTCCCTTCCCTCGCGCATCTGGCTCTGCTCCCGCTCCCTCGAGCGCGCCCAGTCCGCCATCGACGACATCTCCACCGCCGTCCAGTCCTCAGGCGTCAACCCCGACTTCGATGCCTCTTCCATTATCAAGCCCCTCGAGCTAGACCTAACCTCCTTCGACTCCATCAAATCCGCCGCGCGTGTTGTCCTCAAAGAAAGCGACCGCCTCGACATCCTCATGCTCAACGCCGGCATTATGGCCACCGCCACGGGCGTCACCGCCGAAGGCTACGAGATCCAATTCGGCACCAACCACCTCGGCCATGCTTTACTCACCAAGCTCTTGCTCCCGCTCCTCCTCAAAACCGCCCGCAGCGCCAAGGGTAACGACCTCCCCCAGCCCGCGGACGGCACCCCTCCCACCTCTCCGGACGTCCGCGTCGTTATTTTGTCTTCCGAAGGCCATCGCCTTACCCCTTTGCCGGGTATCTCTTTTTCTAACCTGAAGAGTAACCAATCCTCCATCCTGACCTGGCAACGCTACGGCCAATCCAAGCTCGCCAACATCCTGTTCGGCAAGCAGCTTGCTGCGCACTACCCCGATGAGCTGACGGTGGTGGCGCTGCACCCGGGCGCGGTCAACACGCAGCTTTTCCACCCGTTTCGCGACAGCGGGTGGGTGGGCTGGGCGGCGACGGGGGTGTTGAAGTTCTTTTTGTCAACGGTGGAGGATGGAGCGAAGAATCAGGTTTGGGCGGCGACGGCTCCCAGGGAGCAGGTGCAGACGGAGGGGAAGGGGAAGTGTGGGTATTTCTTCCCGGTTGGGAAGAGGGTGGGGGAGAGTGGGTGGGCGAAGGATGAGGAGTTGGGGAGGAGGTTGTGGGAGTGGACGGAGGGGGAGTTAGAGGGACAGGAAGTTGAGGGTTGAACTTCGGGGGGGCGGGGGGGGTTGTGTGTAGATGGGGGCATTAATGGGGAAGGGCAAGGGGAAGGAACGAAGAGGCAGAGGGGAGTGGAAGCTGAGACTGGGAGGTGCAGCCTGAGTAGTTGGGCATATGTGGATGCTGGATGGGAGGGAAGCTCTTCCGGACTGCATTGGGCGGATTTAGACGTGCCTTGAGGACTGAGATTGGCTTTCCCTTCTATGGTAGAGCTAGGAGTTCTCTTGTGCGCCTCTGTTCGTGGTGTTTCTATGGCCAGCCGATCATCAACTTTTTTTTCTTCGGAGCCATTGGTGGGCCATTCCTTCCTGTGTTCGTCACCAGCAGCGACTTGC
This sequence comes from Neurospora sp. FGSC 26628, assembly GCA_009805345.1. Lineage (NCBI taxonomy): Eukaryota > Fungi > Ascomycota > Sordariomycetes > Sordariales > Sordariaceae > Neurospora > Neurospora sp. FGSC 26628. Next base: position 956 of record RAOO01000221.1, on the reverse strand, counting down.
TCTCCCCTGATGTCACACGGACATTTGCCCACAGTTCTGGGTTAGGGTTGCCGAGGCTAACAGAGCCTCAACGCCCGGCATCAGCTTTATAAATGCCTGGCGGCCTCCGGCCGCGAGACTCAACCTCACTTCGGCCAGACTCTCGGCCACTGGCACAACTTACCCGAACCCCTCTCGCACCATCAAGCAATCACAGCCAACCAAGCAAGAAGCAGGGCGACCGGACGAAGGACGGCGTCAGGAAGGAGATGAAGAAGGGATGAAGCTATTCAGAAGGATCCACATGTATGCAGATCYCTATATAGATGCCTTGAAGCCCCAGGCGACAAGGCTTGGTACGTACCCCAGTACGTACCGTTTCCCTTTGGCATAAGAAGGTCTTGAACCACCGGGACTAAGAAGGCGAGAGAGAGGATGATATTGTATTGAACAAGGAAACAAGGCTACGAACGATCGCGGGGAAAAGCTAGCTAAGCGTGGTGCTGGTAAGAAGTGGGCCCAGCCCGGCAGGCACGGCTGGAGACCGTAAGAAGGCGAGAGAGAGGATGATATTGTATTGAACAAGGAAACAAGGCTACGAACGATCGCGGGGAAAAGCTAGCTAAGCGTGGTGCTGGTAAGAAGTGGGCCCAGCCCGGCAGGCACGGCTGGAGACCGTGAGCCGGCTGGGCACAAGACAGCCTCTCCAGCACCAGAAAACACACGAGAAGAAAGAAGCAATTATCTATATACAGATCCCAGATATCGCCATCTTTCTGAGAGGTCGCTTGCACCTAAAACCCGCGCTCCAGCCCCTGATGTCTCCATCAACTCTGTTACCTGTTTATCTGTTACTTGGGAGGTGATGCCATGCCCAACTGTTGCACGAATCGTTCATGTGCCATCTTATCCAAGCCTTTAGTCAATCCATCGGCTACCATATCCTTGCTGGCGATGTGAACCAGGTGGAAGTCTCC
>RAOO01000220.1:0-15791 GCA_009805345.1 Neurospora sp. FGSC 26628 | reverse complement strand
TTGTTAGGGCGGTCCCAAGCACCTTGCCTGCCCTGGATTCCAACTCCTGAAGTCCATGTTCATCCATGTTGGCAATATTCGCTGGAATAATGGCCTTGTCGCGAATGATGGCTTCCAGAAGGTCGAAGAACTTCGTGAAGGCTTCCTGGTGTAATGGGCTGGCGCCCAGAGATATGGTGCCTGGGCTGCAGGTCCAGGCATGCTCTCTAGTTGGCCAGTGCCATACAGGCCACCTGTTCATTCCAGTGCCGCTTAGGCCACCTGTTTATTCCAGTATTTAGCTTTGTCTCTGCAGACCTGTTCAGGACTGCAGACCTTTCCTCCTTTTCCTCTTTGTCGACAATCTCAATCTCTATTCCACCCCTACTGCCGTGAACACCCAGTAGGCCCGTGACACCTGGGTAGACCCTCTAACTCTGGAAGACTCGAGGGAATTTGAAAGTTTGGTCCTAATGGCAGGGTTTCTCTTCAGGAATCAGTCTACCCAACGAACACCAAGGGGTTTAGCATCGCGGCCTTCTTTGAGTATAGATGTGGCAAACCCAGCTACTTGACGACGGTTGGGAGCACGGCCAGCCTTCTCTTCATTCAGAATCCAGTCACATACGAAGCTTTCTTGGGTAGGAGAGAGTCGTTGGGTGCTGATTTTCGAGTTGCGCTTGGACGTGGTGCCTTTCAGACGGCGGGACAGGGTGGACTGGAGGATCTCATATTGTTTCGATGCGGCTCGTTGTGATAAACCATTTTTGACTGCTGCGATGGCTTCATCGAGTAGAGCTTCGTTTGGCGACGCCATCGCGACCGCTTTCAGTACAATCGACCTTGTTTTGATGAAGTTATGGTTGATTGAAAAASAAGGTCATGATTGTTATGATGGGNGTTGTGATAAACCATTTTTGACTGCTGCGATGGCTTCATCGAGTAGAGCTTCGTTTGGCGACGCCATCGCGACCGCTTTCAGTACAATCGACCTTGTTTTGATGAAGTTATGGTTGATTGAAAAAGAAGGTCATGATTGTTATGATGGGGGGAACGCGTGCGGGGGTGTGATGCAGTGTTGGGGGTGATGCATTGTGGGGTCGTGACTGGTAGTTTCTTGCGCTCTTACTTGGTCAGAAGGATAGCACGGCCCTATACCTGGTCAGGGCGTCTTGCTAATCCAAATTCTGATTGGTCACTTCGCGCACAGTGCGGCTCAACCCAAAATGTACTAGGTCCTTTTACTTCTAAAAATTCTTTCACTATATCTACCTTATCGATATCGCGTATCGATAAGGTTATCGTTATCTTCCAACTTCACCGCCGCCTTCATCATCGCCGTCTTCAACATCGTCTTCTTCGTTATCTTCTTTATCGTCTCCTTCACCGTTTCCTTCACCATCTTCTTCTTAGTCATCTTCGTCATCCTCTTCTTCATCGTCTTCTTCATCGTCTTCTTCATCGTCTTCTTCATCGTCTTCTTCATCGTCTTCTTCATCGTCTTTCTCTTCCCTATCTGCTCTCCCATTCCTCAGCTTCTCCCATCTACTCTGCTATCTACTCTCCTCCTATCTACTCCCCTCTTGGAAGGCAAGAGAGAAAAGAAGACAGAAAAGCAGAGAGAAAAGATGAGAGAAAAACAGACAGAAAAAAAGATAGAGAAGAAGAGGGAAAAGGGAGCAATTAGGTGAGGATGGCTACAGCCGTCCGAACAAAGAACGTACCAAAGACACAGATACCCACGCTTCAATATATACAGCGGTCGTTTGCTGACTCCTAGGGATCCAGCATCGCACCAGTCGGTGTCCAAGACTATTTTACCAAAGTCTTCCAGTGACCACGCAAGGAAAAGAGAGAGCATAGGAAAAAGACCGCTGCATCTTCAGCAGAGCTCTCTAGAAAGGCTCAGGAGCTTGAAAGCGCAATGAATGGTCTCGGGTACAGGGAAAACCAGGGCTGTTCCCTCATGTCGATGGCCTCCGTCTTCAAGTGCAGGCTGAGAAGACTTCCTGTGATGCGCACTCGTAACCCTGCCTCCCAAACTTGGGAGTTCCAACCTGAGGCTTGGACTCAACACTTGACGGGAAATAATTCACTTGAGACTAGACTTGGGAATAGTAACGGCGATTGACGCCTTCGAGATTTTGGGACTGGTATTATCAACGGCACGGGAGGAAGTCTCATAGCCCGTGCCACTTAGTATTTTACTGCGGCTTTGGTGTAGGTACCGTGGATTTAATGAAAGAATACAGTGGATTTAACGGGCTCCCTGACAGGTAGCAGTACCTAGAGGTAGTTTACCCTAACACTGGTAACTACTACCATCCCTTTAACCCTTTAACGGTGTAAACGTGTCATTTTTGCCAAGCACGGGTTTACAGCCAATCGGTGTTCCTACCTGCATGATGCATCTGGGAGGATGCAGATAGTATACATCGATTTTGCTAGCTTTTGCAGCACTTTTGTCACTGTAGGGGATGTCCTGCAAGTGTGGGTGGGGAAGATGCCAGAATCAACCAATAGAGGTATATTTGTCCAGATAAGCCCGCTAAGGTAGCGTTGGTTGGCTGAGTACTAGAGGTAGAGGGCATGCTTAGCAAAGGATGACACATTTTCACCGTTAAAGGGATGCTTGGTTCGATCCCACAGGAGCTATACTAGATAGGCACATGGTACACCTCTGCATGGATATAGAATATTAGCTCAGGTTTTGCAAGTGGCAAAGAACCTTAATTTCTGTATAGGAAATGGCACTCTTTGTCGTCTGTCTGCTCCCTGTTTTTTGTAGGATTGCCGTACCAAGCTAACGTTTTATACCCATGCAGAGGTTGTACGAAGGATTCTGGGGTTTTGCGGAGGAGACAGCAAATCCGGGGTCTACTGTGTGGAGGTAGCACTGGTTTACCCCGACACCGGTGGTTGCGGTGACTGCTGCCATGCCAGGAGGCCACGGAGGAATGGAGCGTCCATTGGTCTAGAACGCAACAAGCGCTTAGCGGAGCCCGGAGGTAGCTCGAGCCCCCAGCTTTATCCGAGCACATCCACTTGTACTCGTCGGTTAGGTGCACGCATTGGCCACCCTCTAGGGTCCTCGCTTACAGCCAGCCAACCGACTCTCCTCGTGGCTGTAAGCGGGCCCCCAAAGGGTGGCCCCACATATGGCTGGCCCCCAGAGGGTGGTAAGTGCGTACACCTAACCGACGAGTAGGGTAGTAATTGTAGGCTTGGTTTGCAGGCATTCCAGTGCGTACGGTATTCCATGGCATGCATGGATGCTCTCGAAGAATAACAGCGCAGCACGCTACACGCAGATTAATGCTGGTTTGTTTGTTAGCGAGACCTGCGACCTCCTCGGACAAAGGAAAAGATAAGCAATTCTGGAGCCCCCATTGAGGTGGTCCAAACAATCCCAAAGCCAGGGTCAAGAACAACAATCGATCGTGTCCCGCACACATGCACCAAAACTTGACTCCATTCACAGTGGTCCCGCCTAGCTATCCTGAAAGTGGTAAAAGAGTCCTCTGCAAGTACCACGCTCACGAACAAACCAGGGGTGTGCTGTATTATCCGGCCTTCTCTTTACATAATCATCCCATCGATTGCTCGGCGCACTAACCGCGCTGGATGCTGGTACTTGCCAAGTCGGCCGGCGCTAGTCGGAAGGTCCCATTAGGGGCTGGTCCCCAAGCTTCTCCAAACTTCTCCAAATAAGCCGGAGCTCCCCCGCACACAACCTGACCCTGGCTGACCCCAGGAATGCTCCCCAGAAAACAACCCCAGACGGGGAATCGACCCCTGTAAGTCAGCAAATATCAGCCAATATCCCCGGCGTCGGACCCCCCAAAACCCCTGCCAGCTGACTGCAGCGGTAGAGTCTCGGCCATACTCCCCTGCCAGTGGCTTGCATATGCGTGTTGTCGCCTTCCTGATCGGGTATGGTGATGCTATCTTCATGGGGTTACCCGTGAAGATAGATCATAGCCTAGCTATCCAAATATTAACTCGAGCTTCATCGTTATATATAAGGCGAGGGCAGAGCCTTCTTCTGTACTACGTGTTGAGCTCTCTCATCTTCAAGTCGCCGTACCTTTGAGCCTTTCCTTCCTGTATTTCACAAGACCGATTCACCTCCCGGCAATATGGGCTTGTCACTCAAGAAGCCCGAGGGCGTCCCGGGCAAGTCATGGCCCGCCATTGTCATTGGCTTGTTCGTCGCCTTTGGCGGCGTACTCTTTGGGTATGTTCCGACTCTCCGGACCCTCAAAATAATGAATACACGGGTTGTCGTGACTAACATGCACATAGGTATGACACTGGCACAATTGGCGGTATCCTTGCTATGCCCTATTGGCAAGATTTGTTTTCAACGGGTTATAGAAACCCAGAGCATCACTTGGACGTTACCGCGTCGCAGTCTGCCACTATCGTCTCGATTCTGTCTGCCGGAACCTTCTTCGGCGCTCTTGGTGCTGCTCCCCTTGCCGACTGGGCTGGGCGGCGCTTGGGCCTCATTCTGTCGTCGTTCATGTTCATTTTCGGAGTCATCCTACAGACCGCAGCCGTCAGCATCCCTCTTTTCCTAGCTGGCCGATTCTTTGCTGGATTTGGGGTTGGTCTCATCTCGGCAACCAGTAAGTCAACTCGATAACCCTCTTCAGCGACATTGCTGGAGGCCATTTCGCCCCCAACAGCTATCTTGAGAGAGCTATTCATCCACGTTGCATTGACTAACACATACCTAAAGTCCCCCTCTATCAATCCGAGACTGCCCCGAAATGGATTCGCGGTGTCATCGTCGGGTCTTATCAGCTAGCCATCACCATCGGTCTTCTTCTTGCCTCCATTGTCAACAATGCCACGCACAATATGCAGAACACCGGCTGCTATCGCATCCCCATAGCCGTTCAATTCGCATGGGCGCTTATCCTGATCGTCGGCATGATCATTCTCCCCGAAACCCCACGCTTTCACATCAAGAGGGACAATCTCCCGGCCGCCACCAAGTCTCTAGCTATCCTCCGCCGTCTGGAGCAGAGCCATCCAGCGATCGTTGAAGAGCTTGCCGAGATCCAAGCCAATCACGAATATGAGAAGAGCCTCGGGGAGGCGACCTACTTGGACTGCCTCAAGGGAAATCTGCTCAAGCGGCTTCTTACCGGTTGTTTTCTCCAGAGCCTGCAGCAGCTGACTGGCATCAACTTCATCTTTTACTACGGCACGCAATTCTTCAAGAACTCGGGATTCTCAGACTCGTTCCTGATATCCTTGATCACTAACCTTGTCAATGTCGTGTCAACCTTTCCCGGTCTCTACGCCATCGATAAATGGGGCCGGAGGCCTGTTTTGTTGTGGGGAGCTGTTGGGATGTGCGTCTGCCAGTTCATCGTTGCTATTCTTGGGACAACAACGACAAGTCAAGATGCGGCCGGGGTGATCATTGTGCATAATCTCGCCGCGCAGAAAGCAGCTATTGCATTTATCTGCTTCTACATCTTCTTCTTTGCTTCATCTTGGGGTCCAGTCGCGTGGTAAGTACTTCCACTCTCCTCACCGCGCCAAGCTCTACCAGCAGCTAACTGTTTGGATCCAGGGTCGTTACAGGCGAGATCTTCCCCCTCAAAGTCCGCGCCAAGTCGCTCTCCATAACCACAGCGTCGAATTGGCTGCTCAACTGGGCCATCTCTTACAGCACACCTTACCTTGTCAACTACGGCCCTGGCAATGCGAACCTGCAGTCCAAGATCTTCTTCATCTGGGGCGGATGCTGCTTCGTCTGTATCGCATTCGTCTACTTCATGATCTATGAGACGAAAGGCCTCACACTGGAGCAGGTTGACGAGCTATATGGCGAGGTGTCGGATGCCAGGAAGAGCATTGGTTGGGTGCCGACTATCACTTTCCGGGAGATCCGGGAGGAGAAGAAATTGAGAGATCCAGTTGTTGATACCGCTGAAGAGGCAGCTTGAGATGATTCGGACCTGTCCATAGAGATTCGGAATAGAGCTGCTGGCGGGAAGGGATGTAGTGATTCCGTACAATGTATTTCGTCACGAAGAGACAGCCATTAGTAGCGGGAGCCTCGGCCCTTCCACTCCACCGTCCATCGCCTCAACGTGGTTCTTCCGCAATCATCATCTCCATAATGCCAGTAGCATGACCCAGTCTTCAGAAACGTATCATATTGGTCCACTGACAGTGACTGACTTGGGGCCACGTGTCCCGGATTCTTCACGATGAATATCAAGTTGTAGATTACAGTTTCTGACGCTAGAGAACAGCCGGCGGCGCCAATGGAGAGCTGATAGATGTGCCCATATAGATAGTAGGGCATCAATTCCTTAACTCGCCTTGCAATTGTTAGGAGCCCATCCCAAAATCTAAATGACAAGAAGAATGAAGCAGCGCACCAACTGAGGACCGACAATCAAGGAGCGCCGGCTCATGATTTCCCTTTCGGGAAGATGAGTGGAAATATAGACATGCTGGCCTGAAAGGATGAGAGCATAGAATCCAACTGAGGCGCTGCGGCTGCGCCGAAGCGGCAAACATAGCAGTCACGTTAGTTTTAGACCGTGGAGATAGCGGAGGAGCAACAGCTTACAAGAGAAAACACATATGGCGAGAAGCGGTAACTACCATCGCTACTATGTGCCCGAAATGTGGTTGCTGCCTTACGATTCAACAAACAATGGCAGACTGGCCGAACACGACAGCCGAGTCAGAGACGCTTCTAGTCCTGACGAGTACGTCGAACAAGGGTGAAGATAAGGGCAAAAGCCAGGGTTGAACAAATCAGAAGCTATCACTCTCCTCCTGCAAGCTCGCTGTAACGCAGAGGCGCGCCCAAGTGGGCAGGGGCGCCAGCTGCTTGGCAAAAGATGGGGTTCTGGAGACCGTCAACCTTCTATTCCTGTTGATCTCGTCATTTATCCCTCTTTCATCAACCAACAACACCAGCCATAAAAACGACGATATCTTCAAATCCTCCCATACGAGAATCGAGAAAGGTGCTTGTTTAAGGAAGGAGGAGGAGAGGGGAGAAAGGTAGGGAGGCTGGGCGAGATTCTCAAAAATTATTCGCAACGGGGGGGAGCACGGCTGGCATGGGTCACCTGCAGTCGGCTGGCGGGGCTAGCAAGGGTAAACCAGTTGGCTGGTACTCGCTTACACACCCAGATTAGGTAGTATGGCCCGCTACACCTGTTTGAGCGAAACCATACCGACTGAAAAGATTATCAGCGACGCCACATGCGGCAACTGTTGGCGGTTGGGTGTCGACACTCGACAGAAGAGCGTGCTAGCTTGCAGAAAGTGGTGCGATCAAGACAAACGGTTTTAGCTAGAGGTTTCCTTTCAGTGTCCCAAGCTCGTCCAAGCAAGCTTCGGTGATTTTGTTCGACATCTGCACGTCTGTTAGCGGTGTAGTCATCTCTTTGACCGTGCAAAAAGCCATTTTTTTCACAAGCCAAGACACCCGGCTTTTCTGCAGCCCACTTTTTCTCAACTTGTCAGTACATTAGGCATAACAGGAAACGGGTGAGCTTCAACGTACCAAATTGTCGCGCAGATGAAAAAGTGGAGAAAAGGTCAAAAATGGCTTTTTGCACGGTCAAAGACGGGGGATAACATACAGTACGTTCTTCAAGTATTAATATATAGGAGAAAGTCGATATTTCGAAGATGAAGAGGGAATAAGAGAACTTATGAATGCTACTCTCCTACAATAGGGAACTGAAGAGTGAAGCGGGGTAGCCGCGATAACTTGCTTGTCATCTCAGACTAATAAGGATCACCGAGTGTTCCTCAATGCTAACTGAGCGACTCTCGTTCTGCGGGACCACGAGAAGGTGAAAGAAGGCTGGACTTTTTTTTTTTTTTTTTTTTTTTTTTTTTTGCGCGAGCGTCGGAGTTTTGACTAATGATGATTGCTCCGGCCGTGTTCCTAGCGTGATGATTCGTAACGGTACGAAGGTCTATAACCTCGTCGTTTAATTCCCCGCTTTCCCTGTTGGCGTGCATATTCGATATTCGATCTGCTTGGCGACGTAGGAGAGGTGCCATAACCAGTAACATTGGATGATTGAAGGCGTTTGCTTCCCTCTCTCACACCTAGAGCGGGCAATGACGTGAAAGGACAATATCGCGAAGAGAGACGCGATTGCGGACGTGTTGCAAAAGTGCGCCTTGAGGAACTCGAGGTGAGGAACGAAGGGCTTCTTTTCCCCGCCCTCTCTCACCCTCAAAGCCCCAATTCACAGGCTACAGCACAACCACGATGATAAAGCCTCATGCCACACATTATGGACGCCTCATCTACGCCTCAAGAGAGACCCCACACTGTCTCGGATCTCCTGAGGCGAATTAGAGTTTCATTAAGACTGTGTGTTCAAGACCGTCCGCATGCCCCTTCGTCGCCATTTCTGTGGTTTCTCCTCGACGGCGAGCTGCAGTCCCTTACCTGTTAATTTGGTACGTGAGCAAGAGGGATATGGTGCGAATGTCTACTGTATTTCGGTCGCATTACTTTCTGGCCCGCAATTAACAAAGGAACATCATCTGTGGGCTCAATGCAAGACTCTTCGATTCCAGCATTGGTCACCATCGCAGGTCACCCCAATCGTATACGCTCACCTGAGAAACACCCTTACTCGAGCTTGACTCTGCGTGGTTACTAATCAACATCATGAAGTAGAGTCTGAGACAGAGCGATTCGGTACAACTGTCGAATTCGGAACATGCAATATATCGGTATAGGAGTCATATGTTTGGCCCGCAGGTGGGTTTCCGGGTTGAAGTCCACGACATCCAACATGCGGGCCACAACAGCACCTTCCGGCAGTGTCAAAGCTCAATGATCGCTCGCATCCCATCACGTGGTCTCGACGATGACGTTTTCCGTGACCAGTTTTAAATAACAAATCCTAGGCCCTGGGCGGAATCAGTCGTGGAGAGAGAAAAGAGTATCAGAACGTTTATGTGAAATGTCAAATCCTGGTGGACGAGACTTCGGACAAGGTGGCCGTGGTCCACGCGGAGGTCACGAAGGCCAACGTGGGGCGCCTGGCGGGGGTCGAGGCGGTGTGGCACCGGCCGCAGTCCGCGGTGGGTATCGCGGAGGACAGGGTGGTGGAGGAAGAGGAGACGGAGGATTTTGCGGATCGACCCGGGACGGACGCGGTGGAGCACGCGGCACAGGACGCCCGGGACCGTCTCAAATCCAAGTCTACCGGTAAAAGCTCAACATTCCCACTTCCTGTGCATGGAGGCTGATTTTGCGGGATAGCCCCGAAGACGGAAGCATGCCTCCTCCCGATGCCACTGTTACGCGGGTGGAAGACGCTCTAAATACCAGTAGCATGGGTCTTGAGCGCGTTAGCCTGAAAACCTTGACGCCCCTGAGGCCCGGGTTTGGCACGAGCGGTACGAGCGTCACGCTCTGGGCGAACTAAGTACGTCCGTATCATTGCAGACCGGGACCTGACCCTCTGCCGATACACCCTCTCCATTTCCCCCAACGCCACCGGCAGGAAACTGACACACATCATCCGCTTACTGCTGAAGGCCCCCGAAGTGGCCGAGCTCCAACAGGACATGGTGTCGGATTTTAAGTCGACCTGCGTCTCACGGCAGGGGCTTCCCGAAGACGACATGACGGTCCCAATCACCTACCATGCCGAGGGCGAAGATGACCCGCGACGGGGGCGCAACCTCGTACAAGATCCGCATCCGGTACACGAGCGTCGGTGAGCTGACGAAGCCTTGACGTCGACGGATCTTGCGGCAAGCTACAACAATAAACGGCCGCTGATTTAAGCCTTCAGCATCTTTCTGAATCACTACGCCAAGTCCGCGAATCAAACTGGCACCATCGGCTCGGCCAGGACATTCTCACTACGGCCCGACGCGCCCAAGTCGGACTACTCCTGTCACGGCAACAACATACTCCGGTTGCCGTCAGAAATCGACCGTATCGCTCCACTGTTATAGGACGGGTGCTCGGCATCGGCTGTGCGTCTGGACGGGTTCTGGTTATTGGTTTCTCATCAAGCACGGAACCATTACCTGCGGCCCCGCAATCACACCATCGCCTGTGAAGACACTCGACATCCCTCCGCCGTCGCCGGCACGGCACAGCGAAGTCTGAAGACACTGTGAATATCTCGCCTTTTTAACGTCGTGTAACTATTGTTCTTATTACGTGGATCCTCTAGCTTATTGAGAAGCATTATGTGATTTCATGTACAGTGAAAGAAAGCGGTAGCCGCGACTATCTATATTAGTTTGCGAAGCTAGCATAACTGAATGAAGTCAAAGTCAACTGTCCGGCATCTGACACAACCTCAATGCCCTCTGCGCCTTGATTTGGGAAGATTAGTCCCGACAACGACGTGACCCCTTCATCGTTCACGAACGTCTCAACCGAGTTCTGGTCTACATAAATCGCCAGTTTGACCTTGCTCCCACTAGAAGGATTCGTTGCAGTCCGTACCGCGTCCCAAACTGCCCTCGGTCCCGACGCCAACGTGTTCGAATCGGATCCGTCAAAGCCTCTAGCCAAAAATACTTGGGAATCGGTAAAGTCATAACCGATTGTTGTGTTAGAACTTCCATCGGATTTGATGCGGAAGTAAACTTTGTTACCATCATCACCATTGGCCTTGGTAACTGTTGCTCGAATGACATAGGCACCTCCGGCGAGATTAGAAGGAAGCGATGCCGTCGCCGGATTTGTTGTGATGGTCGTCCCGGTAACCGAGACAGGGCTTGCGAATCTGGCCGCATACCCTGCAATTGGCATGCTGACAAGGGTGGGAGTGCCGTTAATCGTGCGGTATTTGACCTCCCGTACTAAACTCATCTGCCCTTCGAAGCCGCCGTAATAAGGCAACGTCGGCGCATACTCCCAATTATTCATCCAGCCAATGGCATAACGGCTGCCATATTTGTTGTTTGGGTTCTCCCAGCTGACCGTGGCGTAAAAGTCGGGACCTTCATCCATCCACCGATAGCTGGTCGTGGCTGTGAAATGGGTTCCGTTCCATGTTCCAGCCCAGTAGGCTGTCCCTGTCGTCTTTCCATTCAGATACCCATTTGCGCCGACAGCGAGAATCCAGACCCGTGACGCCGGGTTCCCGTCAAGATCAATCTGATATACATCTGGGCACTCGAGTGTGCCCAGGTCCACACCAGGAGGATAGAATCCTGAGGCATAGGTCCAACTCTTGAGATTTGCTGACGTATAGAACCCAATTTTGTTTCCTTCTGCCATCGCCGTGACCCAATGTCCTGCTGTGTCATCCCAGAAGATTTTGGGGTCTCGAAAGGATGGTTTGGCGCTTGGGTTGGGGTTTGGCATTACGGGATTGCCGTCGTAGGCAGTGAATGTGTATCCGGCGTCGTTGGAATAGAAAAGGGACTGCTGTTGCACACCGTCTTGCATCTGAGTGAGGATAGTAACGACAGCGTTCTTCCCAAAGCCGGCTGAGTTGGCTGTGTCAATCACGGAGCTGCCAGTTTCGATGTCACCCAAGATCGCGCCCCCGGGAGAGTTAGGTTGGAACTTCCGGATCGCCACACCCCGAGGAGTCCACTGCACCATGTCACTACTAGTGACATGGTACCATTCTGTTCCGCCCGTGCCGGGATCGGATTTATCCCAGTTAGAGTTCCAGAGGTAATAGAGATGCCATTCACCTCCTTGAAAGAACGGGCGTTGGGGGTCGTTCATCCATTTCGTCGCAGGAGTAAGATGGTAGCTGGGTCGCGTCTGGCCGGCAACGAGGGGAACGACTGTGGCTAGCAGGGAGAATGATAAGAGTAAAAAAGACTGAAACAAGGGCTTCTTGAGCCTTAGTGTAGAGGGGGGAGAACTCGACATTGCGATTGATGATCAGAAAGACTCTTGAAGAGGGAGAGTCGAGGATGGAAGGAAAGAAGATGAAGAACTTACAAGGACAAAGCCTTTCGCTTTTATAACCAGTTACACTTTTACAGGTTCGAATGTCTTTGGGCAATTTCCTATTTGGGAGGGCGGAGGTTACTACCCCGGATTTCAGGGGATCAAGAGGTCAGTGTGGCTTCGATATGGATTTCCAAGATCATGCGGTACATGGGTACCGACGATGGACTGCCGGTTCAAGCGCCATGTTTGTCACAGGGTAAGTTCGGCCTTGCCGTGACAGGTTCTATGTAGTGCGTGCATTGTAGTTCTGTCTCGCGTACGCTCCATCTTTGGTGGTGTACCGGTTTAGGCATTGCACGCCCTGCTCCGTGACAATGGCCCCAGAGCCGTCTGATGTAGAGTCCCTACCTCTAGAAGAACAACGGAAGATCTCAGGCCGCAGCTACTCTAGGCACATGACAATAATGGTATCACTGGTGCGAAGTAAAGCGAGGTGGCTGCTACTGTCGAGGGTCAAGGTGGTCTGATGTCCTTTACCGCTTCTACTCACGAGAACTGGTTTTTTCTAAGAGCGGGAACTAGACTTGATAAGGAAAGAAAACGGTGCGATCCTAGCTGTCATCGCGAATTGCAGTGAGTCGGGGTTGAGCCCAGGTTCACTAAGCCTTTCCGGGATTAGAAAGAACCGGTTCTCGTGAGTAGATGCGGTATTAAAAATGCGACCAGCACTAGCGGAGCTCGGAGGCTATAACTTCCCTATAAAGTCATTCTTGAAACATACTAGTACATCACTTCGGAGTTTGGAGCCAGTTCCGCGTGTTTGTACATCAGCACGGAGGGTCATTCGAGACACTCCAGCCGAGGTTCGACTACCTAGCTGGCCAGGGCGCCTTTATACACAATGCGTAGAAACGGTGGCGGCTGTGTGATGGGAGGATGCTGGAAAATCAGTATGTCGCGAAGTTATATTGCATTGACGGGTTAGGATAGTCAAGGCTATGCATCACGTGTACGATGACACAAGTGCCGATACCTTGGAATTTGAGGGGATTGTGGGGTCCCCGCATTGATTCGGGGCGGGTAAGGTAACACTGTGCAGGGTTGGGCGTTCCAGATGGATGGTGAGGGATTTTACAATACCAGTAGGAACCCCTGTTAATGCCCCCCCCCCCCCCCCCCCCCCTCTCCCCGGTTTGCAAACACACAAACTGACCCATTAGATGCAAACGGCTCGGAGAGGCACCCCCTAATGCAAAAAGCCCTCTTAATGCAAAGACTCCGAGCCGTCCCCCATAGTGCCGGAATTGAGTTGCATTAATAGGGGACATTACTGTAAACTCTGAAACTATACCCAGGCCAGTCTACTTTCGGCCCGACGTCGACACCATCTTCTTCGACATGAACACCGGATTGTTAGAGTTTGCGTGGCAACATCAAGAAGTCAAAGAAGATCGCACGATTGCTATGGCGAAGAGAGCACTCTACGATACTACGTCTCCGACATTGCTCTTGGACATCATCAGGAGGGTTGCTCTCTTGGAAAGATTGAAGTTGCTGGTTGTGACTGGCAGAACGACTGAACCATCCCATTGCTGTCCTGAACTTTTTATCTGGCAAGGAAAAGCGTCACAAACACAGAGATTAACACAAGCATGGCAATGACATTTTGATGCACTTTGTCCACAAATGATGGCACGGCAGGGGATTGGCCACGACAACAACAAAGAGGCTCGGGGAGACACTCGGACATTGATGACTGTGCCTGTTGCTGCTGCAATGCCGCACGACTAGTTTCTGTTCATGAGACCAAAGATTTGGAGACCTCGATGCGACCATTCTTGGAATCAGGCCAGTATAGAGTTTGAGTGTATGATCGCGTGAGTCTGACATATATGGAGCGTTATGGGCGGTGGGGAGGAACAATCGAAATGTAGCCTCCGGGTTGGTTTTCGTATACGAATGACTTCGTGGATCAGATACCATGGCTGTCCAAATGCTCATTCGCAGCTCTTCTGATAGCTCCATCAAGGGCAACACGGCAATCTGACGCTGCAGGCGTTGATTTTCTTCTGTCAACACGTTCGCCAGATTCTTCAGCTGGATGTTCTCCGACTTGTAAACTGCTGATGATGTCAGGGGCCATGGCAAATGGTTGGAGCAGATGAGGCGAAGGAGTCCTGAGGATTTAAAGCGTCCGAACCAAACATAGCTTGGCGACACTCAATCTAGGCCAAGCGTTCCCGGATGATGCTGAAACAAGAATCTGACAGAGCAGCCCAACAACAGACAGGGCCAACGTCCCGGCATGTCAGATGGACCGGAGCACTGGTGCAGAAGGAATCCGTCTCTTGTCCTCGGCGGAAAAGGACCCAGACCGCCGTCGTTCGATTTGTTCAGCACTCAGAAGCACACACCATCTGGATATCAGGAGAGACGCTTTTCCCGAGACACACTGGCACGCACAAGGAGGAGGAAGGAATATACGAACTTTGCCCAAAGTAACCAGTGGGCAGTGTTTTCGCTTCCCTCCCCTGGCGCACCTGCGACAGCGCCCAGTGCAGAACAGCAAATTGGCAAGCAACACCAGCACAAGGGAACGCGGCTATGTTCCCACACTCGAGGGCCTTGACAGTTGCCAAGACTTCCCGAGAATTGAGCTGACCACAACTTTTTGGCAAATGGACCTTTGAAACGAAAAGAAAGACTTCATTTGCCCGTATCTCCACCAAATGAGGAGATGAAAGAAAACTGATCATGGATTCAACATCGCCGTACTTGAAACTATCAAAATAGCACTCTTTCTAATGATATAATTGAGTTTCTTGATTTTCGTCTTTCGTTTCGATGGTCCGTTTGTCAAAAAATTTGTGGTCAGCTCAATTTCTCGGGAAGTCTTGGCAACTGTCAAGGGAATAGGTCAATCTCCAATGATATATCCCGATCGAGAAAGCGTATGCAACGGCGACCAGGGGTAACTCCCGGTCTCTAACAGGCTACAGATCTGCATATGCATTTCCAGTTACACGAACCAGAGGCTGAAGACGCATGGCTAACTTCGATTAGGTATGAGTCTACACGTAGTCTCAAATATCACAAAGTGTAGCCTCTAGAGTATATAGTAAGCTGTGCACGTTTTCCAGACCCTCGAACAAAGTATTGCGATAGGCGACAGCAACCACAACTGGGCCATTTCGACACGACTTAGCATACCATGTCGTTCCGGACGCAATTCATTGACGTCGCACCAGACGTCAGAATATCAGTCCTCATCTCCCAACCCCCCAATCCCTCCCGGCTTCAAGAAAGTGTCATTTCGACCAGCCAACCAACTATCACTGTTCCGAAGTCTTGTGTGTGGTTGTCTTTGTTCCGAGTCACGATCGTCCAGTCTGACTGCTCAGGGGCTCGCTGTACTTTAGGATACCAGGCTAGTCCCGAAAATGTTGCGGAACTACGCCCTGTAGCTTCTCACCCGGGAGGTCCCGACACCACAAAACAACGACATCCAGCTGACCATCGCAATTAGATGCCCGGTTGCCATTTTGAGAACTGAGACTAAGATCCCCATCCTGGGTTGATGATCTGGACCTTTCCGAGTTCCCTTCGTGAGCGGCCGCTTGTTTGCTAGTTAGTGTCACACGGACATCGCCCACAGTCCAGGGTCAGGGTCGCGAGGCTCAGCAGAGCCTCAACGCCTGGCATTAGCCTCGAGATGCCCGGTGGCCTCCGGCCGCAACACTCACCCCGGYCGGACCCTCGGCCGGACCCACGGYCGGACCCACGGCCGGACCCGCGGCCGGACCCGCGGCCACTGACGCTRATGAAACACCATGAGACAATCCTCAGTCATTCCAGAAGCAACCCCAGCCAACCAAGCAAGAAGCAGGGCGCCCAGATGAAGGACAGCGCC